>WEKY01035081.1:0-35663 GCA_013390045.1 Picathartes gymnocephalus
AGAATCAAGCTTCAAAAAGAAAACTGCAAACAGGGTTCACAGTGTGTACTTGGAATCCAAATTCAGATCTATTTGGTTAACAAACCAAAAATAAGGCAAAAAAAAGAACAAATAAAAGTGGATTTACTAATCAAAAACTGATTGTCAGTTTGTCTATAATTCCCTCATCTGTTTAAAGGGGAAAAAAAGCAATGAACTTTATTCTCAAGCAAAACTCACAGAAAGCAGTGGTTTGCAATTATTTGGCAATGTTCTGCAGCAAACAAGCAGTAGAGAAAGCCTGGAATTCAGCATTAGTCAGGATTTCGCGGTGTTTTATACTTCTGTTATAATCCACTGATTTTGTTTTTATTGAATTTTAATTTATAATCTGAAACTACTTCATAAAACCATTGTGAGGAAGGTAAGGAAAAGATACTATCATCACTGAAACACAAGAAATTCATGTTTAAGATATTTGGGAAGCAGCGACAAGTTATTTTTAAATGAAAGTCCAAATCAAACTATTTAACTTGCTCTGATACAGCTGGACCCTTTCCAAAGTACATTTTCTTAAAAAGAAGTTGAATTACCACTGTTGTGAAGGAAAATCTGAATTGCCAAAAAACATCCATTACAAAATAAGAAATAAAGCAGCAATTTTTTAAAATTCTATTATCTATGGTTTGCATTAACTGCAGTAATCAGTTTAAGTTTAGCCAATTTGACAAGGAATATGACTGGTTTAATAAGCCATTATCTTTATTAACAGATAACTACAGGTCAATTTCACCACAAATTACAGAATAAGGCTATTGCAAGTTGCTTACCAATATCGATATATTTTGGGTCCAAGGGTGTGCCAATAGAGTTGCAGAGAACCAGCACATACTGTAGGGAAATAAAAGCAAGTGTCATTACTATCACGCTTTTTGTAAATCAGTAAGCTGTACAAGTTGTCTGTGAAGGTGCATCTCATAACCCATGTCACACATTCTAATGCTCATCAGCAACAGAAAACACAGAGACCATGACTGCAGCAAATATAAAGCAGCATAAGCATGAGAGCAATGAGCTATTTGCCAATTAGCACTAAAAACGAAGAACAAGCACAGAACAGGAAGTAACCAGCTGTTTCATGCATGGGAGCACACCTACCAGACAAAATCCAACAGGTAGGAGGTACCACCAGCACATCCACAGACAACATGGGCAAGACAGGCAGTGTCTCCCCTGCTGCTGTGTGAGGTACACACTGCACTGGAAGTATTTACAGGCATGATACACCACTGACTCAGTCACTTAACTCTCATCAGCTGCTCATGCAAAATGTAACCTAATAAACTCCCAGCAGTTAGGATCTTTGTTCTATTCTTTGCAGATCTCCATCTCCTTGAACCTCCGAGAGGGTAACAATGTGGGGAGAATCATCAATAATGCTCTCCCTCTGCCCTGCAGTATCACAGGTACTACAGAAGAGATGAGGATTTTTTTTAGTTTTGCCCTTCTTATAATCCCACTCAGGAAGGCTTTAATAGTACAAGTACCTCAGAGATTGGGCTGTTAAATTCAGGAAGATGCAAATACATAACAATTCACTAGACACTAATGCTTCATTGTTGTAGCTTATATATTTATTTCTCCAGATCTAAATAGCTTAATGATTATTGCATAGGGAATTGCCTTGAACAAGACGTATGGAAAGTAAGGAGCAACTTTTACTGTCAAGTCTTTAAGTTTAAAATAAAATAAAATATACAGGGCTACCAAAATGTGAATAGCCCAAGAGCCGTTACCCTGACTCTCCAGGAAATGAAAGGTAATTAGTTATTCATGGCTCTTTCACCTCCTGAACAATCCATGTAACTGTGATAGCAGACTACAGTAACTGTACAGCTACCCTTTTAAACTGATAGATTGACATGTTACTCATCACATAAGAGCAGCTCAATTTAGCTGTTCATCTACCATATGAACTTCATTCCTTCTAAGAAAAAGAGCTGAACACTGATTTCTTTTCATTAATTTTTTTTTCTGGTTTGGCACCAATAAGTACCTCACAAAAATAGTATTTTTATTTCTTTGTTCATGAGTTAAACTTTCTACCAGCAGTCTCAAATTCCTATTTTCAAAAAAAGTATGTTGTGCCTCTGCCTTTGTAGGAAAACACATGTGGCTTTTTTAACTCTCTGGTTTTTATTTCCATCATGTTTACATTAATTCTTCTCTGGTAAATTATCACCACATTCACTCTACAATAAATTTCTCTTTTCTGCCCTTGCTAGTCATTTCTGAGACTCCAAGTCAGTAGATCAGAGCCTGTCAAGGAGTAATGGAGCAACAGTATCCAAGACAGGCTGTATAACCCACACAGGGTGGTGCCAGGGCAGGGAGTTTCCACTGTCTGATTTATCCAGCCTTGTTATGGATATCAACATGAAATCCTTCTTAACTTACTGACAAACAGGTCCTGCTAAAATTAAGTCTTTTTTTTTTTTCCCCCCACTAGCAATCACTGTACATTCTGCCACTTTGAAATCACAATTCTAATGACCAAAATATCTTGTAAACCAAATCAGTTTTGCAGAAAACAACTCTAATGAACTGCTACCCATAAGCCTATGCACTTCATTTCCTAAAACCTGGCAACTCACAGTGTTAATAATTACACTGGAGCAGTTTTAAAACAAATGAAAGGTCCTTACTATTTGTAATTTTCAGGTGCTAAAATGAGATCTCTTATTTATGCTCAATAGAGTTACACTAAGTCTCTCTACTGTTTGTTTCCTTCTTTAAAATTACAATTTAGAAAAAAATTATTTTACTGCACTTGACTTCACCAAATGTTTATGGCCACATATCCTATGTTTTCAGTCCATATAACAGTATACCATTTACAGCACAATGAAGCAAAGCAACACCACAGCATGTTTGGGGTTTTTTACCATGGCACCAAATGATTCTGTCTCGTGTTCCTCCTTTGTAAGCAATATACAAGTGATACAGAAAATAATACTGAAGTGATTGCAGAAAAATCGTGTAACAGTATCACACTAATGAACCAAAGGATACAGTTTTCAATTGCAATTACATATAAAATAAATTAATAAACAAAGCAGTTTGCAGTAAAATGCAATTTATATCACCTAAGAAATTGCCCTTTTTTTTCATTTCCGACTGATGAAATATTCATTACCATTCTGATGCTTTTGGCTTATCTCTGGAGAACTGTTCCAAATATTTCTAAAGAAACATTAATTTGGAAGGCTGCAGTTTTTATTGGGTACTAATGGCTACAAGGAGTTGATCTGTAGATGCAGTTAATCATCTACTTTGTTATTTGTTGGGATTCGATGTGTTTAAACACTGAGCCCATTCAAGTCCCATTCTGTCAAATGACAACTGACACAACTCTAATGCAGATTCAGACTTTTACATTTCATTCTATTCTGGCTGTAAAGAACTGACATGTAAAACAGAACATTTCAAGTGAAAATTAAGAGACAGATCTTACCTGAGGCTGATTTTCATCTGCTTTAGTTGCTAAAACACAGAAGTCCCCATAAGTTGTTATGGAAATAAGGCTCTTGACATATTTCACATATTTCTCATTGTTTTTTGTGTCCCAAAAGACTACACAGCATTCTGGGCGATCCGCTCGGGTATAGGCATAAACAACGGTATTGGAACAGTAACCCCACTGCCAAGAAAGACAATGTTGATAAAACCAATCAGAAATTATAAGAATTCAATAAAGAATTGTTCACAGCCATCAAAGAAAGTTTGTTTCATATACACAATCAGTATTCAATATTTTTTACCTGCTAGGTGACAAACCGATTTAATAAAAGTATGAGAACACAGATCACATAATAAGATACTGGAATAATATTAAACTGGCAAAAGAAGCTTTTCTATCACAGTGTAACTTCAGAACTGAAGGATCAACCTTAAAATGTGACAAGATCTCACTTTGCCTTGTTTCTTCCTTGTTGAGCATGTATATAGGTATATTTATGTAGTTCAGCAGGTATTCAGAAATACCCACTGTGATGATGGTTTTTGCCATGAAAATGCTTGCTTTGTGACTACTCATTTGGAAACCAAAAGTACATTTCCCAAAGGAAATACAATAAAAACCTTAAACAGTGCCATTCCAGAAGCACCAGACAAAAATAAGCAATTATATAGGAGCAATGTAATAACTCACATCACCCTTCCACATTAGTACCATGAGAAAACCCCTCTCTGCCTCCCAGAAGAATGTAATTATTCCTGTAACAAGTAGGAGACAGGGCAAAAATGCAAAGAAACAGAATATACATATGAAGATGCATTTTATTGCATTCAACTGATTTAAAGTACAGAATTTAATAATGAAAATCCTTTCTAATACAGTAGAATCAGAAAATAGCTCAGAAAGGAAGTGAAGCTGTCAAATAAACAAGACATAAAGCAAAAGACTTAAAGATGATGATGCAATTGTAGAAAAAATAATAGAATTCTCTGCATCAGCATCTACTAGAGAGAGAGAAGAAAAAGCTTACTAGTGTTGGCAAGAAAAATTCCCACACTCCTCAGGAAATGAAACCAAGATGATAAACTACAGCATCAACAGAAAAACTTCTAGAATAGAACTGCAGACTCTAAATTAGTATTACAAGTCCATGCAAATTATGAATAGTTTAAAAAAAGATCAGCTCAATTCATAGTTTTTACTGTCATGTTAATTTAAAACCCCCTTTTATTATGGTTTATTGAAAAATAGAGGAAAACAGATTATTCAGTACATTGGTAATGTGATATTAACTCTTCATCTCCAGGTCATTAATTCCGATCCAGCCTAAGATAATTACAGCTTTGAATCACTCCCATTTAATAACTGTCACCTTTTAGAATACCTAATTCCTAAAAGGAAGTTACTTATATTATCAAAACACAGCAGAAGTAATGTGTATTATTTATTGAAGGAAAACATGTATCATTCACCATAAAAATATTTAACATTGAAATAGAGTACACTACCAACATATTAAGAGTTTATTTGCTGTAGAAATAAATTAATTTGAATGCATCTCTTTCCTTTTTAACTATGCAAAATGGAAAAAAATGAGCTTACACATGCAGTTTGTAAAACTAAAGTTTCAAAGTATTATTAATTTGCAAACTGTGCCAGATCTTGAAATACACATGATCTCCTAGACACTGATGAGTTTAAGAAAAAGCAACAAGCCTGTGTTCCAGCTGTTACACATTTCCCAGAATAAACATTAGGTAGCATTTCCTGAAAGACTAATTTCCAGCTCAGATTTCCAAAGTCTCTTCCAGAAGATTCACAACAAACTATTTCAAATTGCTTTCTAGCAGATTTGTGTTTAGAACTCCCTGACCAATGGTTTTTCACAACCTAGTGGAAGAATACATTTCAATATAGCTGCAGGATGTTCCTCACGTTGCACTCCCTCTCTTTTTAATTACAGTGGCTACACACTGATGACTAAAGAACATACCCTGTGCTGGGGGGAAAAAGTATACAATACTCTATACTGGACAGTAATTGCTATTCTTTGTTAAACTGTAAATTTAAGTGAAATAGTTCTAACTACTAAAAAAAAAAAAACAAGTGAAAAAACTCAGGTGGTAGACAAGATAAAGCATCATTTAGAATTAGCTGAATACACATTTGTAAGAAGTATATTGGGAACTGAAATGTAAGCAGGAAGTCCATCTATCAGGTTGCATTCATTCCTATTGTTCAGGTGTCTACTCAAGTTTCCTGGCTCAAATGAATAATTCACCACCAAAAAAAATGACAGTGAAATAAGGCTCAAACAATTCCCATCATATGACTTAGCCCAACCTAGTTAACCAAACACCAGTGAAAACACAGGAGCTTACCTAATGACATCCTCAATTCTTACCAAATTTAGAATCCTGCCCAGTTCTGTTAATATTAACAATCCATACATTTCCTTATTGTGAAAATGAAACTCCAAATGCACTGTAAAAGCAAAGGCTAAGCCACTGGATCACCAAGACAGACCCTCATTTTCCACTAAAACTTCAAGTCAGTAGTGTTGCTCAAGCTGCAATCTTAAGTCAAGCACTGATTTCATATATCTAGTATGCACACATATGTATGTATGTGTATTAGAGCAAGCTACTTTTTCAACCTGATTAGAAAGAGAATAAATACCAGGAAACTTATTAATACAAATAAATTTCACATTACTACATACCTTGTAATGTGGACGAATGTTTGCAAAATATATGTAATTATCAACAGCCAGTGCAATTCTCAGTCCACCTCCCTCCCAGGACAAGGACGATATCTGTTTGCCAGGAACTTTCAGCGTACGTAAGTGCTTGGTTAGAACAAGGAAAGAAAAAGATTCGAATTTATCACAGGAAAGCCACTCTGAAATACCTAGGCAATAGTTTTGATAGTTGATAAAACAAACCCCATAGATATTCTTTAAAGTACCCCATAACAATTCTCAAAGTGCAATACATATGCAAAGAAGGGGGAGATATTTAAGGTGTACACCATAATGTGTTCTTTCACCTCAAGCTTGGTTTGTTGGTTTTTTGTGTTTTATTTCTCCAGAGGAAGAAAAAACAGGACTCAGTGACAGTTCAATCTTACAGAAATAAACAATAGATGGAGAATGACAGTATAAATATTATTCTCTTTGGCTGGTAATTTGAGTCATCTTTATGATTTCAATCACAACTAAAACACAGCAATAGTACTGATCCTGACATGCCTCAGAAGTTTCACTGATACTGGAAGTGTATTAGTTCATGTACAAAACCCTTAACTACAGCTGACAGCTTAAACAAAGTCATATCCCTAACCTATGTCAAGAGCATGCAATGAATTCGCTGCATAGGTATACAATTTTCAGTGAGGCAGTGGACATTTTCCTCTTCTCTATCCCCTTTCCAAAAGAATCTAAGAAAGACAGCTGGTACACTTTCCATCTTTTTTCAAATATCTTTTTTTTGTTGAAGAATTTTAAATTGAATGAAGGAAACAATTAGAAAAAAAAATGTTTTCAAAAGCTATAACCTTAGTACCACAGAGCACTTGTTTGTGGATACCTTTTTAATTGCAGATAATATAGATATACGTAATAACATATACACCCATCTACTATTTACTGTACATTTTTTAATAATATTGGGCTTTAAAAAATAAATTTTACTGAGTAGAATATTGATGCTCAGGTCTAATTTTCCTTTTGAGGGCATAACTTTGTGCCTAAGGAAACTGTTACCCATGAACTTACACAGTTCAGTACCTATTTCGTGCCTTTGATCAGATGCAAATACAAAGTCAAAATACTGGTCACACATTATTCATGGAAAATACCATTTTCCAAGAAGTTAAGTCCATATCTGAGTACCAGAATTAGTACAAAACAATTCTAAAACCCAAAGAATTTACTTTTAAACACTAAACACAAAATCTGGAACACCAGTTTCAGTTAAACCAAAGGACATTACCAGAGATGTAACATTATTGCCAAAACCTTTGGTTCTGTTAAATACTTTCCACTAAGGAAACCCCTAGAGATGATGTTCGGATCTTCACCCCTTTCACAGCACAGCTCAGGGCTGGCCAGTACCTCCTCTGTACAAGGGATAAACCTCATCACACTACTGATACATAACACTAACCTACTGATTTTCAGGTATATTACCAAGAGGGAAAGGGATATTACCTGGCAAGGCAAAAACAGAACAACCAAAATGTATTGACCAGTTGTCTCTCAACTGTTATTTAATCTACTATAAAAAGATTGGATGGACAAAAAACATTTACAAAACAATAGCCCTAACAGCCAAATGAAGTTTAGAAAAAAATTCGGTTTTCTGAGGTGTCTGAGCCATTGCTTTTACTGATACAGCACGCCTTTTTGCCAGTTTTAGTGATTCCATAAAAAAGAGGGGAGTATTCAATGCTGTATTTTCAACTTCTAATCTAGAGATGTCCAGGTCTCTTACACAGCCAGTGTAGAGAGACAAGTACTTCTAGATTTGATACACAGATGTTGACATCCTGACTGCTGCCTAAGCTCCAAACTGCTTATCCTCTACAGTCTCATCTCAGGGATCTGGTGTTCAAAGTCAGACATCACACATATCCTGTCATTAGTGTTTTGAGAGGCACTTGGATTTTCATGCTGGCCACTATGCTGCTGTTCTAAAAGCGTACTTGGTCCTGCTTCCAGATGTTTCCAGATCCATATGGATATCCCAGATGGATACCTCAAAGCACTAAACACCTACATTTTGGCATCCAAATTCCACCAGTAATAACCCTGTAGCAAAACATAATAAAATTTAGAAAGAAAAAACCCCCCAACATTTACATTATATATCAAATATTTTTACCTCACCAAAAGGAGTGTAGAACTGCACAACATTGACATCTTTATCTTGAGAAGCTGCTTTGAGGGAGCCTGCCACCGCCAGGACACTTCCACTGGGGTTCCACTGAATACCCACCACATTGATACCAGCGTCAATCAAAACAGGATCTAGTTTTTAAGGAATAAACATTAAGAATATCAACACAAGTAGACATTTTGGGTCAAGAGGAGCTGAGTAACTTGCACCCCACATTTTGTACCTACTGTAGTCATTCTCATCTCTCATTAGCTGGCATCTCCCGTTGTCATAACAGACAGCAAGGCAAGGGCAGTTGGGTTCAATGTAGCCTTGGGTACCGTGGTACCAGTGTATCCCAGCAATACTGAAAGCTCCAGTTAAGTTCACCAAACAACTCAGCTTCATTTTCACCTGCACAAGAATGGTTAATTAAAGTCATATACAACACGTTATTTAAAGAATAATTTATATCTCTACTGGCACTTGCAAAAGACAAGATGTCTAAGCAAAATTGTTTTCCTGTCCCAAGAAAAATTTTCAAGTTCTCAGAATTTTATGGGTTTGAAAAACTTCCTTATATAATCAAAGGCAAACCAGACATACGAAAACATTATTTTTTAAGTACAAAGAAGTACCCTAATATTGGCATTTTCATTCTTTGAAAAGTAACTTAAAAACAAAGAAAACCAACAACATAAAAAGGCCACCACTCACACATGTGCATAGACACAAGAAACCCCCTGGAACGTTGCAAAAAATAATTTCTATTTCAAACCATTCCTAGGCACAATATTAAAAAAAAACCAAGCAAACAAACAACAACTTTTGTCTACTTTTTCTTGACTAAAGTTAGGTGAATAACATAAAAATAATTGGAAAAAACTAGTGTCCAAATTAGAAGACCAATTATAAGATAAGTTAACTTTTGCAATAATTAGCCCAGAATACCTGGTAACACAAGTAAGGGTTTGTCTCAAAGATAAGAGTATTCCTGGATCAGTTCAAAGATGAATGCCACATAAGTTATGGGAGAGAAGGGGAGAGGGAGAGAGAGCATAACCATACATATTGTTGATATGGTGGGGGAAATGACAGCAAATTATTTAAAGAATTTCAGTAATTTGTAGCAGTTGGAAATACCATGACTCACACAGTGGGAAGAAAAAAAGATACAGTGGAAGGATTGAAAAAAAGAACATGGGAAGGGTAGCAGATACTTTCTTAGGAAGGTAACGGAAGGGAGAAGAAAATTCACCATATTAAGCACTTAAAAGTTAAGAATATAGTCCCAAATACACTGGTTTTAAAGTCAGTGTTTTACTTAGCATTTTGTTATAGTCATATTCGAATACTTCAAGTAAGTAGATAAAAAGAAATAAATCTAGGTTGTAGGAATTCAACCATATACTATAGCTATTTCCTTATATTTTTCCACTCACTACCAAGTTTTCTCTAAAGAATAATAGGAGCAATAGGAAAACAAACTATTGCTTTTTCTAAAAGCATGCTAATACTTTAAGAAGCAGAATCCGTAAGAAGTCAGTATCCTTTAAGCCAGCATTAGTTCCTCCAAATAATGAAAGGAGGAAAGAAACAACAGCTAAAAAAATATTAAATCTGACCTATCATCACAAACATCTTTGAAAGTAAAGATTTTCAGATGTCCTGAAGAATTTCACTTAATTTCACCAGTCTGACCATTTCTACTTTTACATTTTCAGTAATTATTGTAAGGCTGAAAGGCATTAGTTGATGTGATAATCACTAAGCTACCAAAATAGAAATAATTACAGTAAAAAGCTGCAGAACTCTTGAATTAACACTCTGTGCAAGAGGTTGTCCAGTTCTCAGTACTGAAGTCTGTCAACTAAATAAACATGAAATCAATTAAGATGAAGGGAGCTTTTATGCCTGTTGAAGACAATTATAATCCTTATATATAATTATTATTACATCCTGATATTATAATTATAACCCTTAATTGTACCACAATGCACTTACAATAAAATTTCCCTGATTGTCATAAATGTGAATCTCTCCATTTGCCATTCCAAAGAGTAAAATTTTGCTATCAGAGGACCAGGCCACATGGCACAGGTGGGCACCTTTCAAGTCTTTTCCCCAAATGCGATTGCCTGGAACAAAACATTGACTGCACTTAATAAATATACCACAAAATTAAAAACAGAATGCAAGTTACCAGAGTAAAACCTAAAACAGCTAAAGTCAAAGCAACAATTAGTAACTATTAATTGTATTTACCTAGAGAAACAGGGCCACTATGTATATAACACTAGAAACAAATTTGTGTAATAGCACAACAATTAGTAGGGCTCAAAATCTTACCATCCACTGATCCAACAATCACAGCTCCATCTTCATATACAATACAAATCTTTTGTCCATCAGCATTCCAGCTCATACTTCGAACCACTGATTTATTTCTATTATTAATCATCTCTTCATACCAAGAACCTATAAGAAGTGAACGAAAAACTGAGTTACACTTGTAATTTGATAAACCTCTAGGGGACGAAAGGCACATGCTAATCACTGAACTGCCCTTTCAGTAAGAGCCTAGCAAGACTACAGTACAATGTCCTCAGAGGACACGGGCAGAGTTTCTGTGAAACTCAGTGTTCACACGGGAGCTGCTCATTTCCAAAGCGAGCCGTGATGAATGAGGGCTCGGAAAGGGGAGCCAAAGTCCAACAGGGGCCCTACAGAAACAGCTCTGTGCTTAAGTAATTTCAGAACTGACAATACAACGGGAAACAGAAACAGAGAGAACAACTGACTTTGCTAGGAATAGGTACTAAATAATTTACTGATTATTTTCCAAAACTAAGAGATTATTTATGTGACAGTAGCCACCATATATCAGCCAGAAAGACAGTTTCATTCTTTACTCCTGAAATGAGAAGAACAGCTAAGATTTTGTTTCCATTCTTCATTAAACTAGAATTCCCCAAAGAATAGGAAAAGTCTTTATTTTCTTTTTTCTTTTCCATGTGTTGGAAAGTTGTTACCTTGACTGTGAGATTTGCTGGCTTTCAAATGAATTCCAATGCACCACAGTATATGTGTGTGTGAAAGGGTCAAGAGCAATAAAAGATAATTACAGTCATACACTGGTTTGTCATTAAACAATTCTAAAGACTGTTTTTATGAGAGTATTTAATTGATGCTTTAAGCAGGCTTGATAAGTTCTTGTAGTCTATCAATATGCTTGTGCTCAATGCACAATATATTTTTCGTATTGTATTCCGAGGGGATAAAGCAACAGAGATAAAAAATTCAGAGCAGTTTAGCAAGCACATAGCTAAGTACTGATATCTTCTTCTACCGTCGCTCTGCAAGACAAATGCCTTGTCACATCTGACTACACTATAAAAAATATAGACACGTATTACAATAAAACTTGAAAATTGTTTTAAAACTATTTTGAGCTATAAAATCTGCAAAATAAAAATTCCAGAAAAGAACTGCAAAAACTGCAGATGAGGAAAAAAAAAAATCTCTCACAACGCAGAACATTATCCCATCTCAAGTTTTTCCTGCAGAATACCTCTGTACACCATCCACACAATGATGAGGCCATTTTGATCGCTGGTAGTCAGTTTTTGATACTGTTCATTCCATGTCACAACCTGCACAAAACCTAGAAAATGATAAAAAGCTTTTTATTATTTAAGTAAGTTAATAAATGTAATCAACATGGAGCTTTTCAGAAATTTGCACTGCTGACTTTGATTTAGTCAGAAAAGAGCTCCTTTTGCCTCTGTATTCACATCCTCCCCCAATCCTGCTCAGTGTTGATTCCACACCCAAAACCCAAATCATAGTTTTGCAGTTTCTGACCACCTCTGACACTCTGGGACATTGACAAAACTTTACTGTTGGAGGAGGTTTTGGGGTTGTCTTCCTCTTAGTAGTCTGATCCTCACTATTGCTGCACTTTTAAAACAACCTCCCTGACAATTACCCAAAGAGCACTCTACACACAAATCCTTCAGACCCTCAAGTTTCATATGGGATCCCACTCACAAATATTTGAAACATCTTCGAACTTTTATCAGTTTCATACTGTAGATCAACTTGCATCACACTTTTTCTTGCCCTCACTGCCGAGTATCCATTTTCTATCATTTCCACTTTAGTGTTTCAGTCATGAACTTTATCAACGGATGCAATCAAAGATATTCTGAATGTCACAGATTTTTAATAGTAATCTATTTCAGAATTGAAGACATCCATTCAAAGTATCCCCTAAATCAATTCCTCACAATTCATTTGTCCCAATCTTATTTAATTAAGCCCTTAAAATAACCTGACTCTTGGCAGATTTCAACCGCAAGTCCTCATAAAAAAGTCCACTTCTTCAAATAATGCAAGGATTTTGGCATCTTCTTCATATCCCACCATCCATGGGTGATGACCATTCCACATTTCTCATGTGAGAATTTGAGTCCTCCCTAATTTTGCTGCATTCAGTTTTTATCTTCACACATTATCCTTCTCCAGCTTGCTTTCTAACTTCTCTAAACTTTGTCTGTACACTGCAGTTTATGTATATATACATTCTGTACTCTGTCACTAAAGGGAAAAATTACGATATATTCAACACAGAAGTCAGGTTTACTGCACTGATTTTCATTTCTTCAGAAGAAAATGGAAAGTTACTGTAACATATAAGCAAATCTCACAGACATTATTAAAAAAAAAATCCCCAAACAGCCTTATCCAAGACAACATGGTAAAAATATACAGTCAAGCTGTTACATGTCCATGCTGAATACTCATATCCTTTATTTTAGACTTACAATAGGAAGTTATATCAAAATTTCTCTATCAGCTTCACAAACTTTTGTATTTTTATTCTATCCAAAAGCAGACCAAATGCCCAAATACACTTACCACTATGACCTTCAAGAGTCTGAGTCACAGAAACGTTGTTAGGAGCTGCCAGTCCCTTTATCTTTGCTTCATCTAAAAAATAACAAAATTCACGATGAAAATAAACCTAACAAAGCATACATGTTACCATGTTCCTATGAATACTGAAGCTCTAATCACTACTTACATAGATAAACTGAACTACTTAAAAGGAAGTACACAGTAACTGGAGGATAAAATTTCCACCCCTCAGTTCCATGTGTTTGCTATTCACATCTGTCATCCAAATTGATATATGCTTTATGGTCTAGCAGTTTTTCAGGAAAAAAGCCAACAAAATAAATAAACAACAACAAAAAAACCCCACACAAATCCCACAACAACAGCTATGGCTATCACATTTTGTTGCACTCAGAAAGAAAAAGTTTAAAAAACTTTCAAAATGGATTTTACTTTTCCTGGAACATATTTATTTAAAAGAAAATACACAGCTTTCTCCCTAAAATAATAGAGAATGTTCAAATAAAATCAAGAAATAAAAAATTAAGTTCCGAAAGAAAGTGGAAGCCTACACAAAAAGAATAAATTATATGCCCTGGGGGACAAAAAAAAAAATAGAAGCAGCACTGAGGAAAACTTCAGCAGATATAATAATATAAATTACTTGTGTGCCAAGTAAGGCCAACTGGAGAAAAACTGTATTCAAACACAGTGATGAAAAGATTTGATGTTAGAAGAAACACATAACTAGCTATGTACAGATTTAAAACATAGGCAGTATTTGCAAGTAACTCGGGGGAAAAGTTATGCTTTCTTAAGTGTAGTGAATTTTGCTCTTAAAATAAAAATTTTAAAAAAAAACCAAACCCCCCACCCCTGCATTTACCTGCTGGTGTTTCTAATTTTAGAACTTTCAGTAATCCATCCGCTCCACCACAGGCTATGAAACCTTGGTTCTTATTCCAGGAAAGACATTTTAATCGAATATTACCTGGAATTGCAATCTGAAAAAGAAGTATTTTGTATCTCTACACAGTTGCAACAACCACATTTTATTTTGCATAGTCTATTTGAACACCTCAGAGACACCAACAATAGCACAAGAGATAATTTCTATTAACAGATACGTACATGCAAAAAAAGAGAGAAGACAGAACTGTAAGCACTAGTGAAACTGTGCCACCCTCAAGCAATTGAACGCATGCAGCCAGTAATAATAACAGGACACGTTCAAAGGTGTGCTGAGCAACAAAAACAGGTTGTTGACAGGGGTCACGCAGGGCACAGGGCTTCGGTCTCCAGCGGAAAAGCCGCGTCCAAAGTCTATCGGGGGAAGAACTGCGGGGCTGCCGAAGCAGCGGGAGACCGAAGAAGCCCCAAGGCAGGCCGAGGGAACTGGCGGGACAGAGCAGGGCAGCTCTCTGGGAGTGCTGCACCATGCCCAGCCGTCTCGCAGCGGCCGCAGGCGGGACCCCGAGGGTCCCCTCAGCCCCTGCGGGCTCCGCGCTCCCGATCCCCGGGACTCCCCAGGGCAGCTCCCCCTGCCCGAGAGCAGCCTGCCCTCCGCCGCCCCGCGCGTCCCTAACAGCACCTTTTTGCAAAGGTAGACGAACATCCCGGCGGAGCGCAGCGAGCCCACCCGGGCCGGCCCTCACGGCAGCGCGGCAGGGCCAGCCCTCGCGTCCCCATGGCAACCGCCGGCGGAAACGGCGTCGCTTCCGGGGGAGCGGCCGGGCGCCATTAACGGCTGTGCCCGCCGCGGCTCCGGGCTGGGCATGCTGGGGCTGTACCTTGAGGGGTTCGCCCGGCCGGGGCTCCCCCGCCGCTCCCCCGCCCCAGGCGGGTTGGGGGCTCCCCTCCCGGGAATGGGAGTGCTCAACTTGGTTAGAAAACACTGGCAGTTGGTTAATAAACGTCACGCTGCTTTACTCGAAGGAAAATCCCAAAGTTTGTGAACACACGTTGTCTCCAAACGGTGTTTGCAGTGTAACTTACATCAAAATAGAATCATAGAATGGTTTGGGTTGGAAGGGACCTTAACGACCATCTAGATCCAACCCACCTGTGAACAAGAGGCCAGCTCTCGAATCATTTCAGCCAGAGATCTTTATTCAAGAAACAGTCTGGGAAAGGAGGCCCGTCAGAAGGTGTATCCACACCACCGATGTTCCCTGCGATGGCACTGGAGAGGAGGGTGTCTGCTTTGTTTGCCGAGGCATCGAGTGCTCTCCACTGGACTGAGGTCTTCCTCCTCACGAGAGCGTCCACCACAGACCTTGAGCAGGCTTGGGCATGCCTTTTTTATACCGTCTCTGGCCTGCTCTAATTGGTCTGTTTTGGATCCTTCGCCTGATTGGTCCAGTTCGAATATTGGATCCTGATTGGCTTGTACCGTCCAGGGGCGTGTCCATCTGCGATAAACCTACCCAATGGAAGGGTCTGGAAGGGCTTGTAGTCTAGGGGCTCTGCCATTTTGAGTTTAAGGGGGAGGGGTAAACCTTATAACCATTAACGTATGCATAACAATTAACAGGCATATCCAATGATTGACATTAATAACTCCCATAACAATTAACATTGACAGTCTTCAGTAACATTTCCCATAACTTATTCACCACAAGCCTGCCATGGGCAGAGACACTTTCCACTAGACCAGGCTGCTCAAAGCCCCATCCAGCTGGGCCTTGAACACGTCCAGGGATCCAGGGGCAGCCATGGCTTCTTTGGGCACCCTGTGCCAGAGCCTCACCACACCTACAGTAATGAGTTTCTTCCTAATATATATTCTAAACCTGCCCTCTTTCAGTTTAAAGTCATTCCTATCCAGGAAAAAAAGAGACTTAATCCATGATACAAGACCTACTAACAACCTCTCAGTGATTTTCAGATATTAAAAAGATAAATTACTTTACAGTAACATTGCCATGTTAAAATTTTTGGCTGGACAAGTTTTGATGATCTCAGACCTAGGGGGAGGTTAACAAAGCTTGGGAAGAAGGATGTCACAGTGATAATGGACACAAAGAATGTAGAATTTATGAGACAAAAGGCACACATTTGGCAGAACTCCCAAGACAAGAAAGAAATAATAAAGTCAACTCAGCAACTGTGGGGAAATCAGTTCTGACTGGGTAAAGGGTAATTCCAGCAGGGGCAGACTGCAACCACCGGACCCAAGAAACCCACCAACCCAAAAGAAGAGAAACACTGATCATGTGGACTAATTAGCATGAGAAGCAAGAAAATCATTAACCAATAGAAGATAGAATACTAATTAATAAGAGAACTATGTAACTTGTAGCACAAGTAACTACAGTGCACACTGAACTTTTGATTAGGGACTCTGCAAGTATCCTCCCCACCAGGAGCGGTTAAGAGTCTCAAAGATGCAATATATGAAAAGAGACTCTATAAACTAAAAAGAAGGGTTGATATAATATTGTGGAATGGTATTGCGTGGTAAAATTTTGGAAAACTCATACGTGCTTGACAGTGACAAGTGGAGTGCATGAAGGCATAGTTAAAAAACATTCTTTTTTGGGTAGTAATATGGAATGGGCCAATCAGTTAAACCTTATCCTTGTTTTCCATTAGGATGTATTTTGAATCATTGGGATAAGCTTGGTAGAGAACCTCTTACAAAGTGGAAGTTAAAGGAATATTGTACTCAATGGTGGCCAAAATATAAATTGGATGGTGAGGAAAAGTGGCCAGAAATGGGAACATTAAATTATAATAACATGCTGCAACTGTTCTTTTGCAGAAGATGGGATAAGTGGGATGAAATCCTGTGTGTGGATTTATTTTTCTCCTTGAGAAATGGTCATGAAACAAGAAAGAAATGCAGATTATTGGTGTCTGATTCAAATGTGCTATTGATGATGGAAGAGAAACAGAAATTATCTTGTTGCTGTTCTGCTTGTAATATAGGGAAAAGTTTTCTGAAAGTGGATAGTGAGGAACAGGGTGTACAATTGTTGGTTTCTCAGAAAGAATCAGGACAGTGATAATTGGGACTGGGAAAGTACTGATGGTAAGACTGGAGGAAGTGATGCATTTAGTCCAACTGCAGGTAGAATTTGGGTACACTAAAACCCTGTATATATAAAAGTTCCTTTTTCAACCACTGATTTGATACATTGGAAGGAGTCTGCCAGGTTGTACTGAAAAATCCAGAAAAAATTGAAATTCTGCATGGTGGACCATATAATGTGAATCTGACAGGAAAAATTGACCAGATGATGTGGTAGGAGAGAAAGCTTTAACAGATTATCTCGTCTTTAAGTAAAACCTGTCAGAAATAACAGTCTGACTCTGCTGAAATTTAACTGATTTATTAACAACAACCAGAAACAGGAACCTGAGATAAACCCAGCTAACCAAACAGCAAAGCAGAGTTTTTTGCAGCACATGCTACACTGGGTGCTCCCATGGCCAGGTCACCACAGGAGGACCCAGTGCTAGGCACTGGAAAGGTTCTGATAACTTATTCTTAATTGGGATTGGTCCATTTCTTGATCCGCGATGTCATTGGCTCATTAGGGGTATCCTTGATTGGTCCTTTTTGATGGAGCATTCTCATCCAAACATTTGGCCAGGAGTTCATCTCATTGGCTCATCTTGTCCTCCAGTCCACACCTAGGGTGACGTATCACCATGTCCTCTTGGAATGTTCTGGTAGGCCTCCCTGTTAAACAGTTAAACAGCCCCGCGTACGCCCTCTGATGTTCACACAAAAGTATTACACCCGTACATCATCGCATATTATTTGGTAATTGATACAATGTTTTAATTAACATTTTAACTGACAAATCATTATGCTTAGCCCTATCTAACCTAGATAACTCATTAACATCATTAACCACTTTACAGGTCGTATGAAAACTGATTTATTTATAAGAAAACCCTGAGGTTATTACAAAAGTACTTGCTGTTTAGAACACCAGACCCAATCAACTCACCAATACATTCTTTCAAGCATGGAGATCAAGTCTATCTGAAAACCTGGATAAATACTCCACTAGCTGAGAAGTGGAAAGGACCTTATAAGGTACTGCTAACCACACACTGAGCCATGAAATTAAAAAGACTGGACTCATGAGTTCATGACACACAGACCAAAGGTATTCCTCCAACTTTGTGGTGATCAGGACAGAAGGACACCCAAAGCTGAAACTGACTCGGGACTCAAGAACTGCACGTGGACAAAAATAGACTCTGTGCTGCATTTTGATTGTATTCAGGGAGAGATTTTACTATATTTTTGTGTTGTACTAAGTTTAAAAATGTTTTTATTGTCAATGTGCTTGATTTTTGGAACACCACAGAGCACCTAGGCCTGGGTGCACAACTCTGAAATAAACAATCAAGTCTTTTTTGAGTGTGTAATTACTGGCTTGTAGCACACTGCATAATAAATCCAATTTTTCTGAACAACAGTATGTCCTATTTTAAACAAATCGTTTCTATCATCTTGGAATTTTACCTGGTACTCACAAAGTGAGCCAGGTAATTGCTCAGAGGAATTGAATGTAAATATTATCATTTGTAATACAAAATGAAGTTATGAATACTAGTGCATGAATCAAAGCCTGCCCAGCTGACAGCTTGCAAGATACATCTGGTCTCCAGGACAATTTTCCACTGTCCTACAAAATTTTACATCTCATCTGATAACTGGCCTTAGTGTAATTAGGACTGATGTCATCCCCTCCCAATTGACAAGAACTTGTAAGGTCTTGCATTAGATTTACAACTTGTTTATTCTTACCAATTACAGAGGCCAAGGCATACTTCTGGCCCTATAAGTGCCTGTATAATACCTGTGCCTAAGCAGAGGACAAGAAAGTAAGCAAAGTAAAGTGCTGGATATAAAACTCCATGACTTACAGAAAAAAAATATGCATGCACAGCACTTTGAGGAAGCAAGTGTAGCATAGCCAGGATGTCCCACACTAACTTTAATTGTACTACAGTAAATTAATATAAATGCTGGGACACATCACAAAATACCAAGCACAGCCAAATCCAGCATTCTTGGAGAGTTTATAGTCTCATTTTCAGCCCTTGCACTGAAGCTGTGTCCCATGTTCACTTGTGCTATTTAGCGTTATATTCCAGCTTAACATTACTGTGTAGGCATACCTGAAGTCACACTCCCACGTACAATGAAGTGAATGTAACTGAATGTGGTATGTGCAGGGTGTGAAACAAGTACAGATGTTGTTTAATATGTCCTTGGCAAACTGGCTCCCAGATATACTATTTTGTGTAATTATACTGCAAGGGTTTACAAAACGTGGGATTTTTCCATTAAAAAAAACCCCATCATTTTGACTCCTAGTTTAAATATAATTTCTAAAGTATTTGGATGATATAAATGCCAAGTGTATAGAATGAATGGATTCCTTTAATGACTAATTAATTGTTAGCTTGTGTGTTTTATCCTTAAAGCCTGATTGACACAAGTAAAATGTCAGTAAAGTCTGCGTAATGACAACAGGAAAGACCGACTAATAACATAAGTAAATCTTGCAGGATAAAAATATTAAATTGGAGGATGTCTTTCATTCTTCTACATGTTAAACATTACTAATACTTGAAATTGTTGTTCATTCTTTTATCTATATTTACAATGGCTTCTAGGTTTTAAAATCAAATACTTCTTTTTCCAAACATGTGACTTGGGGCAGTATTCAGTTTAATTCTTCCATTTATGCCTCCTTTATCTTGGAGGTTTTGTTTCATTGGCTTTTTAAACCCTTTATTTCATAACACACATCTTTTAAGTTGAATACGAAATAACTTCCAACATCAGTGTGCATGTCATATTGTATTTTCTTAAAATAAGTTACAAGATCCCAAGTTACTTTTCCATTCAATTGAAAGAAGACATAGGCACATTTTTTTTCATTCTGCCTTGCCATTTCAAAGTTCTATATAATGTGATATACTGTATCCATTCTTTTTTTTCTGTATTTACTTTGAAGTAAGAGCATAAAAAATGCAGTTACTACAGAAAAGCAGTATCTGCAGTACAAACTGAAGCACAGCAGGTATGAGTAGCTTCATGGCTAAAAAGTGACTGCACATGAAGATCCTCAGGGTCACTGTATTTTCAAAACTCTTGTCTTCCTGAAGTCTTCTTGACATTTGTCGATAATAACAAACCAACTGCTGTTTTGTAAACTGTGCAATGAAATAAAGCTTGCTGCAAACAATAAAAAGGTTGGATTCTGAAAAATAATTTTAAAATCAAGCAAAATCATAGCTCAGACAATCTGCTGTCTGTCTTGGTATGCCTGCAGCTTCTCAAACACTTCCTCTAGTGGTCAGTTGTTAAGGGCAATAAAATAAATGGCTATAAGGTTTGTTTTATTTACAGTCTTTCTCACTGCTGCATTTTCAAAAAACAGGCTGTTTTCTAGATGAGGTCAATACATGCTTGAAACAGAGATTTCCAAACATTTTAGAGCTCTGTCAAGGTCTGGCATCTTCCCAAATTATCTCAACACCCCTAATTTCTTAAAAGGAGTTGGAGCAGGTGATATTCAGGGATCAAGAGAAGAAGGTGATGGTCTCTGCTATGTTTTCCACATTGTCTTGAAAGGATGCTAGGGATAGAAATGGCCCATCAAAGAATAACTTTGAAAGAAAGTCTCTGTTCTTTGTAATAAAGTCTATTCCTAACTTAAACCCACAAGTTTAAGTTTGCTTAACATGAGCTCTTGGGGCCAAAAGATTGATCTCTGAAGGACATGCTACTACTGAGATGATATTACAAGTTTAAATATCTTGGTGTTCAGTTTTAACTACTTAGATTCCCTAGAATTATATATTATAATCCAGGAAAATCAGAGTTCTTCCCCTCGCTTTTCCTAGGCAGATAAACTGAACTTCAAGTACACTGCAAGAAGAGAGATGTGCAGTAAGATCTCATAAAAATAACTTTGAATTTATTCAAAAACTGGGAAAGTCTTGTGTCCTTGGCAGAAGTTTTCATTTGACTTTCAGAAACTTGTAAATGGTGAGTTCATATAATGTTATGGTTTGAAAAAAAGTAATTCTTCACCTGCCAGGACTTCTACAGCTTCCTGCAGAAGCAGTTTCCTTCAGGCCTGGGGAGCCAATTGACTGGCTAGTTTTAAGATTGATACTCTGTGTAGCCACTTAAGAAAACTAAGTCCATCTCTGTGATTCACTATTTAAGATAGCAGAAGCGCAAGATTCTGTCTCTTACTTCCAGCTTTCAAAGAGGTGACAAGAGAGCCCTCTGGGCCGGGGCCTCCCTGCTCTGCGGGGCCGGGCCGGGCCACGCCTGCTCCAGCAGAGGGGGGCCGGGCCTGAGTTTCACCCGCAGCCACCCAGCTATCACGGCGTGCTGCCGCTGAGATCCCAGCCACTCCTGCCTCCCACTCCTCGGTGCGGCCGTGCTGAAGGAGCCTGGCTGCTGAGTCCTGCTGCGGCTCCCCTGCTTCCCCCCCAGGAAATGGAGTGCAGTGACTCTGGCCACTGCCCAGCAGAGATAATGTGACCAACAACAGAGCCCNACGCATGAACTTGGGGGGATACAACATTCTAACTGCAGTCTGACCAAAGGCACTCGTGCTGAAGCAAACAGAAGTTAAAATAACTGTGGTAGTGGGGAACCTTACCATGGAGATAAAAGCCTTACCTCAGGGTAGATAATAGAGGAAAATTTAAAACCCTTACCTCAGGGTAGATAATAGAGGAAAATTTTTACTCACAGAAATAAAAGAAAACCATTGCTCCAGGCATAGGAGAAGTCTTGCTTCCAAAGAGAGAAGAGAGGACCCTTTGCTTTCCTACTAGAACACTTTATCCTTAAAATATTACCCCAGTAAACAGAAATGAGTCCCTGAAAACATTTGCAGGAAGAACTGTGTGTTGGGGGAAGGACTCTCACACTGCAAACAGGAATCTTTTCCGGGCAGCTCATTCACTGTGAAATAAAATGCACAAAAGAACTGTGTTCTTGTGTAAAACTCTCCATGGCGTGACAGGAGAGACTCCTCTCCCAACTGAACTGATGAAAGCCTATTTTAAAGGTGGTAAACTGACTAAAGGTCTCTAAGTTTTGTGTCTTTATGTTGTTAATGAAAAAAGAGTTGTTCGTAAAGAAAGAGAAATGAGGTGGAGAAGAAAAAAGGGATTTGAAGGTGTATTCTAATTCTTATTATTTTCTTTTAGTTCTGTTAATAAACTAGCTTTACACCTTTTAAGGTTTTGAGCCTGCTTTGCATTTCTCCTAATCCTTACCTCACAACAGACAATGAGTAAGTAAGTTTAGTTAGTACACTGGTGTTCGACCAGTGTGCTCAACCCACTACATTAAATTAATGCCTGGAGTGAGGAGGCGAAGTGAAACCACTACACTCACTAGTTTGCTCTCCTTTTTTTTAATCTTAAATAGCCCTCTCTTCCTTGATTTTGAAGCCTCAGGGATCAGAATGATAACCACAGACATAATGCTCCTTTAAATCAATTCCTATTTGAACAAGAGCACCTTTGAACAAAAAAAACCAATTCAGTCTCAAAAATTTTCAGCAAAGAAAATCTGTCACAATTCTTGGTAAATTGTAACAGTGATCAACCACTCTCACTTCTGAAAGTTATGCCTTATGATGTACCACAGCTTGTCCCGCTTTAATTTCCAGTTATTAATTCCTGCCATGTCATCTGAGGGCATTTATTCCAGCATTCAGGCTTGCTGTGGTACCACAGAGCTCACCGCTCTCTGTTTGTTGGTTGGGGATTTTTTTCTCTCCCACATGTTTGTGGAATGTCTGATCCGGGGGCTGACCGTGTTTCTGTCCATGGCTGCAGACACGGCACTGCTGCAAACGAAGCCGGCAAATTCCACCCCGCAGCCAGCACCTCAGATCTCCTACAGGCAGAGCCTCCAGCCTCAGGACGCTGCCTTGCAGCTCTCCCATTCTCCTGTATCCCAGCATACTGAGAGGCTCACACATTTTTCAGAGAAAAGAAGGTGCTTGAAAATCACTTGGGACAGTGTGTGCCTGTGGAGATGAGATGCAGAGGAATACCACAGCTAATGGGACTGTTGTCACACTGCCCTTGGAGTTGTCTCTAAAGTTTTGGGACATAATAGGAGGGCTCAAAACTGAGTGTTTGATGTAAGAGTAAAAGCCAGCCAGAAGAATTATGATGCTTGATGTTCAAGATGGCATATATAATCTAGGGGATGTGGGCATGTGCATTTATTTTATCTGTACCGTGTTGCTTTTCAATGAAATGTGAAAACATAGTGGTGTTTGCAACAACCAATACTTTTTTCCACAATATTTCTAAAATCACCCTAAAAATACTTTCTCTTTTGAGGGATATTTCTTCCCCGATTTATATCAAAACAGCTACCCCTAAAATACCAGGAAAGTGCTGAATGCAGGTGATCATGTAAGAAAAAGGATATATTTTCTGGACAGAGCTTCAAGGTGTGAAGTCACTGAGTCCTGGAGGGCAACTATGGCTTCACACTTACAGGACTCATCAGTTGTTACAAGACTGCTCGTTATGGCTCCTAAGAGAGAAAACAACATTTAATATATTTATTATAATTATTGAACATTTAAATCCCAAGAAGATGCTTGATCCTGCGGAAAGAGTCGAACCCATGCTGTGAGAGTACAGCAAGCACTGCAACCCAGGGCAGTTGGGAAGGAGGGGCAGCAGTGAACAGGGGCTGGTGTGTAGCCAGAGAACTGAGTGTCACAATCCAGGACAGGCAAGAGAGAGCTCAACTACTAACCAAGAAGGGAGCAGAGCAGGGTGTTCCTCACCTGCCTACCTGGATCCTCTACACTCTAAATTAGACCATTACTGTGGAGAAAAAAAAAAAAAAGGGGCCTGGCTGCAGAGACCAACCAGCCTCCCCATAAACTTTAATTGTGTCACCCCACAAGTACTCGTGGTTTCTAACACTTGCAATATGCATTCATAGGGAGTATCTTTCTTGGTTCAAGAGGGTGAACACAAATCCATTCAAATGTCTCATGAATACAGGTGGAGGGAATGACATCATTCAAATAGGCCCAAGTGAATTTAAAATCTAGCAGAAAGTCACAGCAATGTAAGTGGAGGAGCCTGTTAGTATGACAGAGGAGTCACCAGTCTCTTCACAAAGAGAAAGGAAGCACTGCTATATTAAGCAAGCAGTGCTTCCATTGGATTTGTTCCTAGGTCTTGACATCAGTCTTCCAGACTTACAGCGACCAGCCTGAGCAGTCCTCAAGAATTCCTTTTTCTCCATAATTTACAAAAAAAACACCAATGATGATAAAGAGTTCAGAGAGATGACAAGTCCACTGTAGTATAATCATGGAAAGCATCAGTACATGGCTGTGAGTTCTTAGCTGCATGAAAGGCAACTTAACCTCACCTACTCCATACAGTAAATAAGTTAAGGCTGCACCACTTGCTGAAGGCTGAGAAGAAACATCTCAACGGCTACTGCAGCACAGGTACTGTAGTGAGATCACCATCCACATCTGAGACTGGAATAATAAGCCTCCAAAGGCAAAGCCTTCTTAAAAGAGAGCTTACAAATACATTTTCAATATGTTATCAAGAGCTTTACTGTATATAATATCCATCTCTTCATAAATGTTCTTTACATTACTTGCAAAGGCAATAATAGCATATTAATCAATTTTGTTTTCTCTAGATATATAAATGCATAGCTGATCAATGTCAAACAAAGTGTGTGAGCATTGTAACACTAAAACAATAGAAATATTATACACAAGTACATTTCCCTTTTTTCCTGGACTGCTTTGGCTTTTTTTTTTTTTTTTTTTTTTTTTTTTTTTTTTTTTTGGGGTGTTTTGTTTTTTTTTTTTTNGGTTTTGGTTTTTTTTGTTTTGTTTTGTTGTTTGTCAGTCATGCCATTAATACTCCCATTTTGCAAGAAAACTGCAAAATCTATGCGGTTGCAGATCTGGCAGTGCAGAAACTCATTTGTCGTAAAGCCAGTGTTGAAATTGATGTCTCCTTGATTCCACTGAGCCTGTATTTGTTCAGCACCCTCTTTGGAACATTCCACTGGCTTTGCGGTCAATGTACAAAGAAGAGTTGTTCAGGAGTCAGCTGGAGGAAGGCCAGTTCAAAACATCACACCAACATGGTTAGTTTCCCACCAACTGCCAGTTAACTTTTTATGTCTGCATTTAAATTCTCCGATGACAGATACAGATCCTCCTTGGATTTTGTCTGTTTTAACAAAATTATTTTTTCAACCAACTCTGGCAGTTGTCCAAGGGTACTCTGAATTCTTCTACAGTCCTTCTGTGAAACTGAGAGGCTTCCAGTATTTGATATTCAAAATTTGGGGCATTCCTTTTGCCACTGGGATGCCCAACAAGTCACACTAAACATGCTAAAACTGTGTTTTTACACTGCTTTTGTGTTCTGCTTTTGTGTTCAAGTCCAGACCAATAAGAAACTATTTTTGCAGATGGTGTTTGTCTATATCCACCTATTTTATAACTGTGCTCTTACATAAGGTCTACAGCCACTTGATGTGATGGCAGGTTATTCCTGCTCTGAACCAGGGGCTGGGCTAGCTACCTCTTGAGGTCCCTTGCAACCCAACTTAACGTAGGATTCGACATCAAACTGCAGAGAGGTTCTGCCAACATTTGATCCCAGTATTGCCCATCTGAAGAGAAGACAGTTGGTGAGTTCAGGCTGGCCCCACTCAGCTTGGAGGAGTGGGCAAGAATAGAAGGTTTAGCACTGCAGCAGTTCTAACCTGAGTATTGTCCCCCTCTGGACCCCCAGCCATTCTCCAAATGCTGGTATGCAAGGGAGACTCACACCCCAGAGAAAGATGCCCCAGAACCCTGCCTTGCCAACACCCCCAATTATTCCCATTTCATAAGGAATGCCAATTATGACAGATTGTATTTTTAAATACAGTGAGTCCTTAAATGTGTGATGATAGATAAGAGGAAACACTAAACTTTAGCTATTTCTAAATAAAGTAATTGCTATAGCTAAACAAGAAAGACCAAACTGGCTCGAAATATTTGTGGAAAGAGGCATAAAAGAAGGAAAAGAGATTATACCTCCTGGGAGCTTGTGAGCTGATACTGTTTCTCAAACAGATTAAAAACGCTTAACACATTAAAAAGAGGTGCTTCAATAAAAAAACATAGTCAGAAAAAAACCCAACACTAAATTATTACTTGAGCATGTTTTGTCATCTGAATTTAAGATAAAGCATTCATAGCAGTCACAGGTCTATGATCCACTCACAGACCTGCTGCCAGTCATGGGTTCCTGGTGCACACACGTCAGTTCACACAGGATGTGCTATGGAGAAGCAGTTATTCAAAAACAAGATAACATTTTTTAATGCTTGACAATGGCAATGCTTTTCCATGCTGGGAGCCTATTCTCTATGAATCTTGCCAGGAACTACTGAGGTGTGTAACTGATCTTGTCTTGGAGCACCAGTTGTCTTACTGGGGATTAATACATTAATTAATACAAGGGAAACCTCAAACCTTGCTCCCTCTGATCCACCTGCCGAACCCCACCAGCTGTGAAATGCTAAATCAGCTCCAAAGGCACTCTAGGAAAGGTTTCCAGCACACAATAACTTTACACTAAGGAGACTGGGAATGAAAGAAACACTTCTGAAATTATTACATTTTTACTGTAACACAAAGTCACTGAGAAGCTGAAGAAAGGAACAGCAAGATGAAATTCAGCCTGGAGGGGAGGACATCACTTCAAACTGTCTTGCATGGTGGTACACACATTCCACAGTACTACAAAGTGTATGACTAACCCCAGCTCTTCTCTCTTCAACAATTTCTCAGTTCTGGGTTTGTTGAATATTGCATAAATTAGGGAAGGCCTTAGTTGTAAGTTGACAAAGACTGCATGGTATTTACTAATGTTGCTACATATAAAGTTCTTCGTATCTCTGAATTTTGCTGAACGTGGGCAAGGCAGAGTGACAGAGAACTATCTTTTAACACCTGAATGCAGGTGAAAGTTTCTCAGACAGATGCAAATATATTAATGTGCTAATGAGAGTTACTGCAATACATGCACTTAGCTGGGAGGGCATGGTTGGAAAGGGATCAGCAATCTGCTCTTACTTGAGCACGTCTTCCTGTCTGGGTTGAGGGTGTAGCCTTGGTGGCAGTCACAGGTGTAGGACAGCTCATCGCTCACGCAGACCTGCTCGCAGTCGTGCCTGCCAGGCGCACACACGTCAGCAGCTGAGGGAGGCATTGCAGAGGAGAAGAATATTAATCAATATCCAAACTTCAGCCTCTAGAGTTGGTTGTAGTGATCCCCGTTTGTGAATGTATCTTCATTTGGATTCAAACCGGGATGTTTTTACTGTGTCAGCGTGCTATTAACCAGAGCAGGGTGCACAGAGTGTGTTTTTATCGGGCTCTCAACGTCACAAAATTACTACAAGTTTTGGAATACTGGCAACACTTTTTTTTCAGCTGTAACAGATGGCAAAAGGAATGGAACTAGAAGTGATGAAGTTACAAAACAATTATCCAACAGAATTTCAGAGAACAAATATCTTGATTTTAAGAGACTATTTGGCTTTACTTCAGCTCTAATTGAGTTGGAGAAGACACTGTTTTATGGAGTGAAAAGACCATAAACAGAAAAGTATATGTGGCTGCTGAAAAAGATGTGACACCCACTGCCAGTTACAAAGTGGGCACTTTATGTGTGAGGCTGTTGTTTTCTGCCAAATTTAACACATCAATTCTGAAAGGGCAAGCTGAGAAGGAGTTCCTATATTTGGATGTCTTTGCAGTAAGGAGGCCCAGTAAAGCACAAGAAAAAGTAAAGGATGGAGGAAGAAAGGAGGAGAGAGAGAGAGAAGAGAGTGAGAAAGAGAGAAAGAAAGGAGAAGGGAAAGGAAGCAAAGGAAAAGGAAAAATGAAAAGGAAAAACAGACCCTCTCCCAGAGCTAGACTATTCTGGCATCATTTTTTGCACATCTTTATGAAATAATTGCCACAAAGACCTGGATAGCTGGGAAATCATTAGCAGAATACTGCAAAATGAAACTGAAAAGAAAAAACAAAAAAAGGAAGCATGTGAAGAAAATAATTTAAAATTTGAGTATGCAGAAGGAGAATCGGTGCTATGAAATGAGGTTTGGGTTTGGATTCCCAAAAGGGAGGCCTAATTGAATTTACATTCCCTCACATGTCTATTGCCTCTCTGTAATGCCAGCTAAGAGCTAGTCCTAGGCACCATATTTACAAAATCAGCTCCTAACCTAGGTAGGAAGAAATACTGAGGCATTCTGGCTTCACCTCTTTGAGATGTGAAACCTGTGACTTGAGAGATTTGCCTTGGAACCTGCTGGAACTGGAAGACTAATTTCAACAGTTTGTCACACAAAATATAGTAAGGAAAGGGATTATAGTGGAAGTGGAAAAAAAAAGGATTTTCCCTACATAAATCACCAATGAGACATCCAAAGAAATTCAGAGTGAAGATCAAATCCTAATCAAGTGAGGATAACATAGAATAGATATTAATTTGTAGATAATATATACTTATGTGTATATCCCTGAGTACCAGCTACATCTATGCTCTTGTTCTCCACAAGAGACCAGCACTGAGAAGGAACATTTCCCTCCATTCTCTAGAGCTCTAAGGCTGGAATATTTTTTAAGGTCCAAACATATCCACCATCCACCAGACAGAGCAATCACACTCATCATGATACAGTCTGCAATCTCTGTTCCAGCACAATCCATGCTCTACTTCATCCCATTCTCTTGTGCTGCTTTACTGAAGAGTTTTCTGACAGAAGTGGTCCACATGACATATTGGATATGGCAATTCATGCTCCATGGGTGTGAAAATACTATGAAGTCCTCAAGGAAATGCTAAATGGCATTTTAATCTTAACCAAATACAAGCTTCACACAACTGCAGAAGAGTCAAGGATCTCAAATTACCACAGCACATATGGAAAAATGAAGTTGCCCTGAGTTTTCAGGGGTTGTACAGAAACTCTGGGATAATTTATCAGAAAAATAACATAAATTAGTTGGATTTTTAAAAGCTGCTTGCTTTTAGTGGAACACAATTTTTCCTTAATCAGATCTTACCTGAGCAAGTCTTCTTGTCTGGATTCAGAGTGTATCCTTCATAGCAGGCACAGCTGTAGGATCCATCATTACTCAGACAGACTTGGGCACAGTCATGCCTTCCAGATGCACACATGTCCATGGCTGTGGTGAACCATAGTTTAGGACAGAAACCTATTAATCCCTCCCAGACACTTCACTGTTTTAAATGCTCAACATTTTTAATTACAATTTAATTACGATTTAACCAGTGTCCTACTACATTATTATATTATGCTGCAGACAACTGAATTCAGTTATTAATTATTTAATGGAGGAGGCAGATACTGCAAGACATGATTACACCACATCTCATGCAGTTGTCTTTCATCAGCAACTCCAACTGTCCCGTACACCCCCAGTAAGGATGAAGCTGAAAACCCACGACATGAGCAATAACCTGCCCCATGTCAGACTAAGCAGATAACAATGTTTATGGAATTCTGTGAAGGCCATAAAATGGTAGATAAGTGCTAAACTGCATTTTTTAATCAACAAATTTAAAGAAAAATGGAATGTTATTGTTATTGGAACCAAAGACTACAGCTGAGTTCTTTCAAATATTCAAGTAGCCTTTAATTCCTACCTGAGCAGGTCTTCCTGTCTGGATTCAAGGTGTAGCCTTCATAGCAGTCACAGACATAGGATCCGTTGTTACTCACACAGATCTGGTCACACTCGTGCCTCCCAGGTGCACACACGTCCACAGCTTGTAGGCATGGTAGAGAAACTCATTGTTAATAACAAGCAGTTTGGGATGGAGTGCACATTCCCATTTTTTAACATATTTTGATTTAGAGTCAGCTCAGAAATGGCAATAGTAATTGAAGGAATTAGAACAAGTGGTAGCACAAAATACAGTGTCTACATCTGAAAACTGTTTTGACATCTGGCCCTAATGAATGGATCTGTAGGCACAATAAAAAGGACCAAGGATCAAACTACATCTCACCATTACTTGCAGCTGTGTTTTATTTATTATTCATTACTAGATCTTTTATTATTGTAAAAGATACAGATGTTTGTTGTTTCAACAAAAGCACACCAGTAGCATCTCAAATCCACGTATAGTGGGTTTTTTTGGTTTCTTGGGTTTTTTTTCCTAGTTGAACTCATTTTCCAAAGGAGTAATACCTGAGCAGGTTCTCTTATCTGGATTCAGGGTGTATCCCTCATAGCAATCACAGAGGTAGGATGCCCCATTAGCCACACAGACCTGCTGGCAGCCGTGGGTCCCCAGGGCACACACGTTCACAGCTGCAAAGGGCATTGACAGAGAGGTACTTCAGTCATCCCAGAGGCAAGGAACTGGCATTAATCATTCATGCTTACAGAAGTGCATCTTGCACTGTTTGCTGGATTAGTGGTAGTAAATGTCAGTGCTGTCACAACAAGTTACAGGCCTCCTTTGCACCACTCTGTAGCCAGGAGAGAGAGGTCATAAACAACACTGAAATAACTCTACCTGAGGTGGCAGGAGAAAGATGAATTGAAAAGGGTTGAAGAAGGAGAGATTTTAAGCATTTAGTAACATTACAACGGAAATGAGAACTCAGCAATGAAAAGGACCTTCTGGCTCTTTTTATCCAGTCCCTTTCTATTACAGACAACAGGAAAGAGAGGAAGGAAAGAGAGGAAAGGGAGGAAAGAGAGGAAAGGGAGGAAAGGGAGGAAAGGGAGGAAGGGAGGAAGGGAGGAAGGAAGGAAGGGAGGAAGGAAGGAAGGAAGTAAGGAAGGAAGGAAGGAAGATTAGAGAGAGAAATGGAAAGACAAGTCTGTTTTTACCTGAGATTTTACTTAGATTAGTAGCTACTAATTAGTATTATTGTGGGTATGGACTACTGGTAAAATCAATCTCCAAAGCAGTACTAGTAAGATAAGAAATCAGAAGCAAGAGTGCTTGAATCTTCTTTTGTATTTCTAAAAACAAGGCAATTGTGTGGCAACAAAATGGCAACATTTCCCATCTTCTGAAACAAGGAAGATTTAGAAGTCCGCTAAAAAGGCTGATAGAGTCGTCTTGTCTTTACATTTTGAAACCCAGACAGCATCTTTTCATTGTGCTAAACCCTTGGGAATGAGAGAATTAATCTCCATGATTTATGAACAAAATCTCTGGGTCATATTTTCAAGCACAAGTGAGAAGCTCAGACTCAAATGGTCAGATTTTTGTGGTAGGAAAGTCAAACGTCCACTGACTTGGACAGCAATTCAAGTCTAAGGTTTTCCATCTCTGGGATTGCTTCATGCTGAGTAATGCTCTCAATGCATCAAGAACTTGATCTTAGCCAACTATTTTTCCCCCAAACATTAGTTTTCCTGTTTTCAGTTCACCCTACAAACAAATTTATTTGCCTTGGTCAAAGCGAAAGAAAATCCTAGTTGCCACTGGTGAGCCCAGATTTCTGACCAAAATGCACTCTGGAGCTGGAAAGGGACCCAGTGTACCACACTGTCTTACAAGACCCTCTTAGATTCAGTTGGTTTACAGGAGTCTTTTTAAAGACTATTTCCTTCACCTGTTTTTTTCATGAATCCCACAGATTGTGGTGAACTGCATGCAGGCAACTCAGAGTTACACTGGAAGTGTACATGTGTGAGCTCTCTGATTTACCCTCCAGCCTTGCAAGGGCATAATTTCTATGCTTCAGCACAATAAACAGTAAGTTTACTCTTAAGAACAAGAGTTTTTTCTTTGCTGCTATGAAAGGACTTGCTTTGGTGAGAACATAGGTGGAAATGAGTGCTATGTTCACAGAACACATACCAGTCCAGCCAGGTGGGCACTTGTGAGGATCTGGTCACATCAGCAGCACAACATGGTGTCAAGCCAAACCTCAAGACATTTCCTATGCTAATTATTGGGCAAAGTGTCCTATCTGCAGATGGTCTTACACATTTATTTCATACCTAGAGAAAGAAGTCTATTCACTCTAAACATACTCAAAAGATGTGGTGGTAGTTTTTAGTAAGGCTCTGAAATAACGAAGTAACTGCCAAGCAAGTTCCCAAGGCAGTGGCTGTTATTTTAATTCTCATACAATGTTATTTATACCTGATTTTACCTATTACTTGCTGGAGATTTATTTTAAAGTAAATTTCTTAGAAATCCACTAGAAAAACCTACTTTGCACAAGGTGTGTAATTGTCAGAAAGTTGTCATTTGATTTTTGTGAGTAGGGTTGTGTCACAGCTATCTATAGGCAGTTCTAAATACTCCAGATGACCTTTTCCCCCTGTAAATGACAGTAACAGCCCACTCTGGCCTAGTTTTGTTAGTGCACTTCTAGCCTAAACCAAATACATTCAGCATTTTTATAAGATCAGCCCTGAAAAAGCAAAGCTAATTCATCCCATCCCACAGTTCCTTGTCTAAATCAAGTTGCAGAGAAATAGAGGAAGATGTGAGCCTGGCATACTAGAAAAGTCCAGCAGTGCCTAAGGAGTGAAAGCTTGTCCTGAGATGACCTGCTGCTGCATTTGGGCACTTTACCCTGCACCACATTGCTCAAGCCAGTGTGGTGGTTTACCCGCCATGCTGATTTTCCTACTCTGAACCTATAGGGAATCCCTTCAGCTCCACACTCCCACCCTTCTTGCTTCCCAGCAAGACAGGAAAAGAAATGAGCAGCCTGCACAGTTCTGGTGTGCACCTTCAGTAATTCAGTAAATATATGCAGTCAAACCTCGTCCAGATTGCTGTGATTTCTCTTTCTCTCTAAATCTGACCAACTACACAAGGAGGTCCACTTGAGTGAGGTCTCTTACCTGCACTAAGGTCACTATTCAAATGAAAGGCCATTACTTGGCCTCCGCTGAAAAAGAGGGTTGGCTTGTTTGCCCAATGAATGGTAAAGGAAATATTTAGATGTGATACATAACACTTCTGAAAAACTTCTTTCTTAAGAAGTGGAACCACAGCAGAAGTCCAAAGGAGCCAAGTTACACTACTCTCTTGGACTGATCCCCTTACCACAGAAAGTCTCCCTGAATCTGGATGTCAGCTTTTCGATCACACCATAGGTCTCCACATAGAAGACATGTTCATCCAGAGGCTCGCTGGCCATTATCCTCAGGGACTGCATGTCTGCCCGGTCTACCCCGACCGCGTAGATCTCGACGCCGGCTGTCCGGGCGCTTGCCGCCACATCTTGGACCTGGTCTTGTGGCCGTCCGTCTGTCACAACAATGACCACCTTGGGGATGTTGAAGCTTGCTGGCCGGGTGCCCATTTCCTCGGTGAAGACTTCATCCATGGCAGTTTGGATGGCAAGGCCGGTCATCGTGCCAGCAGACAAGGGCTCAATGCGAGACACAGCCTCCTTCATAGAGGCTTTGTCAAAGTAGGTCCGGAGGGGAAACTCCACCTTGACGGTGCTCGCGTAGTTCATGACAGCCACACGCGTTGTTCTTTCGCCAACATCCAGGGTATCGATCATTTCTGACAGGAAGATTTTCACTTTCTCAAACTCTTCAGGTCGGACGCTACGGGAGCTGTCTACGATGAAGACAAGGTCTAGGGGCCGGTTCTTACAGGCAGTGTCTGCCAAGAAGGAACGAAAATGCTTCAGTCATCTCCTACACAGGACAGGAGCTCTCACCCAAGGGAAGTGAGTAGCAAACTACTCCTGCCAGATAATGTTGGCTGATTCTTTATGAAGAGGCTTAAAATTATAGTGAGCAAAATATTAGAGAGCCTTAAATATTAATTTTGACAAATAATAAATAACTGAATTTTTCTAAGCATTAACAGATAGGTGCACATTTGAGTCCTCAAAATGTCTAACTATGCTTGAAACAAAGGGTTGTGCTTTTCATGTCACAGCCAACACAGAGATGGACCAATTACAGATAAATGTATTTACAGTTTATTTTCATAAAGCCTGAATTCCAGTTTTTATAAGATAAAGAAATAAAATGGCACAACATCTGAGTAGATCACATAGGGAACAGATCCTACTAGTTTTTAGGATAGTAACAATATAAACTGCTAATTAGGAATTATTTCTTGTTTGTAAATCACAGTTCACAAGAAGAAATAAAGGCCAACAAGGAAAAAGACACAAATGATGTAGTAAAAAGGCTTCTTTGGAAATTGTTACTGTTTTAAAGCTTGTAGAGCAAAGAGAAAAATGAAATTACTTTGAAGTAATTTTACATGTAAAAATGAACATTTACACACACACTTCCAAAATTCCTCACTGCCATATAAATCTAGTCAGAAGCAGAAAAGCCATAGCTCAGATCAGAGACAAGTATCACTTCCAGGAAGACAAAAACCAATCAAGACAGTGACAGCAGGCAACTGAAATGCCCCCTTCCTGTCCTGATACCATGTCCTGACACTGACAGTACCATGTACTTAGTTTATACCATCAAGGTTGGATTTGCAGCTGAAAAATGGACAACCCAAAAAACCTTCTATAAAAGAGACATTCTGGCTCACCAGTGCATTAAATAGCAAAATATGAGGTGTCCAGTTTGAATTCACACCCTGAGGTCTGTTTTGGGAACTTGACACACCACACCTCTCCTGGCTATTATTAAGTTCACTTTTATCAAACCATTCCAACTTAAATTTAAAAAAAAAATCTTCACAAGTATCTTAAAAGTAGAGGTGAAAACAGCAATTTTTTTTTTCCCAAGGCATTAGAAACCTTTTTTCTCTGATTCAAGTGAAAACAGAGGGGAAAAATGAAATTACACAAATTCCCTCAGGAAGCACAGCAGCATAGTTGATTTTGCCATTGGATGGAGTAATAGAGCAAACAAATCTAGGATCCCATCCAGGTATATTCTACATAATTCTCTGTTCATCCTAGAACTCAGTTTTGGCTTTGGGAAGCTGAGAAAACATGAAGAAATGTTAGTGCATGCATGAGTAGCTTAAGGACATTAAAAAAAAAAAAAAAAGACAAGTAAGGTTTGTCCTAAAAAAAAAAGAAAGAAAGAAAAAAGACCCAGTGCAAAGTTTGTAGGTATAAGAATTTTCTCTTTTAGATTAAGAAGAAAAACAAGCTTTTCAGCAGCCTGCTCCTTCCAGGACCCTGAAATAAAGCTGTTGGGAGCATTGAGCACAGGCAGGGAAGAGCCACGCGGGGTTGAGAGGCGCGGTGCGCGGAGCGGCAGCGGGGCAGCAGCGAGCAGAGCGCGGAGCGGGGCTCCCCGGGTGCGGTACCTGCGGAGGGCCCGCCAGGGCGCGGCTGCCGGCGCGGGCGGAGC
>WEKY01035081.1:35742-90119 GCA_013390045.1 Picathartes gymnocephalus
AGCAGCAGCGCCAGCGCCAGGCAGCAGCCGAGGATGCCGAGCGCCCGCCCCATGGTGCCGCCGCCGGCCCCGCGCCCGCCGCGCCGCCTTTAAAGCTGCCGGGACGGGGAAGGGGGACGGGATACCGAGGGGGCATCGGCCGACCCCGCCCCAGGGCGGACCGGTGGCCCTCGCTCCCCTGCGGGGATAGGGAAGGGGGTGAGGATTAGAGCTCCTCGTTAGGAACGTGCGGCAGGGCCAGGGCAAGGCTCAAACCTGGGCGCAGGGGGAGCTGAGACACTGTTCTTCCGTCACCAGAAGTGTTTGGTCCAGGCTAATTTTGCATTTCAGTCTCCAGGACAGTAGTTGCAAAGAACGGGAGAAAAAGCTCCCAGTGTGATCACCGAGACACAAGAAACTGCCTACTCTGTTGCCAAATTTGGTTAAGGGCATTTTGGCTGTTTCCTAGCACTGGAACTCCTGCCAGTTCCTGCAGGAAGCTGCAGTGAGCTTTAACGGAAAGCACGGCTTAGGGCACAAAGGCACCCTGATCTCCAGCACAGGGCTTTAGAAGACATATTCGCCAAATCTGTATCCTGTTGTACTGCAGGATCATCTTCTCTCCCATCACCTCCAGCAGGGAAACAAGAAGCCCTGATTTAGAAGAGGAACCACCAACCCCCCAGCTGTACAGTAGCAGGCAGGCACTGACTCATTTCACCAAGTGTGAAGGCACAGCAGAAAAGGACACCATCACATTCCCAAAGGCTGCAAATGATATCAGGGAAGAGGGACCACCCTTCAAGCAGGAAAAAGCCACAGGATAGGGCTTCAGGGGAATAAAATGGCTTTTCTCTCTCAGAAGATGCTGCAGCTTTTTGAGCAAGAGCATATGCACACACACCCCTGCTGCTGCCAAATACTGCTCACACATGGTCAGCCACCCACTTGGACAGTGTCAATAGCCAGCCCGTGGGAGGAGCTCTTTGCCCACTCATGGTCAGACACACACACACACACACACACACACTCCCTTCCTGCAGAGGGACAGAGCAGAGTGTGTGCTGGAATCCATGTCTGAGCAGCACCCAACCGCCCAAGAGCTCCTGAGCTGTGTCTTAGACCACACAAAACCACAGTGGTCTTTCACATCCCCCCCACCCTCCTCCCTCCAAAGCCACACTGAAACAGTCTGTGGCAGCATCTAAAGATGCCCTGAGCTTGGAGTATCTCTGGAAGTACACATCCAATGCAGTTCCTCAGAATCTGGAAATAGACCACAGCTGCCAGCAGCACTGGGCCCACCCTGGGTACCCCCTCCTCAGGGTACCTGGGAAGAAGGGCACTGTCACAACAGCAGCAGAGGAGGGCTAAGACCACTGCAGTTCTAAGTGCTCTCACAGGTGGCACCCGAGTTAACAGGGAAATTAATGCCTAACATGGCATTTTAAAATGTGTACAGAGGTACATACTGAAAATAGATTAATAACCCCACAAATTATATGCTGTAACAATCTGAATCACTTTTTCCAGAATTTAACACCAGGTACCTTTTCTTTTCCAAAGCAGAAAAATGTTTTATTTCTTCAGACATACTAAATCATCTTTTACCTCTTCACACCTCTTGCTACAAAAGAAGAATAGTAGAAAGTTGTTTGTAGCTTAGTATTTTGGTTTGGGGTTTTTTGTTGATTTTAGAAGAACATCACTGAAATTATGACATATCTCTAACAACTCTGGACACTTTCCTATGTAAATAATATTGTAGTCCTACTGCATGTCTGTGCTGCTCTTAATGCCTGAGTTGACCAGACATCAGATTTCCCCGAGGGCTCAAAGCCTCCAGTGCAATTCCCTTTTCCCAGCTCATGTGTAAGTACCAATCAGACAAGTGGAAGTCAACCAAGTACTTGAACTGCAAAGGCTTTAACACAGGGTTGTGTGTTAGAGAGACCCCATGTTCTCCATCCACACAAGGACTTCTGCTGAAGAATGGATCAACCACTAAACCTGTAACTAAGTATGCTGGACTGCCTGCAGCACACTGAAGCACTTAAATAAAAAAGCCACCAAACAGATCAACAACACTACTGGTAAACATTTTGTAAAAGATTTATTTAAGTATCATTTATCACAAAGAGGAAAATACATAGAAGATTAGAAGCATGCAACCATCTTCCACATTTCTATTTATTTGTCTTGCATTCCCAGCTCGTTGTAATAGAACTCCTGTGCCACCCTCACTTGTTCCTCAAAAATACTGTTTCAAGACATAGGATAACCAAAACCACAATAAAAGGTAAGATAACATATGAGAAAAGTGCAAAGTAAAAAAGTCACATGTATACCACATTCAAACCCTTCCCCTTCCAAAAAAATGGATAAAGGCAAACTGTCATTTTGCTGCTCGATCAGATTGTCTTTATGAACTACTTTACAAAAAATTAATATAAATTAAGGGCATAATCCTGCAGACACTTATAATCACAGCTAACTTCAATCAGTGGCTCAATTGGTATTATTAAAAGCCACAAGTTAGTCACATGCATAAGTTCTTGCAGGTATAAAGCCCTAAGGCAATAAAATGTTTAAGAGCATTAGGGAGAACAAAAATTAAAGCAAACAGAATCACTCTCAGATGTGTTTTGCTTAGTAAGTTTACATCAAACATCTTTTAAACAGAACAGTTTGCTTCTAAAGCCCTGAATATTTCTATTACTTAAGCAGTTTTGCAAGATTAAAAGACAAACCCCCCAGGAAGCTGGTACAGATGTTAATGAACATAAAAATTGCTTCAGGCAGGTATGTAGGGAGGTGGAGGTTCCTTCTCAGGCATCTTCACAGCCATTTCATAGGTTGGCAGAACATACTAGGGAGAAGACATTTTGAAGTGATCAATGCAGAAGATTTCAAATTAAAAAAAAAAAAAAAAAAAAACAAACCGAAAGCACACATGCCCCATCAGCAACTTAATCCTCTGTTGCAGGCAAAGTTATTTTAAGAATTTACTGCTGTTCCTAGTAAGCAAATGAGGAAGTGAAAGAAGGTGCAGGAGCAGTTTACTGCTCTGTGGAGCCTAAATCTGGGTCATCATTCCACAACCCCCACTGCATCTTGACTTTGCAAAGCAGCAAGGAAGGTTTGGACTGCTGCAATCAAAACTTCTTTCTACCACAAGAGAGACATTGAAAGACTTCTATCTAAAGACCCTCCTTTTAGACACTGTCAGAATTTAGCTAAGAAATAACCCACCACAAAATTTGCTGCTATAAAATTTTTTAGCTCTCCAGTCTTTCTTTAGAAAGCTGGACAAGGCTTGGAAACATACATGGATGTGGTGATTTTCTATTTCAAAATAATTGATACTAGTTCCTTTTATCTCAAAAAGGTTTTTACCTGTGGAGGAGCTTCAAAAGCAGGGTACACAGCAATCTCTGGCAAATTTCTGTTGCTGATGTATTTATAGCAGTTCCATACACAGTTAATTAGATATGCCTGAAAGAAGAGAGATTTCTCTTTTTAACCACCTCATAAGCATCGGCTGATTCAGAAATTAGATCTTGGATTACATTCCTATGATAAAAAGGAGCATAAATCAACCTAGGCATACATAGGTTGCTATTTCACAGACCTGACCACATACCTATGTTGCTCTCCATTTAGCTTTGCTGTCACAGTGACTCAGAGAGGATGTACCACACAGGTTTACGCAAAAGAATTCACAGATCCATTCAACTAATCTCTGTCTGTCTCAGCAGTGCTAATCAAATTAATCCCCAACTGGCTTATGCTTCTGTGGATCTCAATCGAAACCTGCCAGGAGGAGGAGGAGAGGCCAACAGTACAATCTCACTCACCCCCCAGTTAGCACTATTTCTGCAACTAACTACCAGGGTGAAGGAAAGGGCTCAAACACAACTGAGGCAGCAGGGAGAAGGTAGAGCAAAGAACCTTGGAGTCAACACTGACTGCTGCAGAAAGAAACACTATCATGATATGATGAGGCTTAGGGTCTGGTTTTTTATTACTAATTTGTGTAACATTAATCTCTCACTGGCAAGTTAGCACTTTGTTGTACAAAACATACCAAGTTTTCCAATCAATACACAAGTGTTATCTACTGTATTAGGCTTCCACTCCCCCCAGTTAAACATTCCTCTTGGAAAAAGTATAGAAAAATCAGTAAAATTATTTTTCATCATTTAATTTTTTCTTAAATGCAATCTGAATGCAATAAAGGAATAGTATCATGGCCAAGGTATATTATAAATTCATTTCTTTAATATGCTTTGTCTACACAAGTGTTTTTATAATTCAAATGAATGCCTCATTATTTAGATGTTCAGAAAGTAACTGGTAATATCACCCTTCAGTAGGGAGGAAGATGCAGGTCTGAATTAACTTATATATTTCCTTTTTCCATCATCTTCCTTCCAAAACTTGCATCCTGGTTTGTTAGGCACAGTGAGAGATTTTAAACATTTTGTTTAGAAACTTGTTTGCATTAACTCAGTATTATTTCACTACAAGCTTTATTACAAATATAGACAAAAAGATGGTATGAAGTGTTTTTGCGTTCCTCCTTCCTATTCAGGAAGGGCAGAGCTGCCTAAGCACACCCCACTGCACACACACAAGTTAACTGAAGACACTAGTATACAACGTATTAGACTTCAGTCACACCAGAACTGAACATCCTAACAATTGTGCTCAAAGAAGTTCTTACCTCAGCATTAAGAAGGCTGGGGGTTCTAAATTCAGCACTGAGAATTAACTCACATTGACAGCATCTTAATATTTATTATCTCTTGTAATAGATGATTAAGTTTTAACTTACCTTTAAAATGATAAATAAAACAAAGAACACCAGAACAATAAACAAGAGACAGCTGGAGTCCAAAGAAAGGAGATCATCTTTGTAAGGGAAATCCGGCTAGTGAAAAAAAAACAGGGGGGAAGAGAGAAAAAGGGAAGAGATAAGACTAAACACTGCACAATAAAATATGATAGCAAAAGATCCAAACTTCACACCAAATGAACAAACCCCTGTGTAAACTACTCCCCTGAAACAGAAAGTTCCATTTCCAACAAGTTTCCTCTCTATCCTCCCACAAAGCACAGTATTTATCCTGCCTCTGTCCTGCAAGAACAGATCACTACAGTACAGTCTGTGTCCCCAGTCACTTCATCAGTCTCATGCCAATACAGATTCTTCTTCACAGCTGCAGGACAGTATTTGTACTTACGGTCCTCTACAACTCCCTAATGACTTACTGTTAATTACATCCTGTCAGTCCAACCTGTAAAACACACGTGTGCAGCATAAGAAGTTGCCCCCAAACTTGGAGGAGCTGAAAGAGAGCTTCTGCAAACCTCTCTCTTCCTTCCCTGACCACATTAACAAAGCCTCTCAAACACCAATCTAACATTTTATCTGTTTTAAAAAGGACTTTTTTTTTTTAAATCTACTTGAACAAATCAAAACACCAGCCAGCCAGAGCTTGTGGTCTCTGCTGATGGTACATTCTCTGCATTGACTCTTCTTGCAGTTAAAACAGAGGCAGTGTTAGTGCGAACTCCATTGCAGTTTCCTTAGAAAGCGTCGTTGCAACTTGAGAACAGACACAAAAATGCAACCTTGAAATCTCAGACTCCATGTGTAATGCTGTGGGAATCCTTACCTACACTTCTCTTCCCCTTCCCCACCAAATAAGGGTCAACACATTTTTAATCTGCAGTAGCAAATTTTCCACTGAGCCCCACTGCTTAAAGGGTAATGAACACACTTTCAAGTCCAACTGTAGCCTACATGGTTTAAACCAGTAGTTCCCATTACAATTCTTTCCATGCTCTCCCTGACTTTCCTTTTAACGAGCAATGACACCTTTGACTCTTCCACCTCTGATAAGCTACCATTCGCATAACCACCTATGGCTGCTGCAGGCTGAATTCCTTTTTCTTATGCACAGGAAGGGGACTGTAACTCAGTCACTGATCCAATTAAAACAAACTTTAATTTCAAATGTAAAATATCAACTTGAGCTGAATACTTACCAACTGATCCAGGTAATCCTTGATTCTGGGCAAGTAGGTTAGAGAGCTGATGGCAACCAGACAACTGAGCACAAAGTCAAAGAGTTGGTAACAGAAAAATGGAATCAGCCAGCCTACACGATGCTAAGAAGAAATAGAAAAAAGGAGCAGCTTGTAAATGATTTAATTACAAAATCAAGTAGCAACTTTAAAACCATGGATTATCAATATACTTACAGCAATGGCACCATACACCATCATTGCACTGATTGTGAACATAAGGAGGGAGATCGCAAACAGAACACAGGCATTTTCTGCATTAAAAGAAAAACAGTAAGAATCAGTCATTTCCTGGAGTTGTCACACTGAAGCTGACAGGTACCCCAGCATTGTCCATTATGATGATCTGTTCTCAACTGACTCATCTGTGCCAACTACCAGCAGCAGAACAGAGTAGCTCTGATCCTTCCTAACAAAAAAAGATCTGGTTCAAGAAAACCTACAACTACTTGGAAAAATCCCTCTGCCTTAATCAAAAGCCTGACTAAAGCCCAGGAACACCAATTAGAAGCTTGACATAGTTTGACAGTAATGCACCATAATGATGCTGATTTGCAGTATGTGTCAGTGCTGAAAGTATGTGAGTGATTAACTTTACAACTGGACAGAATCTTAAATGAAGCTAACACAGTTATCAACCTTTACACTTGAAAATGGTTTGGTTACATAATTTGGTCACTGGCAGTAGGAGCAGCACTGCTCCTTAAGTAACACTAAGGAAAACAGGAAATCACTGTGTGGAAGGTATCCCACTATTTACAAGAGGCAGCTGAACAGAAACCAATTGGTAGCAAAATCCAGGACACACAAGCTGCATGATAAAGATTCTCCTTGTGCATCACAGTTACTGACAACAGAAGCAAAGCTGCTTTCCACAAGTTAAGATTATACTTGTGCTTTTTTAAACACAAAGAAACCAGCTTGAGAGTCTATAGTTCTGGTAAATTCATGGTTTTTAGCAATATTGAAGCCAATATTTTGTTGTTCCCCTGCTTGAAAAAGAGATTATCTGAGAACCCTTTCTACTCTGCAATTAATTTGAAAAGTGGAATTCAGTACAAGGTAATAATATCTACATACGCAGATGGCATCAAAAAAGAACCCCCCCATGTCTGAAATGCACTGTGTTGATCAGACACAAGCAGCACAAGCATATGTCTTATGCACAAGCATATGACTTATGCACAAGCATAAGTCTCAGCAATCACCAGTAAGTGTGTCTGTCTACTGAGGAGTTACTACTCACAATATCCACAAGCACAGTAATACCTGTAATATTCTTTAATGCACACAAAACCCTCTAGCCTAGATCCCAACATAAGGAATGCGAATTTTTAAGTCAAGAGCATGTGATAAATTTTACACTAAAGAGTGAAGAAAGCACCTTCAGCTTCAGAAGAGTCTTTCACTCGTAAGCTTAAGGCTACCAAGTACATCAACAGCCGTTACAGATCATATAACATTTTACAGACATATGCCGTGATTTTACTTAGTCTCATGAAGAATTTGATCCTTGGTCCCACTCTTATTTCATTACTAATAAATGTGAGTTACAGTCACAGGTCAGAACTGACAGAGCCTCAATTCAAGTCATGAACAATTAATCCAAAATGCTCAAAACCCAGTTTTGTACTGTATTATTTAACTTCACTGAATCTGACTTTCCCTAAATTTTCATGCAATACAACAGACTGAGGTAGATTAGAAGTACCACACTACACATATTTCTGCACATTTAAAACCAAGAAAAGCAAAGCACAGGCACAAGTTTACAGATAAAATAGTTAAAAAGCTTGACACCAATTACACTTGTATACATTATACACTCAATAACAGAGTGAAAAGTGGGCTTAATTCTGCTCATGGTGCTTTCTCTTTCATTTACTCTGCAGGTGAAACTTAAGAGAAACACTTTGGTTTCACTCAAGTACTTGGCATCCCAAATCTTCCACTTCTCTTCGAAAGATATAATGGTTTTCTTCTTAGTATATTCTTATGCAGTAGCTCTAAGGTACTTCCTGATCTATGAAGATGACCAAAAATTCTGAAAAAAAAAAAAATCTTTAAACTTGTTTTCTGCTGCTTCTTTTACTGAAACATGAAAGATAGTTAATGTTTATGGAGAAAGTGAATCAGAGATATCCCAAACTCGAAGCATCAGAAGGCCAGGAAATCTCATCACTTAAGATGCCTGGGCATAATATGAAGTTAAAATAACAGTCTATAAAGTTTTTTTATTCTTGTAGAAGAATTCAAACCCAGAATAATTAAAGAGAAATGCAGAAAACAAGATATCCGTATTTAAAAGGTGTATGCATATATGACTCCCTAGTGTAAGACAAATCTAATCAGCCAGCAAGAGTTCTAGACCTACCAGCCATTCTCTCGGAAGCATAGTAATTTCCAATGACTTCATACTGGATGTCAACAGTTGGCATCATATTTGGATGAGTCACTTCTACTGTCAACAAGATCCCCATCAGCAAGTTCACCACCTGTGAGAGATCACAGTTACGTCAAGGTTAATTACATTGCAAGAGCTAAGATCTTTTTAATGACCACTAATAATCTTATATTTCAGTTAAAAATAAACTCTTCCCTTTGCCTGTATGTGGAAGAAAAAAAAAAAAAAAAGAGCCCAAATTACAGTTAAATTTCAAGCTGATTTAGTTAAACCACTACCAAATCAACCCAAAGAGCATGGAGCACTTGCTAGGTTCAATGAATCACAACTAAATAACTCTGCAAATTGAGGGGATGGTAAGGTTCCCAGGGATTCAAATTACATAATTAAGTTGATGCTGCTTGGTGAATGTACAGAGTTGTAAACTGGAAAACTAAACAGTTAAAGAAGGTCAGGAAGGTAAAGGTACAGAATGATGAATATTTGGAAAGAATTTCTGCTTTCTACAACAAATTGAGTTAATTTAACAAACAAATAAATTACTGGGGTTTTGCCACGTTGCAGCTTTAATAAGCTAGAGAGAACATCTCCCTCTGCTTCTCAGATCACTTATTAAAGCCTCATCAGTCCTTATCAGAAAGGTCTACACAACCACAGGGGACGCTAAAAAGTTTCACACAAAGATCAACCCCCAAAACGTGTATGCATTCAGCATGGGCTGGGTGCTCACCAGTCCTTCTCCCCCCTCACGCTGCCACTTAAGACTCCTTCTGCTGGCCCCATTTTAGTACACACCAGAAATGTCTTCAGTAAGAGCTCAAAGAATCAAAAGTAGCTTAAGCCTCTGTAAAATTGCCTTGACAGCATTTATAATGTATGCAAGGTTTACAGGGACATAGTTTCTGTTACTAATATCTGGAGACACATGCCAAAGGTTGCGTAACACAAAAAACTCATGATGGTATTTTCGAGCTGCAGACATTTTCCAATCAGTATTCAGTACCATCACCACCAGCAGCAGGATCTCTTCCAACTGACCTCAAAAGAAAAAAAAAAACAAAACAAAAAACCAAAAAAAAAACACCAAAAAAAACCCCAAAACTGGTTTGCAGTTTGTCACAACTTCAGAATATTTGCCAGGTACTACTTCTTCTACTGGCATGGTTCCAGGAGTCAATGATGGTGGCAAGTCTATGTACAATTATAGAAGATTTCAGTAAAGAAAAAAAACATTTTGAACCTTTTGAAAATTTTGAGACTTACAATTCCTATAACTTTTTTCCCCTCACTGTTTTTGTTTTTTTCTTTTGCTTTTTTTCCCCAGGGGTTTAGAGACACACGGTGATAAGCTTGCTTGCACTTTCTGCTAAAAAGAACCCTTTAGTGCAATCAAAGTTGGTCACTTTGTAGAAATGCAATCATCTCATCATATATTACACAAACTTACTAGAATTTCCTACTATTTTGAGCCACTTGTACTTTTATAAGGCATTTTATGCCAAAACAGTTGGCAGTGAAGAACCCTGTTTAACCATGACTATCTTTAGCCTTAAAATGTGTGTATTTTCACTCTCACAGGACACTTCTTAAACGGCAAGTTGCTCACCTGCCTCTTGTCTTTAAATCTTATTTTGCTTCACCATTGCTCACACGTATAGAACGCTTTCATGTGCCACCTGGTTCATCCTTCTGTACTCGAGCCTTCTGCTCTCAATGCATTTTCAACCCTTCTATTTCCTCCTCTCTGTGAGTGAACTGGGGATATTGGAAAATACCTTTCTGCACTGCACTTGTTTCAAAAAGCCCAAGTCAAGGTTCAGGTCTCTGGCAGTTGAAACACTGATCTCTACTTTATAAAGCACAAAAGGACATGTTCAATTGCAGCTAAATCATTTATACACAGTCATGAGTTTGACTACCATTACAGGCTACCTGCCTCAGGATAAAGAGCAAGCAGCACTTGAATTACTATGGAAGTAGTGAAGAACTTGAATGCATCAGAATTTTGAGATTGTTATTCCCCATCTGTCCGTTTTTTTTATTTTCATCCTATCTGTGGTCCTAATTCAGCATACCAAAGTCCTTAGTAATTTCACTAGTTACTGAGGGCAGTTCCAAGTATTAAAGGTTTATCTTCTCAACCTGGAATGGTATGCAAGAAAAAAAAGTCATTCAAAATCCAATCTATTAGAATCAATGAGACCAAATAAAAATAGTAACAAACCAAAACAAATCTAAACAAAAACAAACAACAAACCCAAACCTCTGCCAATTAACACTTCAGGGTTTCCAGCATTCCATTACTGCTGTTTACAAGTCCATCACAACACTGAGCAACTCATCACATTTCACATATGGATTTCAATTAAGAGCTACAGAGCCAGAGCCTCTATTTTAACTACTTCCATTCTTTCCCAGAAGCTTGGTAACAGCAAGACCACAAGTCTTGTTTCAAAATAACATAACAGGCAGCAAGACTATGGTTTGGATCACAGAACATCATTAGAGCTTTTAAGTATATATTCACTGCAAATCAAATGTATGTTCACCAATGTCTACATGGAGAAGTCAGAAAAAACAAAACTCATGTATGCCTAACTGTAATATGAGGATTAAACCCACCACCATCTCCATGTCAAAAAAAAACGCCAAAAAAACACACCCCAAACAAACAAACCAGCACTCAGAGGATACTGCAGCACTCTAAGATTACACCTCAAATCTCTGTGGCCTCATCCTGGTCTTTTTTGCTAATGAATCAAAAATAGTAACAAAAAAAATTTGCAAAACACATGTTCAAGTTGTTATTCAAAAAATAATTCCATTAAGATGAAAATAACCTCCATTTGGTTTTGTAGTAGTTTAAGGAATGTATTTTACATTTTTATATTTGGGATAGCTAAGTTTAACAGTTTGGTGTAGATTGTATCAAAATTCAAATAGCTGAAATTTCAAATTCTCAAGTAGAAAGTCAGCACTTATTACACACTGGTAACAGAAATATTAGTTCCCCATATGATTAGAATTCAAATTGTGGAACTATTAACAAGCATTAGCTTTTTAATTAGTGAGTTTTATTTCTACAATGTACACTTTATGCCTCATCATGTAAGTGCTTCATCTCTCTGGAGGCCTGAACACGAAGTCTAGTTTTCCCCAAGCACTCTGAATGACTTGGGCAAAACCAAGAGTTCCTACTTAAAATTTGCTTATATCCTTTTATGAAGTAAAAGAGGGAAACTGCCTTGCAATTACTACATTCATGTTCCTTTCACTTTTCCAGTATTTTTTCCCTAGATGTATTCCCAAATGAAAAAAACACCGAGATGGTGATGCTGGTTTGGTTTATTATTATATTGAAATAATAAAAACTGAAGAAGAGTAATTTTAAATAGGGTACTTCAGAGCCTCTAGTACTACCAGTATTAGACAGACCAGTTATATAGGCTCATTTCTGTCAATCTTGTTTAGTGAACGAACGATTCCAGAGATCCCCCTCAGGCTCCTGCTAACCAGCGGCAATTGCATCACTGACTCCAGCCCTGAAGTTTGCGGCCAGAACGCACGGGCCCCTCCCTCCAAAACAATGCTATTGGCTTTTACACTGTTTACTGAACTCTGATCCCATTTTTGCCAGTGCCGTGTTCGTGCTTCCGGTTTCTGGAAAGCTCAGTGCCCAATATGAAAGTTTACAGGAAGAAACAAACTTCAAAGCAACACGACTGCAATTATGGAGAGAGGAACAGGAGGTTTCTTTTTCCTTCCTACACAGTACAGCAGTGGGTGTTGCAGAGCTAACCAAGCTTTATCAGTCCTGCAACTCAAGTACAGTTCTGCCAGAAATGTTCTTAACTCGTCTTTTGGCAAATACACTTTTATTTACTGATCACAAACAGCAGCAGCACACGGACAAAACCGCGCTTAAGACACACTTTGATCACACAGCATCAGCAGCAGACATTTTAGAAGGTAGTCCTCGTTCTCTCTGGACTTGCAAAAGCACACAACAAGGACAGTGAAAAAATTGATCCAGTGAGGAGAAAAGTTAATTACATGCACGATTTAAGAGTATACAAATAAGCAAAGAATAGGAAAATATCTAAAGAAGTGGTTACACAGGAATAACACATGCATTAAGAAGACATAAGTCTTATCTCACTAAAACATCTGGAGTAGATTGCTATGAGACTCCATTTTAAGTTCGATAGCAAATTCCTTCAGGACTGCACTGCACAAGAACACAGTTTATGCAGTAAGTAGCAAGATTTTCAGTAACACAAAACTATTCTTGAACTAAACAAACATTCTCCCCCTCCAAAAAGCTAAGTCCTTCAAAAAAAAAAAAAAACAACAAAAAAAACCCCAAAAAACCACACACCACCAAAACACACAAAATACAAACAAAAAACCCCACCAAACCCACAAACCAAAAACCACCACCCTACACAGAAAGTTATTACTATTTGTCCCACCATAACTTACAAGCACAGATTATTTAATTGATTTAGAAAACTTCTCATAAGAACCTGACAGACTAAGTTAGAGCTATACTTAAATGGTGCACTAATTAACATGTCTAAACAACTTGACATATTCTGGGCCATTTTTTTTAAAGTTTAGCAGCAGACAAATTTAACTTTCACTGTCCAAACTGTATTTTACCTTCAAAAAAGTATGATTTATAGCTAAATTCTGATTTAATGCACTAGGCAAGACCACCTTAAGCTTCATGTTATAACCTCATTTCAGCTCAAACAGCCAACTATTGCCAGACTTAAAAGTTCTCACGCTTTCCCAGGTGACAGCTGAGAACTGGATAAAAATATTCAACGCACAGTTTAAGAAAGTGTTCGATACCCTATGCGATGTACAGGGGTTTTTTAATAAAAACCCGCGCCTATAAAGCACTTTGTATGCCCCCTGCTACCTTGAACTCAGTTCTACTTCTCCCTCTGGCAGACCGAGTCGCTGCGGTTACACGAGATCAAAGCCGCACTCCGCCCCTGCAGCCGCAGCTCACGGCGGCCCGGCGCAGCTCGCACCGTCCCCAGCACCCATTCGGAAAGAAGAAAGAGGTGCCGCACCCAGGCAACAAGAGGAAACATAAGCACAGCAGGAGAGGTAGAAGCTGGAAGTGCCACCAGGTCTGTGGCCAAGGAAACGTCTCCCTGTCCTCCGCCCCCAGCAAGTTCCTGGGGTTACACAGACTCCCGCGAACAAGAATCGCAGTGCGGAAGGCAGCGAGGGGCTTTTGTTCTGTAACAAGGATTACTGTCCCCCTTACTGTTAACGATTTGTGCTTTTACTTGAGGTACCAGAAGCATATTCTTGAACTCCATTCATCAGCACAGGGTGGTTTGCAGGTTTGCAAAAGAAGTTCGATTCTCAATACTACAATGGACCTTTTCCATTTAAAATTAACTAATAATAGAACTTAATCAGCACCCAGACTTCTGTCCAATTTCTTTTTGTAAAAGAGATACCTTTTCCCTAAAGTTTTGTTACATTTCCAATCCTCGACCTTGCCTTTTCTTCAGGTCCTCTCCCTCCAGCGGTTGTGTTTGCCTGTATATTTTTTTGCCAATCGAGGGACCAAGATGTATAAAAATAAAGGATCTCCCCATACTTGTTGAAAATAAACCATAAACTCTCCAAAGTCAAATCCTCATGCCTCTAAAGGCAGTTTCTGTGCATAGCTGCTTCATATCAACACAAAAATTCAGCAGTCTTTGTTTCTTACAGCCTGGAGAAGGATTAAGGAGAATACAGGCTTTGATTACAGCTTCAGGAGAACAGAAAAGCTATGATGCAACTTTTGTAAACTATCCTCTCATTTTCACTGCCCATGAGGGTAAGGGGAAGGAAACATGAGTAAATAACTTCAGTAAAGGGGAGCTTAGGTCCCCCTTAAAGGAACCAAGGGAAGTTAGGGCTCCAGGCCTTTAACTTCGTAGTACTCTTTACACATTTCTATTTCGCCCTAGTTCAGAACTTTATCGCTAATATTTCATCTTCACTACCACAGCTCTCTCTCGGAGAAAAAGCACTCATCATTAGAAAAAAAAGAGGTGTTTTGGGAGCCAAATTTGTTTCCACTGCTCTTCAATCACTGTGTTGAGAACAGAGTATGGAATAACTAGGAACTTCCCCTGCCACAAAGCTCTTGCTCATTTTAGAGACACTCATCTTCCTCTCAGAGGTTACACACCACTCACAGGCACCTCATTTTATTCCCCTACTATATACCCCAAATTCCAGTCTCCCCCAACTCGTCTCCCTTACTAAGGACACGCTCAATACCGTATAAAAGTCTCAATCCCTCCAAACCAAAAAGGAGAGGAGTAATACAATCTCTCCGAGACGTAGATTAAAACGCTCTGAACTTTCTCTTCACTTTCTTTTCCCAATCACAAGGGAAGCTGCCGAGGGACAGCAGGGCTTGGTTAGCCCGAAGGAGACTCCAGGAAAGAAGAGGGACCCGAGCCCCTTCGGGTGACCCCAGGAAATCTCCTCGTCCAGCTTTCCCCGGCCGCCTCAGGAAAGGGAACAGCTGCCTGGGCGAGGGGAGCGGAATCCCGCGGCCCCTCGGGAAAGGGAACAACTGCCCGGGCGAGGGGAGCGAGACGCCCGGGGTCCCTCAGAGCGGCCGCTGCTCCCCCGTCCCACAGAACCCCGCGCACGCGCGCTGAGCACGGCCCCCACCGCCGCCCCTCCAGCCGCCGGCCACCCCCGCCTCTCACCATGTACCAGGTGCCCAGGATGATGGTGCCGGTGCGCACATGGCAGCAGCCGCAGCAGCGGGTGCTGTAAAAGCGATCACGACTCCGCTTGAACGTCATGGCGGCAGCGCGCTGCTCCCAGCGCCAGACCCACCACCCACGCTCTCCAAGCAGTTCCCGACACCGAGGGCCGTAAAACTCCCAGCACGCGCGTCACCGCCGCGTTGACCAATCAGCCGCCGGGAGAATGTCGAGAGGCGGACCTACGTTGCCGCGGCGACGGGTGATTGACAGCACCGCGGACCACTCACAACAGCTCTGGGAGTGACGCCCCGCGTTCACCTGCGGCGGTGGGGCCGCACCTGAGGTGAGGGCGGTGCTCTTCCCGCCATATTGGGCTCTGCGCGTTCCTGCTGTTGGCCCTCAGGCGGGTCTGCCGGGGAAACGTTTTACCTTGCTCGCCTTGCGCATTGGGAGCAGCTCGCCGGCGGCTTGAAGAGCCGGAACTTGGCAGCTGGAGAGGCAGTGGAAACCTATGGGGAAAGCTGCGTTGTCTAGAGACGTTCTTCTGTACTTAGCGCGGCTAAGGGGGCGGCTCGAGTTCTGCAGCCACTTCTGAGCCCCTCAGTTCAGGAGGGATACTGAAGTTCTGGAGAGTGTCCGGCGAAGGGCAACAGAGCTGGTGAAGCGTCTGGTGCAGAAGTCTAATGAGGAGCGGCTGAGGGTGTTTTGCCTGGAGCAAAGAAAGCTCAGAGAGAACCTTATCGCTCTCTACAACTCCCTGAAAGGAGGTTGTAGCCAGGTGGTGGTCGGCCTCTTCTCCCAGGCAACTGGTAACAGCATGACAGGACATGGCCTCAAGCTGCGTCAGGGAGATTTAGTCTGGACGCCAGGAGGAATTTTTTCGTTGAAAGGGTGATTAGACATTGGAACGGAAGTCATTATCCCTGGAGGTATTCAAAGAAAGAGTGGACATGGCACTTAGTGCCATGATCTGGTTGACATGGTGTTAAGTCATGGGTTGGATTCAATGATCTCAGAGGTCTTTTCCAACTTAACTGATTTTGTGATTATGGCCATCCCTTAATCCTAAAATAGTAATGAATAAGTAATGTGTCCTGATGTCGTGATTCCAGCTGGGACAGGGTTAGTTTCTGTAGGAGCCAGGAGGAAGCATGACTAGGATGTGGAGATTATTCTGTCCCACCTCACATCATTGGTCATTGCTAGGAGCAGGGGGGAAAGGGGTTTCTTCCTATAGAGAAAACATGGAGGAGGAGGCCGACTAGTTTTGTGTATTGGGAGTGGGGGCAGGTTTCTTATCTCATTGATATTGTATATTGTTGTCCCTCCATTCTCAATTCCATCCCAACGCAGCAGGAAAGAAGAGGGAAGTGAGAGAGAGCAGTGTATGGTTTTGGAAAGTCTCAGTGGGAGTCCTGAACTGGGGAGTACCATTCCTAAGCCATGACACCTGGGCAGAGCCTGAAGGGGTCTGCTTTGAGGTACTGCCAACATTTCCTGGCTTTCGCTGAAATTCACCCAGTGCTGCAGAACGTTTTGTTCACATGAACCGTTTTGCTGTTCTTTTGAGTTAATTCCTTGGATTAAAGAATAATATTAAGATTGTGTTACGTGCTAAGAGGATATGCCATCAGAGGGAAAACAGAAGAGGTGATATTTAGTCTTTGTTGGTGACTCCAAGCCCTACTCAAGCCCCTGCTGGTCAGTGGGTAATGGAAATGCTTCATTAGTTCCACCGAAACCTGCGGGTGCTGCACTTTTTAATACGTTAATTCGAAATAATGTGTGTAAACCCAAGTGCTGTCTTCATTTGTGTATGTGATAAGTTTCACCACCACTTAGACACACAGTCTCCTGTTCCCACATGGAGCAGGACCTGTAAACTTCCCCTGACCCAATGGTTTCTGGAGACCTGAGCTGTTGATGCAGAAATGCACACAGTTTATTTTAACCTTCTTCTTGCAGCTGCAAGTATTTCCTTCTTGGCAGTGTACAATCTGAGACACTCACAGAACCATAAATATTTGCTGTGCATATATACACCAAGATGTATGTCAGTATTAATACTGAGTTTTTTCACTTTGAACAATGAGAAGGTAATGAGGGTGACAGTGCTTGTCCTTTTGATATGTTCCAGATTGTACAATTAGCACATTTTATTGTTTTAGTTGGTTAGTCTATTTTTGATGTGAGCTGTTGCTGAGTTGTTTGAAATTATTTACTTAAGGGCTTTAAAAGTGACCTTTTTACTTTAAATCCCCAGAGTTCCATAGTTGGTGTTTTTCTTCCTTAGGGCATATTTCATTTTTGAATAAACATGTTGTAAGTGCTGCTAAGATGGCTGTAATGATCCTATTATAAACTATTGTTTGTTTCTTTAGTGCTCCTAATGTTCTCAGCCCTGTGCACAAATGCCTAATTATCAACACTCTGATTTAATGTAGCAAGAAGGGACTAATACTAATCAATATACATATGTCTATGTAAAAAAAAATGGAAAAAAGAATGTCCATTTTGTTGCAATCAGTTTCAAAAAATCGGTTTTCTCACAGATGGCATTTTGAGAAGTCTAAGCCAACTATTCCTGCTGCATGCATGCCTGAATTGATTACATTGTTCTGCCGAGCTGAGAGGTTCTTCCTGTTAATCTGTCCCTGTGTGAAACAGGAATTCACAGGATTAGAATGAGTCAGAAATGAAAGGAGGAGCCCCTCCCTCAAAGTTTGGACATCCACTTGGAAACACCTAGATCCCACTTCCAGTTCAAATGATTTGTGAGGGCAAGTGTTCCAGCTAAGATCTTGCAGTTGGACACTTTGCCATCACTAAGATCAAGCTCTCATCAGGCTCAGATTTTCAGGGCTATTTTCATGAGATGAAAGAAGTCTTAATTAAGTGTTCATATCTTTGTCAGCCAGACTCAGAATAAAAATTGATGCGATTCCCTTGAGCTTCACTGCTTGTACTCTGCAAACAACAAAGATACTGGAAAGAATAATGTGAATCTCATTTAACATCACAAAGAAGCTTTCCACAGCTGGATAGGCTGATGTGGAACTATTGAATTTGCATAAAAAAACCTCTCCACTTTCTCCTCCCTTCAGAAAAAAAAAAAAAAAAGGAAAGATTTAAGGAGTATTTTGAGAATGATTGCATTGTTTCTTGTACTTAGGGGAAGAGGTGATAGGTTAATGATTTTAGTCCTACCCTCTGTGAAAGATTCCAGTTCTTCCATGCCACAGGCAGCCCAGATGACCTCAGGCAAGACACTTCCTTCTCGCTGAGCCTTAATTCGTTTTGCTAGTTCAAAGAGGATTTGTGAGCCTAAATACATTAAAAACTCTGAGTTCAGCTTACCGTCATGACAGGCAGAGCAAAATCTCAGAGAGTCAGCAAGTACTAGTGATAAAACTTCCTCACACATAGCAAAAAGACCGTGGCATGCAGGACCAAAACATCCACAACAGTAAGAGCAGGAAGCTCTACACAGATCTGCAAGTCAGAAGCAGCTGCAAGAGAATGATTGGGATTCCTTTACCAGTATGACATTTTAACTCTTTCCCGCTCAGTAAGTAGGGAGGGTTTGATATCGAGGTGTTCCTCATTAGCCAAACTGGTCAGGGCTTTCAAAACCCATGTCTAGACAGGAGATTTGCCCTTATGTCTTGAGAGGGCCTGGCAGTGTTTTACCAAACACAGATTAGTTTTGGATAGTCATATTTTAATAAGGTGACAGCAAAACAGCTATGATCAGGTAAATGAGAGACCAGGCTTCAACTTCTTCAAAAATTTAAAGTCCTATACTTGCAGGATGTCAAAACAATGCAGCACTAAGACTGTTTTCTGCTAACTTTTGTAATGCCATAGTTTTTCCCTTTTGTGCTGTTCTTCAGTCTGTCCTTGGCTATATGATAGTGGTTTAATGCTGTAACCACACAGTGAACCATTCCCAGGATGGCAGTATACTGAAGAATAAGGTGCTGTTCTGTTTCAGTATTTGCTCTGTTGTGCGAAGGGAAACCTGCAGACTCTGAACTGATAATGATATGTAACCTCGGGCAGAGTTCATATCACTTTATGATGAAAATATTGTCCTGATGGGGGTTGAGAAATTAAGGCACAGTGAGATGAACTGATCTGACCAATACCACTACAGGTCAATCACAGTTCTGGCAACATCAAGGAATTCTCTTGTCCATTGGCTTCTTTGCCAGGCAATAAACAGTGCAGTGCAGGACATTTGGAGCTCCTCCATCCCAAATGGAAGGCACTTGAATATGAGGGCAAAAACAAGGTACTGCTAGTTTTTTTCCTATAACTTTATGCACGTGCCTGCTACTCTGCATTCTAAAACTCAAAAGAGTTAGTTAGCTCCTCAGACTCAGTTATTTTCAATGCTGAACAAACATTTTTACATTAAAAAAACCAAAGTTTTTCAACATCACAGAGGAAGTAATATCTTTACATAGAAACTGCAATATATAACACTGTATCCCCTTAACAGAATTTAGAAAAATCCGTAGAACTGGTGCAGAAGGTGTGAAAAATACCCAGGCTGAAAGCATTGATTGACTTTTTGCTTCGTTAAAAAAGATAAGAATGTGCTATAGTAAAAGCAAAGCATTAACATATCAGAGGGGAAAAAAACCCTCATATAAATTAGTCAGGGGGAAACTTTCCTGTTGGTGACTCATACAACAAAATCATAGATAGCCTGAAGTCAGCATTAATAAATTTTACCATCCTTTTTCTCCAAGATGAATTTTGTAGGAAAACAATCTAATTTGGAGGATCAGTGGTTTCTTGTAAAAAGGGTCATAAAGTAATAAGAATATATCACAATGAGTTTTGTGATTATTGAATGGTCCTCTTGTTTACTGAATTAATCAAATTCATTTTGGAATTCCTAATGTAATGTTCCAAGCTTCTGTACTGTTTGTTCTAGTTGGTTGCTGTTAACAATATGAATTATCTTTTACCAGTATGAGTCAGTTTAACTCAGTTCCAAACCTTCTAAACTCATAACAGATGGATCAGAAAGTCAGGGTTAGAAAATAAGCTAAAATATGACAGCATTATATAGAATTTCTCCAAGCCCAGGACTGGTTCTGGGTTACTCGCTGTACACTCAGATTTTCTGAGTCTCAAACACTGAATAAAAATTCTTCTCTTCATTTAGAGAATAAAATCTGCTAAACTAAAAGAGCTGTGATTCATTTATAGCAGCCTCCACACAGCTGAGGAGCTATGAAAATGTCTAAAAATAACATGATCTAAAATGGTACTTGCAATTTCAGATATCTCAGTGCTTTCACATGAACAACAGTGAGCACTGGAAATGGCAAATCTCCTGTACTCCCTGGCAGCCTCCTCCTTCCAGCCCTCAGCCCCTCCATGAATCTTGGCAGGATAAACAGGAGGAGCCTGAGGACCTGAACACTACCTTCTCAGGGAAGTAGGGAGTTACCTTCTAGTGGCTGTTACTTCTTTACACCTTGGCTCCTGACTGGAGCAGTCAATCCTGACTGGATTTGCAGTTTGGGACACCAGCAGGTTTCCAGAAGGAACACTGTGGCAGGCAGCTGTTGCTGCCAGAAGAGCTCCGTAAAGCCATTTATCATGTGGCCCTGTAATATGCACTGCACAGAACCACTACCAAAGGAACATTGTGTGTGCAAAGAGAAATCAGTTTGATAGAAAATAATGTTTACCAAATTTCTGATACTGTCTTGGTGGGATGACACAGGGGTCAGTTACTCTTAGAGTGGCCTTTTCACCAGAAGGCACAGGGAGTTGTTTCTGAGATCAATGCATTACAGTGTCTGTTCAGGCAGTACAGGGGACCTTTCCTTTGCAGGAGCTCCTGCAGGGCTGAATGTCAGAGATGGCACATACTGGAAAGTTCTTTTTACCTTGAGAAGATCCCTGAGTCTGGTTCAGTACAAAGACAGACAAGATTTCCTGTATCTGAATCTGATTTTTGTGGCCCATGATTTGAAAGCCCTCTCTCACAACATCCAGCTACCCATAGAAAACAGTGTTACAGTGTAGGCCCATGTTGTAAGCATAGTAAAGAAATTATTTCCTGCCAGGTAATTAGCATGTCTACCTGCTAGTCAGCTTATGCACATGTTGGCGGTGCCACCGATCTGCACATTGGGTGGGACCTTGATAATTATAGACAATTACAATGATCAGTTATGGATAATTATGGAACAGCAGGCCAAATTCCTCTTTATGGTTGCCCGTCTTAACCCTGGCAGTGTTACACCATGGTTTGAGTGTGAAGCAAAGCTTCAGCATCTGCATATGTATGCTAGTATCTGCCTGCAAGTAAACACAACTTTGTAGGTCAGGAGTTCATCAGTTACATAATCAGCCATATCTTAATGCCTGTGATACTATGGATTCATCATGCATGCATATGGCTCTATTATTAGGGATATAGCCAATCTTCCACCTTCAAGAGGCTGCCCACAAGAAAGAGCATCATTACAAAAATAGAGCAGACTGAGTTTAAGAGAAAGTGGAAACTTAAAGCTGTGTATTTCATCATTTACTGCTGCTGTAACAATTAATTGCTTGCCTCTAACCAGATCATAGATGTTTGCCAGCCACCCTTCATCCCACCTCCCACACTGTGGCTGCACCAGAGAGCTTTTGACTGCTCCTAAGGCAAGTGCCTCTCCTGCAGCTAATAAATTGCTAAGGCAGGAGGTGCCAGCTGGACCTGGCCCATGAACTGGCAATTACACTACACTGGGTTATTGAATGACCAGAGAGAACTACTCTTGATTTATTCTTCTGAGGGATAGCATTCAGTTATAGCTCAAGCAATGCTTCAGCATGCTGGGGGGATGTTGAATCTTCTGTCTGAGGATTTACAGTAGTCTCCAGCTAGCAAAGATCAGAGACTGGAAGAATGTGCACATCCAGCACACCCAATTAACCCTCCCAGAGCCAGGAGCAGCAGAACAGGCTGATGATCTGCACAGCCCCTGTCCTAAAAGCACAGAAACCAGGGAACAACCTGAACATGTGGTGATGAAGGGGAGTTTCTTAAGGAACTCACAGGTCTGATTTTCAAAGCATCTGCAGGGACCATTTATTAAGCTGTGTGATGGTTTTTCAGCCTCTGACAACTGGGAGGTGAAAGAATGGAAGTTGACAGAGTTACTTAGAGCTTTGTGGTTTTGTTTGGTTGTTTTTATAAATTCAGTTCTCTCGCTGAAGAACACTTGCATCCCTGGGAGTCTGTGCAGTAGCACTGCTGGGGAACATGGTACAGGAAGGCTCCAGGCACTGCCACAGCCATATCAAACAAGGAGCACCCAACATACCCTTTCCTAACTGCTGACAAAAGAGATGAATCACACAAGCATGCTGTACATTGACACCCAATTTGCCCTGAAAGGTGCTTTTCAATTATTCAGGAAAGCCTAGGATCAAGAATATTTAGTTGTAGAAGTGTATTTTTTTTTGCCTACATTAGAGTGTGTATTAAGTAATGTGCTGCTGTAAACTATTGAGTCCATCTGTATTACTGTGATGACTTCCCAGAGGTGAAACAGTGGAGCCAAAAGAAAAATGCAGGTCTCAGACACCACTGAAGTCAGCAAGAGGAGTACTGAAGAATTTGACAGAAAAAGAGTAATATAATTTGCTGCTGCTTGTCATCAGCACCTCAGTCAGCTTGTCAGTGTTATAAGTCTGGATTGTTCTTCCAACAACAAAAGAATGTCCCAAGGATTTCCTAAACATAGAAGAGTTCAGATGAAGGGAATCTCTTTAAAAAATCGATAGTACCTCAAAAAAGCTTGAAAATTGAATGGTTCTAGCCAAAAACACATGCTCTTACTCACACACATACAAATTAAAGAAAACAGCTCATGAGTCTTGGACTTTGGACAAAAGTTTTAATTTTTTATTATAAAAACAGTGACATTTGAAATACTGAAAAATGTTGAAATAAAGCATAATTACAAAGACATCAAAAAGTTTACAAGCAGGTATAGAGAAAAAAGCAGAAGAAATCTGTAGTCTACCAATCTTGTGAGCTTCTCTTTTTTTTCTTTCTTTCTTTTTCGGATGACAGAGGTTATCTTCAATGCTAAGCAAAGGCCATGGGCAACATCCTGGCCCCAATAAGGTCAATGAATGTTTTCCATTGGCTTCAGAGATGATAGCAGAACTTTGTTCATTACCCACATACTCATTAGCACATCTTCTAAATCCTTGAACTTGCTGTACCTGTTTCTCCAGTGAGGCCATGTATTTTCTTGTTATGCATCTGCTCCGAACCAGTTACTTTCCTGATAAAAGCTCTTTGGGCTATTCAGTCCATTCATAAACTGCCAATATTCCACCTACACTGAGACACATACACTGAGATATGCAGATCCTAGACAGTGGGCTGCTAAGTGGCATCAGTTAAGGTTAACTCTCCTGTGCCTGTCTGAAACAACCCTGCTGTGCTAAATTTCAGGGCACACAGTACAGCTAACTACCCCAAAAATGACAGCACAAAAGAACTGCCCCTCAACATATAGTAGCTAAACTCTAAACACAAATACACTGCTGCAGTTAATTGCTTCTCTGAAGGGTACAGCTGCTTTGACAGCTATGCTACAGATGAAGGCCATCAGGGAAAACGTGTTGAGCTGCAGGTAAAGCTTAGACAAGCTAGGATTGGGATCAGGGATGGAATGGCAGAAGCACAGAGCTCTCCTCTGGCTCCATGATGCAAACAGGAGTGCAGCTGTGGCAGTGTAAAGCCATGGACATCCCTGGTTATTCACTGTCCTAGTGAAGAGTTTGACAGCATCAGGCCAAAGCCTACAAATGTGCACACATTTAACATGCATTAGTTACCTTCCCACACCATCTCCAAAGGCACAGAGTCAAATGCAGATGGAGATTTGAGAAACACTATCTCATCCTTCGAGGCAGCACTTCTGGGATGGGTCAGGCACAGTCTCAGGACTGTATGAAGAACCCCTCCAGCTACCACCAAAGCTGCAGCTCCTCTGAGGATAAAAGGCTTCTGCTTTTAGTGGTGTCAGTTCAGCATTGTTTATAAACCACAGTATTCAATTGTAACACATTCTGTCCTCCATACTATGAGCCCTCTGACAAGGAGAAATACACAGCCTTCAATAAATACTAAACTGACATTTTTAAAAACTTCATTCACAAATTTAGTTTATATTAGAATATTCAAGTGAGAAAATTATAAAAAACTTTCAAACATCAGATTAAGAAAAATTATTTTTAAAAGTTACCTCAGTCTACTATAAGTACAAACACAACATGCTTTGGACATACAGACTTTAAAATTTAGCCCACCATGAAATCCAGGGAGAAAAATGGGTTTAGGCCATCTTTATAAAAAAGTTAAAAACCTCCTTTAGAAATGTTCCTTGAGGAGCAAACTAGTCTGATGTGAGGTAAAAAGTATAAATATGGCAAGGGAAGAGGCAAAAGTCTGACAACAGCAGCCACCGTGGATTTAAAAGACTTAGGAGAACGATCCATATTACTCTCCCTTTGTTTCTGAACAGTGCTTCCTTCTGTACATTACTAGCCTGTCGATGAGCGATGAGCACCTCTGCAAAAATGCCAGAGGAGACCAGACTAGCTGGTGGATCCTCCATGGGACCAAAGTACAATCACAGTCAGGTACAGCCCAACTATTTCTACAATGGCATAAAACACTACAAGTTGACGAACAATGTGACAGCAAAAAACTGAAAGGACTTAATGCAACCAGTCAAACTCCATTCAACAGCTTTTGATCAAGGGCAGCAGCTTGCAATGAACAGCCACTGTTTCAAAAGCACCTCCTGTGCACAGCCTTCTCCCTCTCTCTGCTCTCTCACACACTCACGCTCTCTGGCTCTCCTCTTCTCCTCTTCCTCTAACTGGAAGGTCTGCTGGAGCCTCTCTTTGCCTGGGGCTCAGCGGCATTGCAGAAAGCAGAATCCTTGCAGCTCATTGGCATGTCTGCCCCATCAGGTTGGCACTCAGGCAGCTACACAGCTCCCTCAAGTCTCTTTCTTCATTTTCTTCCTCTTCCGCCTCTCCTTTTTTCCAGGTACACCTGCCATACAAACAACAGGGCCAGTGCACAAACCTTTCACATGCAACTGCATCCCTGAGAACTCTTGGCTTTGTGCCTAAGAGGATTTAATGGCTCTTAGATATGTTTTACAAGGACCACCTACTTTCAAGGGTAATTCAAAGTCATAGGGAGGACTCAATGTTTTTAGTGGGTTCTGACTCACTCATATTTGCTTCTGTTTCATGTTGAGAAGAGCTGTGCAAAAATTACTGTCACTAAATGCAATAGTAGCTTTTTTTTTGCTCAGTAACTCTGAGAGGAACAGGAGTAGGTATTTGTCACAGAAAAGCCTCTAACAGAGCCTCTCAAACAAAATATGCAGCTAAAGGAAAAGCACTTCACATATTCACTTAAAAATGCATTTGTGAACACTTCTCAGATTACACATTATTCTGAAAATTCATCAGATATGCAAAAACAATCACTTACTGTTATTGGGTGAATTAGTAGCAGTGTCCAAGGATTTTTTGAAGGAAGCACCAACTGCATCACTGCTATGTTTTGTAGATATTAAGTCCCTGGGGCCTTCTTCCATTCTTGTTTGCAAACCTTGCTGGGGCTTAATTGAAACAATGTGCTTCACTAAGCATATGAGTTAAACGAAGCATATGCAAGTACAAAATATGAGAGAAAATGTCATTATTGTGGGGCATTAAAAGAAACTGCAGGACAAATTAATTTTTACATGATTAGAATAGTTTACCACGTTATCTACCTACCTCTTATTTATTTGTTTTAGAGGGGATTAAAATGTTGAAATTGTCTTTCAGTATTATTTTTCCCCTTGCTTGCCCCAGTGAACAGAAGAGCAGCAAGAAATACTGAGATGAAATTACTCCCATTGTGTAGCGACACTGAAGAGTAAGATGTGCCCAGTGACTGCTAAGTGACTAGAGTCCACAGGAACACTGGAGGTAGCACAAGGAGTGTGATGAGCAACTTTGTGGATCTGGCTTTGTAAGTAATTTCATTTCTTGTGTCCATCTGAAGGATGAGCTTTCACAGCGGCATTTAGAGGACCAGACACTAGCATTTGGGGCTGACATGCAATATGAGCTTCTTCTGGCCCATCTTAAACATGTCAGAATAAGCAATACTGTCCTGAGGAGTCTGAACAGCACTGTTAAGATTATTCATAAAGGTACATACAAAACTAAATCAAGTGATTGGATGTGCAAGAGAGATAGAGGTATGGCAGCACTCTGGGAACTGATAGGATAGCCTAATGATTATGTGGATTGTGGTCAGTGAGGTAGTTAAAACCTCTCCCTTAAAATGGGGGCATCAGGAGATCTGGGAGCCAAATTGTCCCAAGGATCATGAGAGACCACAGTGGGTGTGATGGGAAGACAAATGATTAAAAAAAAAAAAAAAAAAAAAACAAACAAAAAAACCAGCTCTACATGTCCAGAAAAACATATTCTGTGACAAGTGAATTAAATACAATTTGGACATTTTGGAATTCCCCCCTGCAATTTCTCATTTCACTGAGCACCAATCACAGGCAAAGACTTGCCTAAAAGCCAGTTAACACTGTTCCTTTGCACTTTCCATCCCAAATGAACTGACATTCTCCACAGCCTTTCTCTGTTGCACTCTGAGACATTTTTCTCTCAATAAGTTTTTTACTGGTATAACAGTGGCCTCATTTTATCTGCACTGACTTTTGGGAACCACCTTTTCATTACTGTTGATATCTCTGGGTGACCTTCAGCTAAAGATGAAACACTGGCCAATTGTACACTAAATTTGGAGTGCATCTGGTTTTAATCATGGATGAAAAAATGTTTAGGCAGATGCATTCCAAGTTTAGTGTACAACATTCTGTACTGCAAAATCAAAGTGTTTTGAAAATATGTTAGAGAATACCATGTTGCAAAACTCCACTGTTCACTGTGCTCATAACTTCTTTTTATGGGAAGACAGGGAGAAAAGAGAAGAGAAAGCCAGAAGACAAAGAAGAAGAAAAATCTCCCTTAGGTCATCCTAACAGAGAAGAATCCCTCTCCGTGCATGGAAAACCAAACACTACTCTTGGAATACAAAATACTCACATGCCTCAGTCCAGCTCCACCCCTCGCTTCCTTCACTTCCATTTTCTTCTTCTTCCGTTGTGTTTTGCTTTCAGGTCCAGAAAGGCAGAAACGAATGCCTACTTTGCCTTTTGGCAAATCCTGAAAGCATCAGAGATTTTGTAAGAGGAGTCCTGGAACAGCTAATTTTGTTTTTTTCAGGAAAACTGATTACCTCCAGGAGTGTATGCACAAGCAGGGCTGTCTCTCTGGATAGGGTGCACACCTTAGCTTAACACATCTCTTTGCCAAAAGCTCAGCAGCCTTCTATGGTACCTGAAGGGAACATTTCCCTGGGCTTCTAGAAAGCATTTAAACAGCAAGACTTCTGCTTCCACATCTCCACCCAAGATACCACTGTATCACTGTCACCAAATGCTCTTATCAGCAAACTTAAATAAATATGTCCTAGCTGCCTGAGATACTGGGAAGGCTGTGTCAGCTCTGGACTCCACACCTCTTTTAAGCCTGGGTATTTGAGGTCAGCAGCAGAGTGCAAACACCCAGGGTTTGCTACTTAGGACAGTGATACCAGGGGGATGATGAGCTCCCAGAATCACCCAACTCCCCTCAGCCCATCTCATGCCTCCTGCAAGTGTGTTCCCCACCTCCAGCTGTCTCAGACAAGTCAGGCAGGGACTATGCCAAGCACTTCCTCCCAGCATGAGGAAGCCCCCACAACCAAACGAGCCTGGCTCCAGGGCTGGACTGGAGACCTCAGCATGGATGAGACTGACCCCAGTGGACCAGGTCTCCCTTGGCCATCAGCAGCACTGCCTCACCTTCTTCTCATCCCCTGTCTGATGGAGATCCTCATCTCCAGTCCAGTTTCCCCACTCCTCCGTGGGAGCCTTCCAGTCAGAGTCCAGGTCAATCACTGAAGGGTCACCTATTAGGGCAAGCATGTGAATGAGTTATGTTTAAATCCATACTACTTCCCAGCCTCACATGAGTAGCACAGATGCTGCAAAAATACCTGACGCCTTCTTGCTTGCCCATGTGATATTTGGATGCGCACGTACGCACGTCTCAAATGTGTTAAAACATCTACAAATCTATTTTAAAAATGTATTAAAAGACATACACATTGACCGCCAATTGGCAATTAGTGATGGAACTCTTCAGGACAGGAGAAAAATTAAAGAAGGGAAGAAAAGCACATAGAAAAACAAAAGCCCTTCCAGCCTGCACTTTAAGAAAACAAGTTTTACAAAACTAATAGTGTGGCTTGTCAAATATTTCCTTTTAATTTTATGGAGAGGGATTGAGGCATATCCAGAAACACTGGCAGACACAGCAGGCTCTTCCATTCACTGCAACACACCATCCTCTGGGCAACTATTCATATGGAAGAGTAATATTAACAAAGGATTTGTGCATTCATTATTGCTCTCATTGGTGTTTTCTTTCTTACAAAAAAATAGAACCAAGTACATTCTCAACTTCATCTTCTCTTTCTATTTTCTTTTCTTGAATATAAGCCAGAAAAGCACCATCCCAGCACTGATTTCCAAATCTCCTTAAGATACAACTCTAAACAGGCATGAAATAGCTAACATCTAGTCAGCATCAATTCTGATCATTTCATGGGAACTGGGCAAAAAACATTTCAAAGTCTTTTAGGTTACTCTATCTTTCAGCATCTGGTACCTTTGAAAATCTGGCTGCAAGCCCTCAACTGCCTCTCCACAAAGCACTGGCAAACTATCGTCAGTCAAGAAGGCAAAACAGACCAGTTTAATTCCTTCACCCAAACCGAATGAGGTGCAAAAAAGCAGATAAATCAGCATAAGATGTTGAAAGGACTACTTGATTATTTTGTAACAATTTGAATGTAACAATCTTAAGTCTTATCCTAACAGGAAGAAGGACTTTAAGAACACAACATATAATAATAACTCTTAGCTGATTACTTCTCTTAAAAAAAAATCCCAAGCTGGATGGAAAAATTTCTACTTGAAGCAGGGCCAAAACCAAAAGCATGCTGGGAATGATAAAAGAAAACTGTTTCCAAAAAGTTGCTCTGACCAGTTTGCTGCCAAATGTTATAAACATGATTATAAACATTGCTCAGGTTTCTCAGTTTAAAATCCATGCCCTCTATATAGACAATATGCCTTTCCTTCTTCAAAAGGGAAAGGAACAACTAATTTTGAATGCATTCCCCAATAAAATTCCAGTCTAAAATAGAATTCAGTCTCCTGAGCTTCAAGGCAGCAGCTCTGCCGATGGATACTCTTGTGGGTATACAAGCAACACAGACCATATAACACATGGAAAGCCACAGCTGTTGTTTTCACCTTTTTAACTCCTGATACCTCAAAAAGTGCATTTATGTATATACTTCTAAACATGAAAATAGTTTTGATGGCAAACTGCCTGCCATGGGCTTACTTTAATGCTTCACCCTTGTCACACGTGGGCATGAAACTTAGCCAGACAGAGGTGACTGCCTCATCTCAGAATTACTCTTCCCAAAGTATTGTGTCCTAGGGGTGTTTAAAATCAACTCAGACTAAAATTAAGGGCAATATAAGATTCTTTACAATTTGCTGGATTTGATGGGGAAATCAGATTAAATGTACTTATCCCAAAGCTCTGATTAAATGCACTTATCCCGAAGCTCTGACTTAAAATCTCTCCTGTTGTGTAGCATATTTCCTTTCTACAGTGACATCTCCCACAGTGTCTTTAAACTTTGAATATTCTCTAGTATTTTTAAACCTGATTCTCCTTGGGTCATCAATTCTCTCACAGGCTAAAACTGATTAGTAATTCCTGTGAACATAAACACTAAAAGGAATATGCCGTGCAGCAGCATGTCCGCCTGCTCCCTGTGTGGGTTTAGCCCTAAAGAGGTGATACCTCTCTCAGCACCAACACAGACCAACATCTTGGCAATTCCTGCTGTTCATTTTTACAAAAGCAGTGCTGTTAAATGTCATTTTCCAACTAAGCTCTTGCTTGCAACGCACCCCAGTCCTCCAGCAAACTCCACCCAGACAAAGCTGTACTTTCCTGTTGGCAGCAAACATTTGCAGTGTGCATTTCAAGGCCAAGGTGGTTTCCATGTACCCCATGCAATGAAAACACAGACCCTGAAAGGCACAATGCTGAAGGTGTCTTCAGAAATCAGGGAGGCTTCCAGCACCTCTGCAGGCAGAAAGTCCATCCCAGCACCAACTACCTGAATGCCCTTGGTCTCCAGTCTCTCACCTGTGTAAGGAGGAGCAGACGGGGAGCAGAAGGCTGTGCCCTGGGGGGTGTTGGGGAGCAGGCAAACAGCGCCCCACAGCAGCAGGATCTGGTCAAAGGGGACAGTCAGCAAGTTCTCTGTGCCTGCTGATAGATGGTGTGGAGTACAGCACTGTACAGGCTGAACCTAATTATCTGGCCTGGAAAATGAAACTGGAAAATACTGCAGCAAAACTCAGTCTGTGTCACCAAGAAGGGGATTAAAGATTTTCTAATCCAGAGTTGTACCTTGGCATGCTGTCCCAAAATATGGGCAGCAGAAACTTAAGGGAGGTTCATGTGACTGGGCAAACCCCTCAGTAGGCTGCATATTGGGCATGGCACTGAACTTTTCTGTGGCTGCTGTAGAAAACCCATCCCTTTGCAAAGAGCAGTTTACTGTGTTATGAACACAGTCCTAACCCAAATTCTTGCCAAGACATCACTTGTAGATCAAGTGTAATACAAGTGAAATTGGTAGATAATTTCTTGCCTAAAGCTTGTATTTCTGTGTTACACGTTGAAATTATTGCTACCAATAGCTGGGTAGAGGAATCCCTTATTTGGCACCTTCCTTCAGCATAATTCAGGAGAGGCAAAATGTCAAATAAACCCCAGATCAAAGACTTCTTTTAAAGGAAAAAAAAAGCTACTGATTCCCATAAAACAAAGGAATTAAAATTGCTTTTAACCCCAGAACAGAAGGAAGGTTGGGAGTCAGGAGACATAGGGTCAGGAGACGCGGGAGTTTTCTTAAGGTTCTGGGGAAAATTTGCTTTGGCAATCAAGAAGGATTCATTGGGAGGGTGCCAAGACATAGATAAAAAGCAACTGTTGTGGTCATGAGACATTGCATTTGCAAAGCAGAATGTGGATTTTCTGAGATTGCCCTGCACTGTTGCCAAAGCGCAGGTCCACTGCACCTAGAAGCAGATGCATGGGATAAAATTAGTATTCCCTTGCCTTGGAACCAGATACAAGTGCTCTAAAAGAGCCCATCCAGCTGCACTGGGTGGGTTACATATTTTATAACAGCAAATCAGCCACAGCATGCGATGCATTCTATGGGACAGCAAAGCTGAACTACATAAATGTCACTGAAGGGGCAGTGGCAGATGTGTGGCATAGGTACAAAAAGGGAATATTAGGAAACACATGCAAGTAAAGCTTCCAAGGCAGAGGGAGGAGGATCAAGAACAACCCTGAAGAAGAAGAAAAAAGGCACCTGGCAAAAGCAGAGCACTTCCTGGGCTCAAAAATAAAGTGAGTTATGTCAGGACCCCAAGAGGTTCAGCCCCTTTTCTTTCTCTGACAGCAATGGAAAGTATGCAAACACTATTAATGAGCAGGGAAAAAAGATGATGAACTAAGCTTCCCATTTTGGGGCCCCCTTCTCTTGTAGCAGAGTCCTGGCCACCTCAGCCTGCTGGTGGGACTGCTGGGACTGCAGCCATCAGTGCTGATCATGTGGCTTCAACTCCAAGACACTGAATGCCCCCAGCTAACAAAGGCTTGGATTACTAAGGACTAATTGTTTTAATATGCAGAGACAATGACTGATGACAGAATGAGTATTGCAGAATCAGTGAGGTTGGAAGGGGCCTCTGGAGATTGTCTAGTCCCACCCCATGGCTCACAGAGGGCTCAGCTACAACAGATTTCTCAGCAATGTAGCAATCAGAGTTTTAAATATTTTGAAGGGTGGAGAGTCTGCAACCTCTCTGGGCAAACTGTTCTGTTGCCTGACCACTCTTACCATAAAGAAAAAGCTTTCACTTATGGATAAGTGGAAATTCACCTCCTACCCATATGCCTGTTCCCCACTCTCTGGGCCAGCCATAGGCAATGACCCCATCAGGTGCTCATACACAGGCATGGCTGGACCTTCTCCAGTATATCCCTGACTGTCTTGTACTGGGAAGCCCAGAAATGGACACAGGACTACAGATATGACAATAATTAAGAATTAACCACCAACAGCATGTATTATTAATGAATGTCAAAACAGGAGTGTGTTGTTTGGAAACCAGCCTGATTGAGAGTCTTAAAAATATTCCAAAAGTGACTCCCCAGTTCCCTTTACCACTAACTCCCTCTCTCCCTCTATGTAGATATGCTTTCAGTTGTCCCAACACTTAAACCTCAAGCCTTTTGTAGGTGAGGGTGTTATTATTGCTGGTACTTCACAAGAAGATAACCCGATGTGGAGCAGGGAGCCAGCCAAGGCAGCTCCACCAGCCAGGGCAGAGGCAGGAGTCCAGCATCCAGCTCCTTCAGCTGTAACAGCCTAGCACAGAACAAAGAGACTCATTACATGTACTGCTCTGGATCTGATAAAATGACCCCAGCTCATATTCAGGCTATGAATGGCATTTTTTTTTAGTTCCCAAGCCTGCAAGAGCTAACAGGCCGTGTTTAACTGTCTAAGAGCTCATTTTGCCTGCAGCATCGACCTTAATGCCAACCATTACCTCATCTAAATTCAGGGAATACATGTTCTGACGCACCCCTCCCCTGCATCAATATCAAAGCTGATGATTCAAAGGAAAAAAAAATACCAGGACAAAAAAGCAAGCTGTAAGAGAGACAGAATCCTCGAAACACTTCTGCTCCAATGTTTGCAGAAGCAAGCTGCTGAATTTGCTCCTATCATTCTACTCTCAGACAGACATGGAACTCCAAAAGCAGAGCTCTGCTTGGCTTTGCAAGTGCAGATCGAGCCCAGAGTGTGCCAAGTCTGATGTGTGCTAAATGTAGTGCAAGGGAACGCTGCTGAAGAGCTGCCCACACTGCCTCCCTCCATCCCACGTGGGTGCAACTGGCTCCAAAGTTGGAAAGGGCCAGGCACCCTTTGCAGCAACGCAGGGGTAAAGAAACACAGCACCAAAGGAAGGGAAAGGCTCAGGGTTAGGGGTTTTGTTTTTATTCTTTTTAAAGCAAACTGTGCTATTTATAAAATCACGGCCAGAATGATGCAACTGCTGCAGAGCTTCAGTTACCGCTGAGCAGAGAAGCAAGACAACCACAATCTTTTCTCCTTAATGCATTCCACCCCCTGGGTTCTCCTGCAGTTAAGCAATCAGAGCAGCTAGAGCACAAAGAGGTTTGCTCACCTCATCAGCCATCATTCCTGCAAGAGCAGGAACCCCCAACAACAGGAGTATATATAGATATTTCACTCGATCCTGACCAAAAGGTCAAGAGAAAAGGTCATCTAATACCCACACTGTTCATGCCAAATTATTCCAGCCACTCAGGACCCATGCTTGTCTTTCTTTTAAAACTAAAAAAACACCCATTACCAGTCATAAAAAGACTGAAATCCTGATGGCCACAGTCCACTGGAGTTGGATTCTGCATCTGGGTTCAGGGCATTTCCAAGAAAATTTAAAGTTTTGGCAAAGGTATACGGAACTTGAGAAGCACCCTGTCCTCCCATGGCTCTCCCCTAGCCACCCCACTGAGCCCGGGCTGCAGCTCCCTGGAAAAGGCCCACTCAGCTCCACCTTGCCACACAACGATGGGAGGGAGGGAAACACAATGCTTCAGTTATGAAAACCAAACACGGCTTTGAACTCAGTTTCACAAATTCAGTAATCTGAGTTGACTGTTAACACGTGGGGCTTTTTGAAACACAGAGCCCACGCTGCTGCCTCTGGCTCAGGAAGTCCCTGACCCACTCTCTGCAGGGTGTGGGGAGGGATCTCCCTGTGCTTGCCCTGTTCCTGTGGTTATGTGCCCGCAGCTGATAGCAGCACAAACAGAGGGAGAGAGGACACGGGAGCCTGCAGACAGCCCTCCTACCGCTGGTTCTGCTGCCCAGGAGCCCTAATTACACTTTGCACTAGTATGTGTGCACCAAAACAGACTGTACCTACTGCATTATTTGTTTTTCTTCTGAGGAAAAACATAAATAAAATGCACTTTCTTGCCCTCCTCAAGGGATCCACGTGGACAACTACTGCCCTGACGGAGCTTACAGCAGCTCTAGGCACCTGCCCAAAACCTGACCCACACTGGATTTCTCGCTGACCAGCAAGTGAGCCACATGAGAAGTCCTGTATTGCTGCACTTGTTTGTCTATGGCAAAAGGGCAAAGACACATACCCTGCCCCTGCCACGCATCATCTGCTGGAAGGAGAGTCGAGCTGCCATGCCAACAGCATCTGGAAGGACTGTCCTCAGATGATTTACTCTTCATGTTATCTGCACATAGGAAAGCATCTTCATTAAAAAATTAAACCAAAAAAAGCCCAAATCCCAAACCTAAAAGATAATCACATAGGTATATTCACATTATTAAAACCAATTAATCATGCCTCTGTCTGCTCGCTATGTCATGATGCCTGGATGTTATGTAATTTAAGCCACACATTAATCTATGCATCTCATCACAGTGGATTTATTAACGAAGGCTGGACGAGGACACTACATGCATAAGTTATTAGAAACAACTCACTCAGGAGTGGCTACACTAACAATATCCAGAAATGTAAACTTCTGGCACATCTCTGTTGGGGACCTAAGGAGAGAGCTGTAGTCCCTGCAGAACAAAAACCGCATCCAATGTATCCAGCTCCGATTCCCACCACCTTCAGTGAGAAGGCTTCTGCTCAAGCTAACAGAAATCCATGATTACCAAATTAATTGCTCCATGAAAGAGCACAGGTGAGAAAGCTGCTGGAGGAAAAAATTGTTTTGATGATTACTTTCAGTAATTACAGCAACCAGTAGGATTCACATGCCTCCCTGAATGAGTCCCCTTAGCCCCTTTCTAAGGTCTGTACATAACAGACTTGGGTATTCTTCACATCTTTCAGAAATCAGGGTGGTTTTTTACCTATCTCTGACTTTTTTTTTTATTCCTTTTACCTAATGAACTCTGTGGTTTATGCAGTTGTGTATCAGTTTGATTTTTTTTGCTGCATAAATGCAGATGTTAACAAATATTTCTCCTCGTTAAGTACTTGTACATTAAGAACTGCTTGAATCCACTGACGAAATGTTGGAAAATAGATGGTTAAATATGGCATGTGTTATATCAATTGCCTTATCTGGCTTTAGAAGCTAATTTCAGCATTCTGGCTAACACCACACATGCTGTTTTGTGCACAGATATCTATATGTATCTATGCTTGTCTTGAGCATCTCTAAAAGATTCAGGACCAGACTTTGCATTCATCATCCAGCTAAACTTTCAGTCAAATGTGAGTTTCTGATAGGCAGGGAGTGTATGAATCAGGGGCACTTGCAGTCAATCAGTGAAGACTGACAGTTGCAAACATGCAAAGTGAAAGCCAGAAACGAGGCTTAACTCAATGCAAAACAAGGAGATGCTCCATCCTTCCCAAGGACACGCATGGAGGGGCTCAAGCTGAAAATCTCACACTGTGCTGGATGGGAAGCTGATGCCTAGGAAGCCTCTAACACAGCCTTTCCAAGCTGCACATTCACTCCCTCCCTCAGTCTGAAATTCTCTGAATTTGTTGGTTATCAGAACACAACAGAAACCTTCTGTGTGAGTCAACCTAGCAGAAAAATCTGCAGGATAGGCAATATTTTTTTATTTATTCCAAGATGAGGACACAAGTTTGGAAAGTGCTCAATAAAAGGTTCTGATACCACTCCACAAAACAGTGGTGTGCTGGGTTGCAGATGCAGGCAAGCTCTGCAAGGGAGAGTGACTAATGAGATGTGGCTCTGGGGAAGAAGACCCATTCGTGATCAATAAGAGCCCTTTTCAACCAAGCAGCTAAGAAAGTGACAGAAGAATTCAGATAGAAGTACAATGAGAGGCCACTCACCTAAATCCCTGGAGAGATCTGACAATGTCCCAAAGGTCACAGGACAGGATTTTATATCTGCAATATCCCATGTTCCTGCATTTAAAATGCAAACAAACAGTAGCCCAAAATCTGATGTCACGTTCACAGTTTCTACCTCATGCTCCCAAGCTCATTACAGCCCTTCCATGTTCTCTCCATGCCAAGCTTGCATCCACTGCTGTTGCTGGACAAGCATCAAGCAAGGAGAAATCACCTTTATGGACAGAGAGAGTCCAGCCCCATCACCATGTACACCTTCTCAGATTTTCAACATGCATATCACACCAACATGGCACTTCTCTGGATTTAAATCCCTCACTCACCTGAACTGATAACTCCTTTATGCACTGCTGGCAGAAGCTGCCATCATGTATTGCAATTTGGCCTTTTGAAAGCATTAGAGTAAAAACTGTACTAATGTCCTCCCCCATAGACCCTGTACTTTGCAAGAAAAGGACTCTAGCAGAGAAGACAACTCACATGAGGGCAACCTAAGAGCCTTTTCTGAATCATCAGAGTACTGGATTACCACTACTGAAGGTGAGTCAACATGTGGCCTTATATATCATTCAATTCAGCCACCATGCTCAATTAATCACTGAGAATTAGTCAAAATCAATGCTTTTGACTTAGGAATACCCTGCCTTATCGTGTTTTGAAATACATGGATGTACCCTAACTCTGACCATGTGTGAGCATCCTCAGAAGGTGAGGTTTTGGTTGTAAAGGACACAAACACTAAATACCCGTGGGTAGAAAACAACTTGCACCCAGCACGTAGTCTACAACACAAGAAATTTCTGCCATAAGAACCCCTCTTTTCACACTCCTGGGAAATAAATGACAGCTATCAGGGTCCAAGGGGGTGGACAACACTGTATGTGCAAGATAAATGTTGGTGGGTCTACACTCTGATGAGGACACAGCAATTCGTGAAGCTTCCCCTTGGCAATACTTGAATGTCAGCACTCACCTACATTGGAGAAAACATCGTCTTCTGACCTGGAGGGTGCTGATTCTTCCCTTAGGGCTCCTGAGCCCTTCAGCACGGTCCCACACTCTGCCTTGGCAAAGAAAGCACCTTTTCCACCACCACTGGTGTCCTCTGTGAGTGGCCACACTGCTCCCTTCTCATCCCAGTCGAAGGCCGGCTCAACCGCTGAGCTACCCAGGGATGCTCTGCTGGGGTCTTCTCGGGAACAAATATTACCACAGAATCATCATTATTTTTAATTACCAGGAAGAGTTTGTACAGGAGAGACAACAGAACAAAGCCTGATCTAAAACCCATCAGACCATTCCAACTGAAATTATTTACAGATATGATGACAGCAAAGCAGAATTCTTGGGATGGGACACTGAAGTGGAACACAGGAAGGCCAGCGTGAGAAGGACGGCACCACAGTGGCCTTAGGCATCCCTTCCTGGAGGGGAGGCTCAAGGCTTCCAGAGTACTGCTGATGGCCCAGAGCAGTGAAGGAAGCGAAAGAACAGCCGGACCTCCAAGGAAAAAGAAAGCAAACCTCTTGGATGTTAGTAGTTCAAGGCTGCTAGAGAAATCAGCACAGGCATATGAATATTTTAAAAAATGACAGTTATCTCCAACATTTTTGTTCCAAAGGACTCCTAAAGTGTTTTATTACTCCAGCCTTCAGAATAACATTTTCTGGAGCTCTGGTGAGGAGGAGACCACTGCTGATATCAACTCCACCTTCACATACCACAATGCCGATGCTTCTGTTTCTCCCCTGCCAGGGAACAGCAGCCAGCACTTGGCAGGGTTAGGGCTTCCTCCTAGAAGATCAGATCTCACTACTCTGTAAATGCCCATGCTAGCATGATCACTGGGTTCGGCATTCTGCACAGCCCAGGCTCCAGGATTGCACCAAAGACTTCTGGTGCTTCAAATGAGACTTGGTGAACTGAGCTCCCTTTCCTGGCTCAGCAAAGCCCTTATCACCTGCATGACCTTAGGGTTAAACCTTGTGGGGTTCTGCATGTGCAGCTGGCACCACCGATGACAGCAGGTCAACTTACATGAGGAAAGAAATGTGGACCCATTCACTTTGCTGGAGAAAAAATGGAGACCTCAGCACCTCTAGCCTTTAAAGACCCTTGATAAACCAAGAGTTAAAAATCTAAACTCTTGATATTTAACTCTATATAATACAAATGATAGATAAAGTGGTCCCAAGGTGTCTGTATATTTTTCTATTGAAATTTCCTGTTCCCTTACCCTTCCATTTTAATAGAGCATCTGAGAACACTTTAAGAGCCTTATTGCAGGCATTGCACTAACACATATATCCAGCTACATCTCCCAATCCAGCTACGTCTCTCCAATATCCAAACTCCTATCTTAGCTTCTAAATTACACTAATATAATAAAATTAAAGGTTATTTTGATCATTTTATCACAGATAATGAAAATATTTCCAAATGTCTTAATTCCATGACCTGCTTTCATATAGTGGTTATTACATATAACATGATTAGCAGAAATGTATATAGGCATAAGTGCATGGCAGACACCTTGAAACCTCCAGAGGAAAAATGTGGAGCAAGTAGAAAGTGTTGTTTCATTTTATCTCATTAGGATAACAGTATATTCCTGTTATAGTACTTTAGTCTGGGCAATCCTGTACTAAAGAATCTGTTTGGAACTGATCAAATTACATATTTTCATATGTCCATTATCAGAAAACTTCTGTCAAGCCATGCAAAAGGAACTAGCCCACGTGACACCAAGCCTTTAGCAGATCTAACAGACATCTGCTTTCAAAGTCCTGTGGGTAATGCTATGTGTTTTAATGAGAGCATGGAGTAAAAGGCAAGCTCCCAAGTAAAAGCTCCCAAAGCTGTTTTTTCTTAAGTAAATGGCCTCAGTATGCAAGGATTTTGCTGCCAAATGACGAATAGAGCAAACAGAAAGCTGCTGGGGTGTGGGGAGGGGTAACACACCCAGCCAGATCACCTGTGTGAATCGAACCTGTATATTTACCTTTTTGTTTCAGCCTTTCCTTCCTTAAGTGTCTCTTTTCACGGCTGCTGATCTTGGTCTGCCAAACTCCTACAACACAGAGCAAAGTTCATTTTTAAGCTACCAAAGAACTTTCTTCATTGCCTTTACTGCTTAGCAGCAAGGTAAATAGCCATCTGATAGTTTCTGATGCTGGCTGGAAAAGAGGCATCAGATCTAATGAGCATATCCCCTGTGTGCAGCACCTCCCCTGTGTGCAGCCTTTGCTTCCTCTGCAGAGATGTGTTACATAAGAAATCCCCATCACAGACCTGTTTGTTGTGTCCTGACTCATGTAACTGCACATATTCTTCTGTCCTGTGTGTCAGCCTGACGTGACATCCAATCCCTTGGGGGAGATGTCACAGCAGAGCATCAACCACCTTGTGTGTCTGATAGTGGGGAGAAGTTAACGAAAATCTTAACAATTAAATAAGGTTTCAATTTACAAGGTTCCTCTAACCCTGAACATAGCCTAAGACTTGTTCTGCCATGTGGACACCCTCTCTCACTCAGCTGGTTTACACACATATTCATTCACACCCACGGGGCCACATCCTGTCTCCATCCATGCTCTCCATCACCCAAGAAATCAGAGGAGGTGCTGGCAAAAATGGTTAATGGAGGAAAAAACAAAGGCCCTGGAGCTGACTGAGAAGACACTTCCTTTCTCTGAAGCATCCCTGAAGAACATATGAAGCATCCCCAAAAAACACATGAAAGAGTTCAGCTGGCTCATCCATCAAAAAGCTACAGATCCATTTGAAGAAAGCCTCTGCTGTGTCCCCTTCTCCCCCAGCAGCCTCACGGGCCCCAGGAAGGACTCTGGTCCAACAGCAGCAAGGGCTTCTCTTGCTCTCACCACCACACTAATCACATTGTAATCTTTTAAGCCCAGAAAAGCTTAGAATTTGTTGTTTCCAATATAACCCTTGGTGGGGGAAGGCAGAGAGGGACTCATGGGATGCAATGTATTTTCCAGTGAAATTCTAGCTGCCTGAGCCTTGCTGGCCTCTGCCAGATTCCTCTGCAGATCTGCTTGCAAACAAAGGTCTTGGCTCTGCTCACAGGCGTGCTAGAAGTTGGCTGTGAATTGCCCCAGCACCTTTACCAGCCTCAGTCATGGGCACAAGAATGTGCTCCTCTGTCTGTATATCAGCATGGCAGGGGCCACAGGATTAGGGGAAGAGCATGAAGAAGGACCGTGCTGACCACTGGGTCTCTGACCACTTCTGAGATCCTTCCTCACCTGCAGATTTGCCCTCCCTGTGTACACAGTCAGGACCTGCGGAGTGTGACAGGAAAGCACATGGCCCCTGTCAGAGTCTGCAGTGTTATGGTTTATGGCCTAAACATCTTTATGAAGGACTTTTGCCCATTATAGCAAAAGTGTATAATGAAGCTGCACCACCGAAGCCCACCCTGGATGGGCCTCCTGACTGAAACCCTTAACGGCGAGTTAAACCATCTAAGGCAACTTGAGATAAGGAAAGTGACACTATTGTTAGAAGCATCTGGAAGAGCAGCCACGGCCCAGTCCAGCACCTTCTTGGGGTGGACACCACAGCCCCAGGTTTATCTGCTGCCAGGTTTGAACAGACCCTGCACCAAAGCGGGAAGGAGGAGAGGTTTTGGGTGTGTGGCACAGCCTCTGGCCAGAGGCAGTGAGTGCCCATCCTCTGCTGTGCAGCCCGGCTCAGCTGTGGGGCCTCCCACCCTGGGAAAGCCACATCTAAGGGACATCCATGTGAGGGACAGCAGAGGGGGTGTCATGGCCCATGAAATGCCCCCTCAAAGGAGTCTCCAGACCCTGCATGAGAGCATTGCACATGATGCAACAAATCCACAGTGTTGCAAGGGACAGTGTCAAACCTGCGCCCCTCAGGGGAGGCACCAGGGCATTCCCACCTGGCCCAAATATATATTATCCATAGGATTCTATACTTTTAGGCAGGGGACCCTCACCACCAAGAAGACCAGGTGGAGGGAAGCAGCAAGGTGTTTTTGGAACCCATGGAGGAGTGATATATTTCTACTTAATCTTTGCCACTCTCCCCGTACCCCCATACACACCTCTTTTTCTATTTCTTTCTTTCTTTTCTCTTCCTCCTTGCCTCTTTTACTATTAAATAAAATATATCATTTTTTGGTATCAACATCTAACCTCATTTGGTTTTAATCAGGTCTTTTGGATATATTTGAATCTTTCAGGGTTCGATTTTTTTTATTTACACAAAGTTAGTTCTCTTTACTCCTCTGTAATTCGACTGGATCACAACAGCACCTGTCCATGTAGTTACACATAGGAAGGAGCAGGTGATAGAAATAACTCTCAAACTGGCAGCTTTCCCCACTAATACAGAACTCTAGAACAGTAGAGAAGACCTCCCTTTTGACATATTTCATCCCATGTTATTATTTGGTAATATACATCAGATAACAGAAGAATCAGATCTTTTGTTACCTTCCTCCTCTTGCAGTTTGTCTTTTTCCACAGAAAGCAGATCTTTTCGCACTTCCTTGTCTGAGCACTGGGTTTTCCTCTTCCTCTTAGGCTACAGTATAGAGGAGATACATAGCAGAAAGATAAAATAAGTATTTGTTATGTTTAATCCAGAAGAAAAAAAGAGGGCAGTAGTTACGAAATGGAGACAACTCATGGTACTCAGTGAGAGCATGGGATTGCTGGAGTCTTTAAAGTGTGTGCAAAAGTCTTCCTGAGCAGATTTTATTGCAAATGCCAAACCAATAAATGCCATTGCTTTGGATCTACAAATCTTATCTGCTAGCTTAAAAAGTTCACATTTTAATTCAGGTACTAGTCCATAGTAAGATTTGCATTCATCATTCCTAAGTCCTAATATTCTTCCTCTGAAGAAGGAGTATTTACCCTCTTTAAAATCAGGAATGCTATAATCAAGACTTAGGACCCTGCCAATGCTTAACAAAAAAACCCAGTCCCTCCCCCCGCTCACCCCCTTCAAACCATGGAACAGCCTATTTTTAATGAAGGTATCTGTAGTTTACAGTAATCGGAAAGGGCACAGGAGTAGCTGAGGCCATTTTCATACAGCTTGATGAAACAGTAGTGGTAACCTTAAACCATGAGTTTTGAATGTTCTGGTTTAAACAGTGATTCTTGACTTTTCCAAGGTGGGAAACCCTTGCCAGAAATACAGTTGCCTGCCCAGGCTCAGGGGCTGCTCCTCACTTAGAATCACAAAATCACAGCATGGTTTGGAAGGGACCTTAAAGATCATTCAGTTCCAACCCCCCTGCCACGGGCAGGGACACCTTCCACTGGACCAGGCTGCTCAAAGCCCCATCCAGCCTGGCCTAGAACACTTCTGGGGATGGGACAGACACAGCTCCTCTGGGCAACTTGGAACTTGCTGTAAAGACTTGGAAGCTCTTTAAAGCATCAACCTCTTCCTCCACACCAGTACAAGTGCTCAGTGCCCGAGGTAAAACCCTTAAACAGACTCAAGGAAATGTCCCTGAGCTGGAATGGAAATACAGGAGATCCTAGCACCTGCTCTGGGCTTGGATGATGAGACCATCTGCCTTGTGGTGGCAGTGACAAACACTACAGTGTGACTGTGCCAGAAAATTACATGGTCTTATATTCCTAAGTCATCTCTTAAGTGCAGCAAACCCAGGAAGAACAAATTACCTTAAAAAAAGGAACATTCTTAAAACAACTGTCTCTTGAAAGATAATATGTAAACTCTAAAACTCTTGCTGGTACCTTAAGGAGCTTTTTCTCTCTGATGTTGACTGATGTGATGAGATGGCCATTCACTGGAACCTAGGAGATAGACAATAAAAAATGCATTATAGTACATATACATGCATGTGTGTGTACATGTGAATATACATATAAATATATTTATTTCAATACCTTCCTATAATATATATAATAGTCTGAAAGATACAGTTAAGTAACCCCCTGTACAAATCTGGGCTAGAATTTGTGGCCTTGTTCCAAGTGGAGTAACTTATTTCAAATTAATTAGTGTATGCTAAGCCTTTATGAATGTAAATCCAGAAACTCCACAAAGATTTATTCCAAAGCAGACATATTTGTGGTTTATCATAAGATTTGTCTAGGATCAAAGTTGTTTTTCAAATAGGGTAAGCCTGTCTTTAAAAAACAGCATAGACATAAGAAGGCTTATTTTAATTCTTGTTTACCAGTTGGGGTGGACCTTATGTTTCCTCTCAAGTCTATCTGACCAACTAAAAGTATAAATTTTATCCTACCTAGATCCTGTAAAGTAAACAATAAATGTTTAAGCACTTTTCAAATTATAGTTTGATTAATGTCTCAGCTGTCTCAGAATTCCCTGGCAATAGCCAGCCACCAGCTACATGGACAGGAGGGTATAAATCTGCAGCTGAGACAGCAAGGGCTGTGCCAGCAAGGGCCACTGCACACTGTGTGGAGCCAACAGCGCCCAAGAAAAGGCTGATGCTCCCTCCACAGGTGCCTCTGTTTCCCCCTGACACACACAGCAGCTCATTGCTGGATGTATGGCACTTCTCTGCCTTATCCAGGTTGCTCTCCTTGTGCAATGCAGCTGCTGTTCAGCACTGTCCAGGCTTCCTTCAGCCCATCAGACCTGTTGGGCTGCCCAGCTGAATCCACATTTCCCAGCAGGGAGCCTGACCCAGGCTGTCAGCCCAATCCCTGATCCCTGATCTGCTGATTCCTCCTCCTCTGCCTGGGGCAAGGGGATCCCTGGCAGGTGAAGGCAGCCCTGCCTGGAGCAGAACCTATCTCATCCCTGTTGAATTCAGGTGCCCACAGCCCTCTTGGGGAAGGGATGCTTCCTCCTGTCTCCTCCCTCTCCCCACTCTCACTGGTCATCTCTGTCCCTGGGACACTGTAGCAGTGATTAGTTACCAGCAGATAAAAGCCTGTGGGTGACTGCCCATGTCTGTCCCCAGCAGACCCAGTGGGGTCAATGCTCATCTAATGCTCATCTCTTTGATATTTTGGGGATTTTAGAGCTATTTCTAACCAGTCTCAGAAAGGTCTGGTTTGAAGTGCATGACAGGCACCTGTATGCTGGAAAATGATTTGTCCTTGGAGGTGGAATCCCAGACCAGTTACAAGCCCATGGTGGAGATGCACCCAGCAAGCTGTGCAAGCATCCCAAGTTCCACAATTATTAGGAGACGAAGGCCCAAAATTGTGGACTTTGCACACAGACAATACTGACTCTGAGTCTTCCAGTAAAACATCACAGTAACAGGAGGCAAAACCCCTGCCTGTTATCTCAGTAATTCTACAAGCTTCACATTGTAAGCTTAAGCTAAAATCTCCTCTGTCTCCCTCAACTGTCAAATGCAAACAATATAATTGTTTACAATTATCTTATTCTGAACATTAGTAAAATAATTACTTCTCTGTTAAAACCCAGAAACATTTGTTAATAGCTAGCAAAGCTGTCTTATTTTTTCCCATGGGCACTCTCTTCTAAGACTCTCAGGTTCATTTACTAGAGGCATTCCATAAACCCCACCACAAAGCAAACCATTTTCCATCTCCTACTCTGCTCAAGGGAAAAATCCTACTCTACCTGCAGCAGGGAGGGAAGCAGCCTCTCACATACTATGTGGGATATAAAATACACAACCAGGGGCATTTTGGTTAAAATTGGAACCATATAGATATGGAAAATCTTGAGCTTATACTATTCTTTCTTTCTCAGCCTATGTTTCTGTCCATTAAAATGTGTGAAAATACAGATAAATCTTGTCTCAGTGGACAACAATTCCTACGCAATATAGAATGGTGGGAGAGTGACATTTCATTATACGAGAGAGAACTTCAGGAAAACTGAATTTTATCGGATGAATGCAAGAAAAGATGATTGAGGGAAGCCACACAACATGTAAGTGGAATATTCCTTCCTAGTGTCATCAAACCCTGGTGATTTTTCAGTTTTCATAATGAAATCTTCACCGTTTCTAAAGGCTTTGCAAATGGACCTCCCAAGTGAAGGCACTTTGAGCAAGACTGCCACCATGGGCATAGAAATAGCAACACCAGCTTAGGAGGCAAAGAGGAGGATACTTTTTTGTCTTCTTTCTATGCAGAGGATAAGAGACATCCCACCTCCTGTTAGCCCCTCTTGATACCAAGATGCTTCTGCAAGCATGAGGGACTACAGGCAGAGGCAAGGAAATGTCAGGATCAAGGACATGAAACTGCCTTCCTCCCCCAGGCTGGCATAAGCAAGCACAGCCTGAGGCTGTACAAAGCCCTCACACCGGCAAGGAGAACTCCAGAGGGAAAATGTTGAGTGCAATAGAGGATTAGGGAAAATGCAAACTATATTGGCTCTGACAGATTTGTCTCAGCTGGGGCAGAATCACGTTCCTGGACCTTCTCTCCGTATAAATAACAGTAAGCAAGTAGCTGGAAAAATTGCAGCACTTTCTTTTAGTGCTTTGCCAACCTGACTGCTGTGTACTGTTACCAGACAAGCACATTTGCTACTTAAATGATATTTCATCTGCTAGACAAACATCCCCCTCTCTCTCCATCACTGACTAGGAGCTTAAAAACATTGTTGACAGTCATTTACAATGTCCCAGGGGCCTTCATGACGACTGAGTGGCTATTCAGCCCTAAGTGCCCACTTGGGACTCCTGAACTTTGTTGCATCCTTCCTAACGAGCGGCTGAGTGCAAAAAAATACCAAACCTGACCACTGACTGATGCTCAGCAAACAGCCCACCACTGTGGTGATGCTCTTCTTTCGAACCTGAAATACCTCTTGCTTCTCTGCCATTCTTCAGTAATAGCAGCAACTCCCTTCCTTTCACCACCAAGAATTTTTACTGAGTTCTACTTCCTTTCAGTGGAAATGTATTATGTTAGCCTGACCTTTGGTATTAAATCCTGCCCTTATCCAACCCTTTTTCAGGCAGTAAGCTGGCTGTGTGGCTGAGGAACGCCAGCCTACCTTATTCTTCCCTTTTGAAGCCCTTAGGGTAGGGGATTAGTCATGCCTCTTTATCGTGCCATTTGGCCACTATGAAAAGGAAAAAGGAATTTTCATTATTTTATTTCATTTAACCTAATGGAATCATTAAAGAGAAATTAATACTGTCAGGGAATTTTTTTTTCTTAATGAAAAATGTAGTTTTGTATAGGGAAAACACAACTAAACCCACCACATTAAATGACTATATTAAGTCTTAAGTGCAATTTCAAATACATCAAATATATGCAGAGAAACAGAATCAGGACTTTTAGTGGAATCAGACTTAGCATATTAATTTCTACTCACATTCTGTGGAACAATAGAAAGATTATTTTTAGTTCATGGCCATTTGGTTCGTGACCCAGTAGAACAGGATTTCCCTCCCACCCCCTGCCTTTTTTCCCCTTTTTATGTAACTTAAGGTTATATTTCTGATGATTGCTCTGAAACTAGCAATATCTGATTCTCTTGAGCCAGTGTTTTATTTATTTTATGCTATTAATATAATTCTACATAAAGTCACAAAGAAAGGAGGCAATGTGATACATCTCCAAGCGGTAAAAAATACTGTGTTTAATTATTACTATATAAGCCTTGTATTCAAAGCCATAAAGTTGTACCCCTAGAGACTTACCTTTATGCATTTGAATAGTTTTGTTAGAATAGTCATTTTTATAAAATCCAACACCTTTGTAAGTGCCTATCAGATCAGGCAGCCTGCTTTCACATCTCAGGGCCACCAACTGGTTAGAGGATGAATTACAAATTATGTGAATATCAGCGTCAGGTTCACTAACTGCCCTTTGTCCCTCTTGGGGAAGGTGCTTAAAATTGCCTTCCTTAGGAAGGTATGGAAAAGTTTGCCCAGTAGAGGGATTCTAGGACAAAATAAACTCAGCCTATGAAACTCAAAGGGAGCTATTATATGCTTCACACACTGGAAATCAGGGAATTAATTTACGAACATGAATAAAGTTTCAGAAAATTGTTTTCAGCTACCACTTTCACAAAACTCAAATTAAGTGGGTTGGACACTGGAAATGAAAGGAAGCAAAACTACCCCATTCTGGCAGGGGGTCTGTGAACACAAAACCATTTCCAGATTTAAGAAATACTTCAATTAAATTGTTTCTTAGTGATCATTTCCAGTGCAAAAAACTGGGGTTTATTTCACTTTATGTTACAACACAAGAAAAACATGGTGGATTTAGGCCAAAAGGCAATACTGGTATGACAAAAGTAACACCAACATGAGGTAAATTAAAAAAATAAGGGAGGGGGCAGGAGAAAAGAACAGAAAGAAAAGGACTTTCTAAGCAGGGCAATAAATAACCTCCCGTAAACATGCTCTGTTACAAGTGAACAAGGTATCGCTGCACTCTTCAGCTTTTTCAGTAGATATTCAACAAGCTGCAAAGTGAGCAGGAAGTCTTCATCCCTCTCAGCATCCTCTGGAAGATCCGGTCCTTGCTCCCTACACTTCGTGCTGTGAGTCAGATTATTTGCAGCACCACTTGCAGCTCGCTGTTGGCTCTCTGCAGGTGGACCCTTGTCTCCTGTGCACAGAAGCAGGGGCTGGGCCACGGGGTGAGCCAACCCAAGTGCTGCTGCTGCAGCCAGACAGGGCTCGTGTTTCTCCATCCACAGACCGCGAGACAAACGTGTTGGGAAATAAAGCAGTGCTGGGTTTCATTAATGCTGATTCAGAGATTCATAAAGGCAAGCAGACATCCTGGCCAGTCTGGCTTTGCCACATGGTCTTGTCCTGATGATGGACTTTGCTCTGGGAGACATTCCCTAAACCAATGGGAACCAGGTGAATGGGAAAAGACAAGCCTGCATTTGCCAGAGGAGAAAGGATGGGGTTTAGGCAGAGGCCATCAGAGAAACAGGGAAGGACCAGCTTCAAAGAAAATTACTCATTCAGTCCTAACAGCTAGAGAAAGGATAACACAATTTCTGCTAAGGTGACAATGGAAAGCCAAAAAAATGTTGAGTTTGTTAACAAAGGAAACTGAGTAGCTTTCCATGCATGGCAGAAGAACATTAAGGAACTTCTTTGGGACATGGCTGCTCACAACACTACACAGACATATCTGCAAAAGGAAGGGAAAAGAACAGAATCTTGGTTTGTGATCGATACTGTAAGTAATAGTAATCTTATTGTTAATAGCTATTATTGATATGTGGTAATGCAAAGTTTTCCCTAGCTAAATCACTTCAGACAAATGTGTTCCCAGTAGGAAAGAAGAGTCTGCTGGAAAGGAAGATTACATGGGAAACACATGCAATGAAAAGACAGAATTATATGAGAAACACACACTAGGAATATGTGAAATTTTCCCTTTCCCTTAAGGCATCTAACAGAAAAGAAAGGGGCAGTTCTCTCATCAAATGGATGCTCCAAGAACCTTGTGGAAAAGGATCTGGGCCATCAGCACAGAAAACCCATTCATCTGCACATATTCCCAGGGATGAAGCTGCCCAGAGGGACCCCTTGAGCACAAAGAGAGGTTGATGACAAGAAGTGGGAGCCACGACTGCATATGTAGCCATTCATATTCAAAAGCAATTGCATGAGAAAATTTAGGGAAACAGCCTTAAGATGCTGCTGCCTACATTACATACCCTCATCCTGGCCAGCCTTCCCTGGACTCACGAGACGCCACGCAGCAGCCATAAACACAAGGACCTGACATGTACCTGCCTCGGTTCAGCTGCTCCCATCATCTGGGGGAAAAAACATATCTGGGGAAAGAGTTTCTGCAGCATGAGACGATTAAAACTATTGTTGTGAGGAGGAATGAAGAAATCAGTTTCCTGGGATCTTATATTCCGATTAATTAGAGCACCATCTCAACAAGGGTTAAAAGCTCCATTTCAAGGAAGCAATTACCAAACTCCAACACCTTCCAGGATACTTCCAAAATCAAATCTCATCCAAGATAGCTGTATAAAAATAATTGTGCAATTGTGTTGCACTGGCATGAAAAGTACTGTGTAACCTGAAAAGGTAAAAGAAAAATGTATTTGCAAAACTCTGGAGCTGAAGGGATGGATCTGTAGTTCTGGTACTGTTAAGCAATCCTACAAGAAGCAAAAAGTATCTCCAGTTTATAAAGACACTTCAGAAAAGCAGAAACCTTTCTTTTGGAATGTATCAGCACATATTTTTAGATGCTGCCTAGGGAAGATGATTGTGGCTGCCCTGGAAGGGCGCTCCCTAGGTCCTGGCTTCTCCCACGGAAGTGCCAGGACCAGGTGCCAGTTACCCCAGTTCCACTCCCCTGGCCACTCCTTCCATTGGCCCACACACCCTGGCCCCTCCTATGTACCACCCCAGGCCCTCAGATCATTGGCCCTGATGCTCTCCCTGCCCCTTGCCTTCCCAATATAAAACCCTGGGACTCGCCACCCTCTGGGTTCTTTGTTCCTGCCCCTTCAAGCGTGCGGATGGGTGTTGAGGTCTGCCACTGTGTAGGCGTCGATATCTGCCACTAATAAACCCTGCTGGGAACCCCTGAAGAACCCCTCCTGCCTCTGTAGCCCCATTTCCACCAGGTGAGCGTGGTGAGCCCCCTCCGCCCCGACCGGAGCACCTTCCCCCGTGGGGACGCTTCAGGAAGGTTGAGGTGCCGGGCAGCCTGCGCCTGCACCGCAACAGATTATGTCACTGCATTTGTAAAAAATGCTCTTCTTTACAACTGACCTATTTGAAGAACAGCCCAAAAACTTTGAATAAACAAAAAGCCCCCAACTCAGCAGCTGTCACATTCAGATTGGTTGGCTTCCAGCAAGTCTCATTAGCAATTTCCCAAAATAAATTCAGGAAAAGGCAATCCTGAAAAAGACTAAACACTCTCAGCATAACTTCTAGAAGGTTTTTTTTGGTGTGTGTGGCTGTGTGACAACAGACAGAATGCAACTTGTTTTGTTGAGATCACATTCAAAATGTGCTTGTATGATTGTGTGGAGGCCATGTATCCATTGGAACAAAGTGGTGGGTGAGAGGCTGGACATGACTCCGCCATGTGCTCTCACAGCCCAGAAAGCCAAGTGAGTCCTGGGCTGCACCCAAAGCACCCATTGAGGGGGGATTCTGCCTCTCTGCTCTGCCCTGCCCTTGTGAGACTCCACCTGCAGGGCTGCATCCAGCCCTGGGGTCCCAGCACAGGAAGGACATGGACCTGTTGGACAGAGTGCAGAGGAGGCCACCAAGATGAGCAGAGGGATGGAGCACCTCTGCTATGAGGAAAGTCTGAGAGGATTGGGGTTGTTCAGCCTGCTAAGGAGAAGACTTTGGGGTGACTGTCCTGGTTCTGGACAGGATGGGGTTAATTTTTTGCAGAAGCTGTGAGGGAGCATGGCCAGGACCTGGAGTTTATTCTATCCAACCTTACAGTCATTGCCAGGAGTGCCAGGGGAAGGGACTCCCCATAGCAATAGGCAGCCAGAGAAGGGGGAGATGGGGGTCCTTCCAGTCTGGTATTGTCTATTGTCAAGAGGTTTCTGTGTGAACAATTTCTTTTCTTGTACCCTCTGTCATTAGTATTATTCCTGCTCCTGTGTTTTCTTATCTTGCTGCTGTTTCCCATAAATTGATCTTATCTCAGTTTGTGATCTTTACCTTTTGTGCCTCCAAGGCTCAACTCCATCCTGCTGCAGGTGGGAGGGGGAAAGCTGGGGAGCAGGAGAGAGCAGCATGTGGTTTGGGAGAATCTTGGTGGGCGCACTAGACTGGGACTACCATTCCTAAACCATGACAGTGATCCAACTGAGGCCTTCCAGTACCTGAAGGGAATTTCCAGGAAAGACAGAGCAAGACTAGTTACAAGAGCATGTAGTAAGAGGACAAGGGAGAATGAGTTCAAGTTGAAAGAGAGAAGGTTTAGATTAGGTATTCTTTACTATGAGGGTGGTGAGGCACTGGAACAGGTTGCCCAGGGAACTGGTGGGTGCCCCATCCCTGGAAGTATTCAAGGACAGACTGGATGGAGCTCTGAGCAACCTGGTCTAGTGCAAGGTGTCCCTGCCCACAGCAAGGGAGGTGGAACTGGATGATCTTCGAGGTCCCCTTCCAACCCAAGCCACTCTATGATTTTGTGAAAATTTGTTCTCCAGACTTATCTCACATGGGCCTTGGCAGCCACTCAGTGTGGGTCTAGCAGTGCACAGTGGCTCCTGGACAGTTTCTGGCTGCCCATTGCTATGGGGAGTAGGGACACACAAAGGGAAGATCAGTCCTACATCAGAAAACTGCTGCCAAGTAAGAGCAGATTTCATGGGAAGGTAACCTGACAGCCCATCCATGGGGCAGCAACTGGGAATCACTGGCAAACATGCATTCCCAAACTGAAAAAATAATTAACCACCTAGGTTGTTTTAATTAAGATCTTGACTTATCCACCACTCCAGGATATGCAGATGTTTGGCTGCTGGGATGTATCAACACACCTGAGCACTGGAGGCAATTTGTGTCTTGGTTTTTTCATACCTCAGTCAGCAGCAGAGAGGGGCTCCCATCCTGCAATACCTGCACACCCCATCTTATCGCACTGGCCATGTCTATGAATGGGAGACTTTGTTATTAATGACACCTCTGCTGCTGCTTTGGTGGAGATTTTCATACGCAAATTTCAGCATATCAAAGGTGTTAAGCTGTTCTGGCATCCTCGCCTCAGCTAAGTGCCAAAGCAGCACACAGCGTTTTACACTTACATAAGGAGATAAAGTTTTTGCCTCAAGGATATGGTGTTCCAAAGACAGAGACAACATGATGGGAAATGACAAGGAGCAGTGGAGAAGGCAGGGTGGGGAAAAGAAAACAAAAGAGACAGAGAAGAGAAAGGGCACGGTACTGTCACGGGAGGACAGTATCCTTCATTTTTCATTTCAGTATGTAAGATGTTTTCTCTGGGTTATCTATCTTTAGGATCTTTTAAGTTATTTTTCTTAAGCATCCTCTTCTCATCCTCCGCCTCCTCAGGACCATGTTTTCCGTACTCTGCACAATAATCAGTGGGTCTCGTATAGAGGATGATGCTACTGTGTAAATGCAACTGCTAGAGCCCAGTTGCTAGAGTAGGAATCGCTCAGCACTGGAAAAGATGAGATTAATGGCAGAAACTGCACATGACTGTAAACAAATTTATCCCTTCAGTTTATCACTCCTTTTCTTTGGTTTCTGTTACTTAGGCCTGTGAGATGCAGCATCTCTGACTAGAAGATATCTATTCAAATCAATGCCTTCAGCTTGAACTAATAACCCTGCCACCATTACAGCACCTGGAGTGTCTGTGACACATTTCTGTTCATGAGGAACAAAACCACTCACTTTATAGCTCACATTAAAAAAATCCCTGCAAATTCATTTTGTTTGTCTTTCTCAGAAATGAGACCTAGGAGATAATAGTACTAGAATAAACAGTTAGGTGGGTGTCTCCCCTTTCTGTCCCACATTGCCTCCAGTATTGGTGGCTCTGGAAAATTTTTATTTATTCTGCAGGCAACTCAAGTTATCTAGTATTGATGATTATAAAGCTATAATAAAATTGTAACTGAAACCCCTCTTCACTCCTTGACACAGGCAGCTCTGTTCAGATTGCTGTTGAATTTAATTGTTCCTTACTAATTCAGGGGTAATTGTGCTGCCAGGTCAAGATTCTGATCTGACTGATAAAAGAAAAAAATGCCCTAAAATGGAATAGTTTATTAAAAGATAAGTATAATGCAACTAAAGCTAAAGGTTCCATAACAAAATAATAAAGCCTTGAAAACTAGTGTTACAATGGAAAGCCTGACACATTTCTGTTCCTGAGGAACAAAACCACTTATTTTATAGCACACTTTAAAAAAAAATCCTGCAAATTCATTTTGTTTGTCTTTCTCAGAAATGAGACCTATAAAATAATAGTAACAGACTAATTCTAAGTACATACTTATGTTTGGTAAGTTATTCTGAGAGCTTTACTTTCCATATTGCAGTGCCTTGGTGAAATTGTTTTCTGTAATTTACACTGAGATTTTCTGCTACAGACAGCTTACAGCATGTCAAAGCAACAGAGTCATGACAATGTCACACAGAAACTTCAACGCTGTGCATCAAATCAAACTCACAGCATATATTCAACAGGGTGGCCATGGTCATCAGCTCACAGCCATGTATTTATAACAACAGAGCTTTGATTTGGAGTAAATATACATAATTAGCACATTGTACTAACACTGTAGTATGGATACTATTCTTGTATATTCCTTCTTAATATGATGGACATCAACTGGGGTTTTCTTAAATCCCTGCAAAGAAGATCAATCTCATACGGAGTTATGCTGTCAGACAAAGCGGCGGATGAAAGGCCAGTGCCAGCAACCCCCAGCCAGGTGCTCGGGCAACCTGCTGCCTTGCACTGTCATCTTGATGGCACCACAGGGTTCAGCGGGGAATACTGAGCCCACTCACCCCTCAATCACACCGAGAGATTCGGGACGGTGCGTCTCTGGGCGGGACGGGATGAGATGGGATGAGACAGGGTGAGATGGGATGGCAGCAGCCCGGTGGAGCCGGACGCAGCGGGTGCAAGGCTGTTCTCGGCCCTGAAAAGGTGCCGGGGAGGAAAGAGGGAAGGATGCTCGTCCCGTGCCAGGAAGAGGGCCAGGCGCAGCCCCCCCCAACCTTACCTGCGCCGTGCGCCTTTGTTCCTCCGGCTGCCGCGCCGGCAGCGCCCCGGCCGCCCGGCCGCCGGCCCCCGCGGCGCCATCCTCCTCCTCTGCCTCCTCCTCCTCCTCCTCTTCCTCCTCCTCTTCCTCCTCGTCCTCCTGCGCCTCCCCGGCGGCGCGGCGGCGGGGGGGTCCCGGCACGGCCGCCCGGTCCCGCAGCCCCCGCAGGACGAG
>WEKY01035081.1:90224-144232 GCA_013390045.1 Picathartes gymnocephalus
CCGGGGCGGGGGATGCGGGGGGGCCCGGGGGGCGCGGACACGTCGGTGCTTACGGGAGCCTCGTGGCGAAGGGCGGGTGCGCCGTGCGGGGGGGCGGGAGTGGGACCCCAGGCGCGGCCGATCGCTGGTGCGGGGGGAGGAAGGGGTTAATGCGCGGAATGGGTCTTCCCTATGGAAGCATGAGAGTGGTACACGATGAAAGGTGAAGGCGATGCGATTGGAAGCAGCGGAGCTGCGGGCAGCAGAGTTGGTTTGAGAGCAGATGTTTGGCCGAGGATTGGGGTATGCAGGGATGCTCACAAGTGATGCTTTTCTGTAAAATTCCCCAGTCTAGACAGAACAGTCTTTAGGGATGTACTTCTGTTGTCAGGCAGCGTTACAAACATGTCGTTATCGAGCACCATCGCTGTGATGATGACAAGCGCTGCCATGTAATGCAGCGCGAGATGCGCTCTCATCTCGGGCTGATCCTCGGAGAAACAGCGTTTTACCGCCGCCAGCAGAACGCGGAGCAGAGCGCCTCGAACCACAGAGCTCTTTGCCGTGCAGGATGGAAAATTTCTCCAGCCACCTGATGAATAAGTGGAGATGATGCTCTCTGAAAGTCTTTTTTCAAAGTCACTGAGTTTCTTTTAAAGTGGAAAGCTGAGTTTTGCCTTGGTCAATCTAGGGCGACAGCCTCTGAGCAATAAATAAACATTGAATAGCAGTGAAGGAAAGGACTGAGCTCCTCATTCTCTCAGCATGGTTGTGTCTTGCACCTGGCACAAACACAGTGGGATTTACCAGGAGCCATTACTAACAAAACAAACAAACAAACAAACAAAACCAACCCCCATGTAAATAAAGTTTATTTAACTAAAACAGCATAGAAAGTCATGTTTGTAGTAAAGCCAGCACAGACAAAAGGCTGGTAAGGGAATGGCTTTTATCTGTCATGGCTTTATTTCACACCCAGGAGGGACTGCTTGCTCTTGAGTGTAGATGCAAGTGCTGGTGCTCAAACTCAAACCCATTGAAAAGACAGCAATGGGGAAGGCTCATTATCCATCCTTCCATTGGATTACCAACTCTTCAGGGATGAAAGATTTATTATTCCCATGTCCTGGGACGAATTACAATTAATCCTAAACAAGTCTAGGTTATGAAAGCACAACAAGGTGTTTGTAGCACTGTAGAAATTCAGGAGAATTGTGGATAAAATTATATGCTGAATGGCCTTATGGAGAGAAGAAGGTTTTGGGAGGGAGGGAGGGAGAAATGCTTAGTACAGAGGAGAGAGCTGTGGGGGTATGGCAGTTCTTCAAGTACTCTTGTTGGGATAGGGAGCTTCTGCTTAAACATGGATCACACAAGTTGTCATTTTCTGTCTGTATCTCATATTGTCTATCTTCTAAAATTCAGCACTGAATAATCTTGTGGTTTAAAACCTCAGGAATTCGAGTGTTTTTGAACATAGGCCTGATAATGATGTCTTGTGAGAATATGTCTATCTTGCACCCATCTGGAGCCCAGAGGTGATAACTGAGTAGTCATGTGCAGATGTCAGAGATAGGGGGACTTCCTCCATTGTTAAAAATGGCAGGTTTGTGGTTAGTTCAGATACTTGTCTTTTATTTTTTTCCTTATCTTGATTTTTAATTTTTACCCTTCTTGATTTCTCTGTTCGTAAAATGAAGATAAATCTCTTCAGGTCTGAGCTGTTAAAATACATACAATCCATACCTCAGCTCATACATAAATTCAATACTTTCAGCTCATCTAAATTAGTTTGTTTTTCTTTTCCTGGGAAAACATAAGCTGAAAGACATTTCAGGAGTCAGCATTGCTTAATTGAGTATGAGATTACTGCTTTGCACCATTCCTTTCTATTTCTTTTTTTCTTCAATAGAGGCAATTACTGTGGCTGGCCTCTAATGGCATTTATTTAAAAAGATAAGCACCATAATATAAGACCTTCTTTTTTTCTAGTGTTATTACAGGTTCATTTGACAGCATTTCTCTTAAACTATCACTCTATGAAAATAGCACAAATTATTATCATGTCATATTATATGGAAAGACTGAAATTTTATAGCAAACGTGAGGAGGTATTTTTCCATTTATCTGTGACATGAGTTAATTGCAAATGTCAGTTGGGGAGTTGTTCTCCCTTCACACCTGGACAGAAAGTCTGATAATTAGAAGCTGGAACCACCTATCTGTTGTAGATCAAAATGCGGTGGATTTTCCCTGACAAAACAGTGCAGGCACTAATGCCTGATGGGTCCTGGTCAAACCTGTCTGCCTCTGTGCAGAGTTTTTCATTCAGGGTGCTGAAATTATGAAGGTAGGCTTTGGGAGATTTTCTGGAGAAAAATCCAGTCTTATTAATATTTAAATGTTTCATAAAAGCTGTTTGATTTTGACAAAATGATGTGGCAACTGAAAAAAAAAAAGCCAAAAATCTTGGTTTGGGCAGTTTTCATGGTAAAGGCAAAGCAGAATTTTCCAGCTGAAACGAAGGCATTATTTTTATTTCAAATTTCTATTGAATCATTAAAAAAAATTTTTTTTTAAAGGAAGGAAGGAACGAAATTATTGTTTTAATAACATTTCACAGAAATTATAAGGTTTTGACCTGATGTGTTAACAGTAGACTTCTCCCACAGAAACCAAGAGAAATGCCCTATTCTTATGCTGCTCATGTTTAATCAACAGCAACAGACTTGATAGAAGAATTAGTGATTTCAAATAAGTCAGAGATATAGAGAGGAAGATTTTAAACTGCCCCATTAAAACCATCTTTTGGGGGGCAGTGAGGAGACCTCTTTAATCAGACTCTCTTAACCTTAAGGAGTTCAGAAAGCTGCATCTGAAAGAGGGCAGGTGAGTTTTGTTTCCAAGCCCTGAGTGAGGGCAGAGCACGAGCTGTGCCTTGCCTTGGAGGAGCCATCGGTGCTGGGCAGGTTCTTCAGAGCAGACCCTTCTCGTAGGATCACAAGGCTTCTCTTCCTCCACCCTGAGCCTTGGGGATTTGGGGTAACTGGGTGGAAGGCAGTGGGGTTTTGCACCTCTTTGAGTGACATGGAGCAGTCTCTGTGTTTCTGAGCCCACAGCTGGGAAAGGTTTCAGGGGAGGATTGTGCAGACGTGGGCAGGAGGATGTTTGGACGTGGCTCAGATCAAAGCACAGGTCTCAGTTTCAGGCATTCGTGGGTAATGAAACGCTGAGCGAGGATGTATCCCCCAGCAAGGCTGCTGCTGCAGGGCCCTGCTGTGGCCTGGGACCCTCCTGCTCTGCTGTAATGAAGCTCCTTTACAGGCTGAGATGGTCTCACAGCCTGTTTGTTTACAGGCTTGAAGGGACATTTGCACCAAATCCTGACGTTCATCTGCTGATGTGCAGGACAAGCACGCAGCACTTACTTGTGTAATTCGCAAACTTCTCCCATTTTTCCTCCTGTCTGAAGCCCTGATGCAGCAGTGACTTTCCATGGAAATGCCTAAAGCTGATGAAGTACCGAGCTTGATCAGCCTGTGGATGAGGAAACTGAGGAAGGTGGTAGCTGCACGCCTGGCAGCAGCGTGACAATAACCAGTAATGAGAGAGGAGTGATCCATCTGTCCAAACTATTCAGCTCTTTTGCACGGATACCCACGTGGCCAGGTATTTGCCATTAAATAAGATGATTAATTCCTTGACAAGTTGGTATCTGGCCTAGCAGCCCAGCATTTCCTTTCGGCATCTGTGGCTGCTTTGAGGAATGCAGCTTTATAGAATTTTACTAATTATCTAATAGCTTTTCCATCTCTTGTTTCAGTACAGGGAACTGCTGTTAATTAATGGCAGATCTTCGGCATACCATTCTTAACTGATTCCCCTAGTAAATATGTTTAACACTTGCCTTGGTTTCCTGTACATGATTCATTCAGTTGGTAAGTGATCCATCTTTGTTTGCTGTCAAAGTCCTTGAGCTGGAAGAAGACTTTAATCATGTTACTTGGCTTTCCTGAATAGAGGGGAAGAATTTGAGTCAGAAAAGCACGCATTGGCAACGCAGTCAAAGAAAGACCATGGCCTGGGTTTCTTTCACCAATAAAAAAGTTGTATAAGCTTCAATTTCCCTTTCATTTTCATAAAGAACATACTGGAAACATCTATTCAGCCAAAGACATGAAACTAAAACAAAGAAACAAAAACATCTTGAAAGGAGGAAAGAAGGCACTTTCCCAGCTTATGCATTAATTAAGATCAGTCAAAGAAAACGGCTTCAAAGGAAGGAGGAAGCCAGTGGTAAGCACGGCTGCAACTGCTTTTAATGGGCTATAGCAATGACATGCATGGCAGGCAGAGCCATGGCAGGCATCAATGCAGCAGTGGCAGTTCAAAGGCGACAGAGAAAATGTTGGAGGGAGAACTGAAGTTCCTGAATAGTAAAATTGTTTCACTAGCAGATTTGTCAACCACGCTGTGGGACAAAGGAACTTGTTTAGCAGAACACAATCATCTTGAGAACCATAAACACTGCTGGTTTAAAGATAAAATCAAAGGCCTTGAGAGCAAAGCAGAAGTAGACATGAAAGTTTGCCTAACTGGCTTTCCTGGAGGTGAAGAGGTTTGCATCCCTGTCAAACAATTCAGAAAGAAGCTGTTAAGTGCCCCAGGTCACTCGCACCCTTAGCACCCTCTTTTCCCCTGGGTGGAAGCCTGTGTAGAGCTGCATGAATATGCAGCAGGATTGGTAGGTTTTCTGTGCATCTCCTCAGCAGTGGTGATTTGGGAGTCTGGCAGGAAAATTTATTCCCTTCCCCTTCACAATAAAAAAAAAGGAAAAAAAAGAAAAGAGAAGAAAAAAGAAAAAGCTGAATACAACCTACAACATACTATTATAAATATTTTATACAAGTAATAAATGGATTTGTTTAGCAGCAAAAGACAGGGCTTTATTATGTTCTTTCCATGCATATTTATTCTCAGTGCTTTTCAGCCTGTATCCCACATCCAGCTGTCTGGGAAACCAGCTGGTAATTTTGCTTTTGACAAACACTTCAAGTTCATGCTTTAAAAACTTCCTAGGTCCCTTCAGCAGCAACCAGCAGCATGTGTGCAATTTTACAGTCTCCTAAAATTAAGATGTCTCTCCTTTCTTTATTCCAAACTGGCACACGACACGGTGAACATGGTGCAAAGGAGTGATGACACACAGTTTATTGCTATCAAAACCAGCATTCAGAGAGATGCAGCTGACACACTGGAGGGAAGCAATCACTACCCTCAGGGAGGATTTAGTGTCAAAAATGTCTGAATACACATCCACTGGTAAAAGTGTGGCTATACCGCAGTGTTCAGGCACTATCACATTCTCATGTGATCTGGGTATCACAGGCATGGCTGTCCCTAGGCGTGCTCAGATAAGCTTCACATCTGAAGAGGATCTTCCACTTTGATCTGGAGATGTGGATGTCTGAAAAAATGTACCACATTCACCACATCCTCCATGGTTTCTTCTCATGTTTAGTCATCCTCCATGTGAAAAAACCTACATCTTGTTGCTAATTTAATATTATCTAGATCTGGTTTCCCACCACTGACTTCTGTGACTTGCTCTGACAGCAATATCATTCTCATGTTCCTCCTGAGAAAGTACTTCAGTGTCACATGTATGCAACCTCTTAGACTCACTTATGATAAATAAAAGGTATTAAACCTATATTTCTCATCAAAAGGCATTTCCAACAGGTCTCGTGCTGGTTTTGGAGTCTCTTATTTTGCACATTCCCTCAACATCCTTTTTCTGCATTGTCTTATGGAGAGGTAGCATTCAGCCTTTGTAACCTATTAACTTGATCCTAGACACATGGTGTGGGTATGTTTTAGCTCTCTTTTCCTCATCAACATATGAAGGGCGCCAGTGGAGCTGGCTGCTCGTGTTTTTTCTGCTTCCTAGCCAGTTTACTAATTTCAGTTAAATATTATGTGACCCTGGTTCCTTCAAAGGAGGTGTCACAGTGAAGGGCTGAGTCTCCTCCATGGCTGGCAGTTGCCTATGTTTCGAGCCCTTTGAGCTAACAAGGGCTCTGTCCCATGAGCAGCCAGGCTAAAGGACTGCAGTAATCACAAAAAGATTCTGGATCTGGCTTTTTAGCAGAAATCTCTATTAGCAACTAATAAAGCTAAGGTTTTTCAAACTGCCATTTTGTCTGGATCCCAAGACTATGTCCCTGAGTTGTGCCCCAAGGATCCAGACAGTCAGGATTTGTTGGGGTCCTTGCTCTTTTGCTCAGCCTGCACAAAAAACCCTCAGCTACTTGGGATAAACCCCACATTTACCATCTCCTTCCACAACCCAGGGTGCCAAGATTTCACCATAAGGCATGAGAAAATGAAATAAATGACACCAATCGTTTCCCATTTTATAATTGTCATGGCAACTATATTGTAACTTAGACTGATGACATTTCATTTCTGGGGCTGTATCTCTCAAAACATGGCATGACTTAGCACTCAGAGCCACCCCACCAACCTGCCAGCCACACCATACCGCAACATGTTGTTTCAGCAGTGCTACTGGAGACTCCCGTGCACAGGGTTACTTGTTCTTCCTCATTTCTTCCCAAATAATGCAGCATTTCAGAAGGGAAGGCTGCATATTTGGTAGCTGTTTTTCAGAAGGAAGTACCTTGCAACTTTCTGAGTGTCTGTAGGAGTGTGTGTTTAAGCCAAGTTCAAGTCCTTTAGCAGTTCCCTACATTTCAGGTTCCTTTCATGTCACATTGTTCTAAATTTAGGGTATTGAGCTTAAATTCACTGTATGAGACATCTCCAGAGATGAGATGTGTCTTTTCTCAGCCTCCAAAAACTGTTCTGCCTGCATCTTACCATGATCTTTAGATACCATGCAACACATGCTATTCAAACATGCAAATGAGGAAAATAAGATCCGTTTACCTGGCATGGATCAGAGGCAGTCCTATTTTTGAATCTACGTCGGGAATGTGGGAAGCAAAGCCTCTCAGGAGGCAATCCAGGCTGGAAAAGGTAGGTAAACCAATGCTCAGTTTCTCTATCTGAGTTGTGCTGCTGCTGGGCAGAGCAGTGCTGGCCTCAGGACATGCAGGAGAAGCAGCTGGGGCAGGAGCAGGTGGCTCCATGCCCAGGTCCCTCTGCCAGGTCTGTCCAGCAATGGCTGGATCCCAAGGCCTCCTTCCAGGAGGAGTTCATTTCCCTTCATATCTTCCTTGCACCAAAGCCGCCTTGGTCAAAAACTCACAGCTGCTTTTGCATCCTGTTTTCAGCCCTCCTGTTTCACTTGTAGTCCTGCTTCTGGCCCAAGGCCCTCTCTGAAACCTAAGGAAGCCAGGAAAGCTGGGAAAGGTCTTCACGATCACTTGACCTCTTTATAGCTCTCCTCTAATTAGCCCCAGGCTACAGGCAGTATTGGGGGAAGGCTTGGTGTGGTTGGTATGTCCTATGGGAAATACTCAGACCCTGGAGGGAAATGCTGGCCATCATTACGTCAAGGGTCTCTGCTGACACTTCATCATGTTTCTATCTGAAAATGAATCATTTGCTGTTATAAACAAATTGTAAGATGATTAAATGAAGCGGAGGAGGAACACCAATATTAGCCACATTCTCAGTCTGCAAAAGGGATTTTTTACTTGTGTTCCTGGTATTTTCCATTTTATTTCTCAACTAGAAAACAAACCATAGTTTACATGACCTTTGGGGGCCATGTTCACTTCCCAGCTCTGCTGAGTAACACTGGCCAAGCCATTTCAGCTCAGGTGTGGCCAGTGGGGTGGGCTAGCATGGCCAGTGGGGTGACGTTTTGGAGCAGGAGCTGTTCATGGTAGGATGGACACCTAAAGCCTTGGGGACAGGTACTTGGAGAAGCACTGGTGTCGTGCCAGATGCGAGAATTAATGATGCTTGTTGATCTGGGAGTTCTTCATGCTATTGAGAGAAAAAAAAGCCTTAAAAACTGCCTAAATCGTGAAGAAGAACAGGGTTTCAGGTGCATGTCTCAGTATTTCTAATAAGCTTGTTTAAACAGCTTATTGTGTGGTGTGCTGGCCATTCTCAGCTTGATCCCTAGGGATATACATCCCCCTCATTAGACAGGTGCCAAAGGTGCCAGATCCTATAGCTCTCAGTAATAAAATCCCATTAACTAACTGCTCACATAATTCTGTGTCTAAAATCTAAGACATTTCCTTTTCTAATAGTGTCAGTAGATAATCAAGTAGGTGATGTGAGGCAGTCAGATGTAGTTATAACAGGAACCAGGAGTGGGATTAAGAAGTTCCAGGTCAATTGTGTCTCTCCAAATATGGTATTGCTCCCTTGGAGCAATCCATGTACCAACTGCCTCATTTTTTGAGCTGCCATAGACAGGCATGGAGCACAGCATGCCCATTCTGCAGTGACTGCCAGGAAGATGCCCCGTGTTAAAATTGAACATACATTTGGGAATATTTCCCTGCCAGTCTTTCCTGGTAGACCTTTGAGCTCAGAAATGCTTCTACAGAGGATGTGGGTTACCCTTCTGAGGAATCTGAGTACCCAGTGCACAGTCATTTTCAGTTTTCCCAAAGCGGTATTGCTTTCGTGTTGGCAGATAGGAGAGGCTTGTGGTTAAGAGTTTAATCCAGTTTCAGTAGCAGAATAATATCTCTATTGTTCAGTCTAGTTTTTAATAGCTCTGTGATCCCACAAGCATATAAACAATGGGAACTAAAGTATAAGGCTGGGTAGGTGAAATTGCCCATTCCTTTGTTGTCTGTGCACCTTCTCTACTCATGGAACTGAAGAGCATTTTCCGCTAAAATTTAATATTGTAGAATATGACTCTGCATCCCATGTGTGTCATACCACCTCTGATACTTCTGTGCAAGAGGGAAAAATGGAAGCCCCTACATGTCCGTGCCAAAGCAGAGCCCTTCAAAGCAATGAAATAAACGATCCTGGGAAGGCTGAAGTCTCTGGCGGGGATGGCAGTCACTCTATAACGTGTCCCTCTCCTGGGACAAATCACAGTCGTGTGGCCCGGCTGTCGGAGCTGAGTACTGCAGACTGCGGAACCAGGGAAATCTGCAACTCCAACAGCAGATGGCACAGTCCTAAAACGAAAATCAGCCTGCAAGGGGAAATACTGCCTGGGCTGTGAATCCGAGCCTTCCTTCAAGAGGATCATACGGATTTGTCAGTCTTACCATACGGGTTTTGAAAATAGTGTATTTTCTCTTTGGGCGAAATAATGTATAAAAGAAACTGCATATATGAGACAATCTGATAGCAGTGGAGTTTTGTTTAAGACTCTCAAGTACAGCTGACAGCTTAAGTGTAAGTATAAGATTTTTGCATCCATGCCTTGTAAATCACTGTTTTGATCATCCTTGTATGATCTAGAAACCATTTACAGTGGTCATAGATACGAAGAAATTCAATTTACTGGAAAGAAAGTGAAACCCCAGAATGATTCAATTGAACAGTAATGTCTTAAATTTGCTTTTACATGGACATAATCCTTTTGTGTTTCTTAACCATCATCCAGAATCTTACCAAATTAGGCACAAAAAATGTGTTCTGTTACGTTTGGAATTTCATGAACTGAGATATGGGTAAATCAACCCCATAGTCCCCAGCCCGCCACATACGAGGAAAGCAGTAGAGTAGACCTGGCACTTTGGTTCCATCAGCAATTAGCATTTGGACAGGCAAATACACTTAATTTGGCACTTTCTCTACAAACTCAGAGAATAAAATCTAGAGATCTTCCTCCAGTAGGCAATATGGTAAGCCTGGATGTAAAATACAGGAAAACCATTTCATGATGTTTAAGGAATTAAGAAACTAATCCATCCTTTTGATGGACTAAGGAATTGCTAGAGGAATTGTCTAGTGGTTAGAGCAGGAAACTGTGAGTCAAGGCATCTGTTCCCCCCTTTGTCAGTGAATCATTTCCTCTTCTTGGAGTCCCACAAAACACCCAGACAGAATCTGTCCCCAAGTAAAATACACTCTTTACCAGATCTGGTCCCCACGTAACTCCCAGGCTCGTGATATAAGCTTTCACATTAGAGACAGAAAGTTCTAGATGTCAAAATAGAAAGATGTCTTGTAGTCCTGTACATGAATTTTCCCTCTGTGGGCTTCACAGAGCCCAGAGCTATGTTATCAATTGCCCTATGAGAGCACATGGAAGCAGCAATCTCAGCTGCTCATTTCAGTAGATGTCAAAGTGCAGAAAAGAAAGAATTTTCCAGTGCTAAGAAGCACCTAGTTTCTGTTTGCAATGTTTAAGGACTGGACTATTCACCTCTGTTAAGCATCTGGTGATATTCCTGCATTTAGAAAGAGAGACTATTGTATTCAGAGAGAGATTCAATCTACAAATTTTAAATTTTATTCCTCGGGATAGGATGAATTATTTTCTGGAGCTGCCTGTCTCCACTCTTCGCAGCAAGAAAAGTCAAGCAATTTTACTCCAAACTTACTGCTTCAATTCAGTGCTTAAAAAGGCATCCCAAACTCCTGCCATAGGAGTCAGACCACATTAATTAGATATTCTTCCTAATTAGATATTAGGATGAAATTATTTACTGTGGGGGTGGTGAGACAGTGGAACAGGTTGCTCAGAGAAGCTGTGGGTGCCCCATCCCTGGAAGTGTTCAAGGCTGGGTTGGATGGGGCATTGAGCAACCTGGACTAGTGGAAGATGTCCCTGACCGTGGCGGGGGTTGGAACTCCAGCCCAAGCCATTCTGTGGTTCTGGGATTCTGTGATTCTGTGATTAAGCACCAGCCAAGTCTAACAGTACTGGTCACTGTGTTGTACTTTGAACAGCTGCAGTTGCTGCTGCTGTTTTTGTATTTGCCACACCACATTCCCTGCCTCCCACCACTTCACACCAAGCACTGCTGCTGCTCTTCTGCTCAGGGGTGTTTGCCCAGGAACCAGCATCTTCCCCAAGGCAGCCTGAGGCAGCAGCAGAGAAACAGCACAAGGCTTTACTGCCCAACACACCCATCACTCATCCTCTCACACTGCTAACCAAACAAACAAAAATATGTGCTCTCAGAGATAACAAGGATTAAAGGTTTTGCAGTTATTTCCCAGAGGGATTCCAGGCATTCCCATGTTTGCAGTGATTCCAAGAAGTTTACATCGCAGTTGCCTGCACAGGGAGAGCAGTGGTTTTCAATGTTCAGAGAAACATGAGTTCTAAATCAAATAACTTTGCAGAAACGTCTCAAATATTTGAAATTCCTCCTTCAAAAATATCTCTCTGACACAAGAAGAGATTAACCTCACCTAACTAGAGCTTTCTCAAAGTCAGGCGGGTGAGCAGGAACCCCCAGTAATCGATGGAGGCAGGGAAGCAATCTAAGACAACGCAAGTATGAAAGAAATAATGCCTTAAACAAGGGAGTAACAATGGCCTATTCTGTTCTTCCTCTGTTTGTCTTAAAAACAATTCCAACTGTAACTTTCTCAGGGAGAAAATAATTTTCAGTTTCCGTTCTCTGTTAAAATTCAGTTTGCATTTTCCTGATTTCTCCCAATTGGTATGGTTTTTTCCTACTCATCTGTCGTCAGAGGTTGTTGTGGTTCAGGTGCCTGAATGTAGGTACACAGATTGTGGATGTTTACATCTGATTTAGCTATTTTGAGCTCTGATTGCAAATACTTCTAGTGAGTGCTATTTCTTGTTCTAGGGTAGAGTAGGCCTAATGAACAGCACCCCAGAAATGCTAATTTGTCCCCATTCATAATGGGGAGAGCCTGGGGTCACTAGCTCTGGTGTAGACTGCAAATGTCTAAAATTAAGTGGGATAAATCTCATGCAAGAAGCTTGATACTTTAAGCCCCATGTTGAGCAAAGCACTTACTGACAGCATAAAATGAAGCCTGAGCTTTAATGCTTTGCTGAGCTGAAGCCTCAATTACTTAAGGAATGAGAAGACAGTCGTGGGGATCATAGCAGTCAGGCTTGTGCAAGGCTTATGTTGGATTTCCACTGTGCAGTCCTACACACCACTCTACTCCCCTACAGAAAATACTCTTCTTCCTTCCATTTCCTCCTCCAAACACATTTATTTCCAACCTCTCCCAGGGCTTCCTCTCCCTGGCTGAGACACCCACACTGTGTAACCCAAAACAGGGGCAGGTGAGCCAGGGGCACCGCAGGCTGCCGGGATCCACAGCTCTGCGCCACTGCCTCTCACTGCTGCTCAGCCTGTGGGGTTTTTGGCTTCAGTATTTAGCATCAAATTCTTCACCACCTAACTGAAAACTTTGCTTGAATGTGGCAAGGCTGAATAAATATCCAATGGTGGGATGAGTGAACTTCATGTAATTTGGGGTTGGTTTTGTAACTCTCCCGGGTAGGTGCCTGGAGCTGGAAGTCCGACCTCGTGGGGTGTGTTGGCACCAGCAAACTCCAGGCTTGGAGGGCACAGTCCAGGCACAGGCACCAGTACCTGTCAGGATGTTGGCCTGGCCACTGAGTTGTCCCGTGCAGCACTTGGGCACATCCAGCCCCTAAACACCCTCCACGTCCTGCAACCTCCTTCTGGCTACCAGGAAAACCTGGCTGTGGGAATAAACATTGAAATTATGCTAATTCACAGAATCATGGAATCCTTTAGGGTGGAAAAGACCTCTAAGATCATGGAGTCCACCCTTTAACCAGCACTGCTAAGTCACCCACTAAGCCATGTCCCTGAGCGCCATATCTGCATGTCTTTCTTTTTAAAAACCTCCATGGGTAGTGACTCAATTATTTTTATAGCCACGTTGAACCTTTAGGGCAAAAACCTAATCATCATTTTTGTGCAGAAATAAGTTACATTCATCTCCTGAGCTCAGCCAGGCCTTTTGGGTGCAAAAAATAAATAATGGCAGAGATCTATTATTGTTGTGCTCGTGTCGTAAAGATATCAGAGGAGAAGTCAAAATACTCAAATCAAATTGACATGCTTTGTTTATACATGCCAGGACTCTGCTGTATGAGAAACGAAGAAATTAAATTACTAAACTGAGATCAACCACCAGAATGAATTGCTGCAACCCTGAGGATGTGCAGAGCACAGACTAAGTGGAAAGTGATAACTATAAAAATACAGGGACACCAATGTGATACTTCTTTCCCCCCTGTTACCATAATTTAGGCTCTGAACTTCTTGCTGGTTAATAAAATCAGTGGAAACTCAATCCCAAGTATTGAGCAATACTGGTATTGATAATCACAGACCCCTGAATTCACACAAGTTGTTAACTACCTAATAAACCAAATAAGTAAATTTAACCCAGTAGTGGCAACAGAAATGTAACTGAGAATTCAGTTAAGTCCAGTGACTGCTACTGCCATGGGCATGGGGACCATCTTAAGGGACAAGGGGGACCGAGGTCAGCATTACTTGAAATAATCATAATTTTTCTGGGCTAGAGTACATTATGTTTCTTTCAATGCAGAACTGACATCCATTTCCTTGTGTTGAATGCTTATGCCATGTTTACAAGTGCAAGTATGAATCATTATCAAATGCATTTTTGCTTGTTTTTCTTCTGGTATTTTCTATAAGAAGGGTTGCAGATGTCCATGTAAAAAAATTCAAAGCATTCTGTCTTTCACCCCATTAGCATTCAAGAACTTTGGAAGATAATGAGGCATACTTAAGTTTCTGTTTTGCCTTCCTGATGATACATTTACAATTTTTAAATGAGAAATAAATAGTTAATTAATTTTGTCAAGTTTTTATTATTAAATCTTCCTACATTTAGCAATAAATATTGTATTTTTACCTTTTTTACACCTTTTATTTGCAAGAAACTATGTCAGTATTCCCAGTAAACTGCAAGCTGGAAAATAGATGTGTGTGTATGTTATAACTTCCAGAAATGCTTTTTGGTAATATGAATAAGTGCTTTTAGAAGCTCTTCAAGGTGGGAAAAACTTTCTTGTAGAAGTTAAAACACTGTTAATGAGAAATGTTTAATCTCGCTGACAAGTTCTCAGGGAGAAAGCATGAATAAGATTCTTGTTAGCTTTACTTTTTCATTATGTCATGTATAAATTAAAATACCTCTGTAAAAGAAGCTGTACAGATAGGTGTAATTTTCCATTACTCTAAAAGCAGTATCAAGGACAAATTCACCTACAGTTCTTATTTTTAATTGTCAAGTGCTCAAAATGTAATGAATAATTAAAAGCTACTAGCAGTGCAAAAAATGTATAAATTCAATAATAGTAATTAAACTTCATCCTTGCATAACTCACAAGGTTTCACAATTCTCTAGCATTTCTCTTTTATATAAGACAACAACTGAGTCAGAGACTTCAACACATTTTTTGCTTCCTGACCGTGGTCATGAGATGATCTACATCCAATTAAGGCTCGCAGGCTGCGGGTTAGATATTCATTACACAACCCTGATGACTGCGTGCTGCAAAATTGCATAATGTCTTTGTAAATCTTATTTGAATGAACGAGCCATTGAATTAAAAAGTGATGTAAAGCTCAGCCCTGCCCTCAGATGTTGTATTCCACTACGCACTTTCGAGAATTAGCAGGTGGCAAGATGAGCCTTTGCTTTCCCCACGACAGCCTGGAGGCAATGGCTGCACACTCAGGGTCCTACTCTGACTTGGTGGTTCTTATAAAAGCAAGGTATTCACTGAGGAGTCAGAGTTTAGGCAGTTTATACTGCAGCCCTTATTCCCTTGGCATTTACTTAGGTTTAGTTATATTAATCTGGAGGACTCAAAGGTTTCTGCCCACAGAAGGAAACTATTGTAAAATCTAAGGATACAATCATATGCATGGCAGCATCTTGGTCCTACAAATACAGGGGAAGCTGAAATTTTTTAGTATTAATTTGTGGCACATGCTTTGGCTGTGAAACTGAAGTTCCCCTGTGCATCAGTGCACCATGCTGACATTGAAAACCAACATGCCTGAAGCGGAGGTCATGTAAAACTTCTTGTTTTGGTGATATCGTAGAGGCAGGAGGGAGCATTTAATAAAGTAACCTTGCCTCTTCATGCTAGTCTAGATCACAAGGCCCTTAAGTTGCCTGTAGAGTGCTGTACCACATCACTGCCTTACATAAAATTGCATCTCTGGCATTGCTCAGTACATTTCCAAGGGAAGAAAAATAATGCCCGCTGACCTGCCTTTGGGTGTGAGCTGTGCTGAGAGCACCTAGAGCTGTTGACAAGGAGCCCTCGAAAACCTGTCCCACTTGAAAACCAGTCCCTAGCCTTTTCACAAGAGCAAACAGGCAGAGCAGATCAGGGCAGCAATTTCAGTTTGCCGTCCTCTGACTCTGCAGGAGTGGCAGCATCGCCGTAATCCTGCTGATCTGACTCACAGTAGTGTAACCGATATCCAGCTCAAGAAATTAAACATGTTTTTACCCACAGGCAGCTCACCAAAAGTAGTGCATGAGTGTTTTGTTCTCTTCTTTGGACAGTAGGAGCCTCAAACCTGGAGGACAATTTTTTCTTGCTTCCCTCAGGATTTAGTTGCCAAGGGACTGCACCACTGCCTGAGATAATTCCTCTGCCACCTCTTTCTCTGTCTGCAGCCTGGTGAGATGCCAGAGGATTGAAAAGTGCACGAGGGGTTGCTGACAGTCTTCCTGTTCAAAACTGCTCCTATGCCTTGGCCAGGCATTGAATGAGAGAGTAGGTTTGCAGTGGAGTTCATCCCCCTGGGAGACAGGTCACAGCCTGGCAAGAAATCCGAATAGAAAACTGATTACCACCACAGGAGGAAACCACTATTTTTAGAGTTAAAAAAATAATAGGAGTGAGGGAGAAGCCTCTCACCTACTTCAACATAACCAAATGGTCACAATCCTTATTCCAGATGTGGTGAGAGGACATGGAAGCTTTCTAAATTTAGTTTTACAAACAGTATGTTTTTTCTGGAAAAAGAAAAAAAAAAAAAAAGAAAACACACCAAACCCCAAAACAAACAAAAAACGCCCCACCAAAATCAAAACACATTTAGAAAGAATAAATCTACTTATAAATCTGGGTTAAGTTTGGCCAAAAACATTAACCCTCAAAATGGAGGCATATTTTTTGAAAATATTACCTTGGTATCCCGTCTTGGCTTTTGCTAAACAAAACCTTTTACTTTTCACTGCAGAAAGACATCTTGAATTTTTAAATTATCCTAAATTTTCCAAAGAAAAGCCTTTGAAGGTTTAAGTTCTATCTCCCCCAAAAGACATGTTGGTTTAGATCAAAAATATCTTAGATGTTAACAAAAGTATTCCTCATCTCCAGAAACCCAAAACTTCTGTTTCTTGGTTCAACCCAAGGCAAAATTTCCCCTCTAACTGTTTATTGAATCTCTGCCTAAACAGGAAATGTTGTTTTCATACTCAGATATAGATTGTAGAGGAAAAGTCAAGTCCCTGTTCTCATGTTCAGCTATTTGTAGAGAGGACATTTGAATTCTGGTCTAGGCAAAGGTCTAGGCAAAGATCTGTTATTTACCTTTGTGCAATAATTTTCTCCTGTGTTAAGCAAAATTCACTTCCTTTTTTCCCCTCCAGAGCACATACACATAGTCTAAACAATAATTTTTGTTCATATTAACCCAAATTTTCAGATTGAGAAGGTTTCTGTAGGAAACATTTAACCCTTTCTAGTTGCTGGGGTACTTGTGGGGTGATTTTCTGTTACATTTCAACAATGGAAAAAGCTGTCACAAGGGTGATAAATGAAGAAATTGGTCCAAAAAAAGCAGCCTTGCTAAGGGAGGCAGGGATTCAAGCCACCTAGAGCCTATGGGAAGGGGGCAGAGGGGCACCCTCAGCCCTGTCTGTCCCCAGCAATGCAATCAGGACTGACAGGGAGAAGGATTGCTTAAAGCCCCTTTAATTTTTAAAAAGTATGACTTAATAGGTATTTCCATGGAAGCCTATTTCAGCACAATGTGGGAGTCAATGAGCCCACGAAGGACTAACACCTTATATATTTTAAAGGGTTTGAGAAGTAGTGGGAGAAGAAGAAGACAACCTGGGTAGGAGTTAAACCACATTTATGGCAAAACACCCTCATAATTAAAAAGAGGAATTAATTGTTTCACAGGCAGAAAGGTTTTCACTTTCCTCCTATGCAGGTAAGAAAGAGAAATCAGGAAATGAGAATCTGAGAAAGAAATGGTGAAAATGCTAATTTTATTTCTCTACATTGTTGCTAACTTTAAGGCATGCAGATCCAGCACAGGTGAGTGAGATCATCACAGCCATTTACAGAAGGGAGAGAGGTGGGATTTGTCTAGGATGGTTCTTCCGGTGATGAAGCAGCAGATTGCAGGAAGAGTTATTTAATGAAGACACTCCATTGAAACAGTAGCCCAAACTGGCAGAATGTTATTACAAAGTCCCAAAATCTCTTCTCCACCTGAGGGAGGGAGGAACAGAGGCAGGGTGGGGGGTTTGTGGTTTTGTTGTTTGGGGTTTTTTAAAACATTCTCTTCGATGCAGTACAAGTGAATTCCTGGCTGTTTTCCCCTTCCCTGTAAAGTAAGGATGTATAAAGATCAGCTGTATGTGGTACAGAGAGGACAGACGATGGAAAAACAAAGATAAGACATCCTTTAATTTGAACCTAAGGACGAAATGGCTGATGCCTGCCCAGCCACGGGGAGGGCTGCTCAAAAATCACACACAGATTGTAACAGGGCCAAGCTAGGCATGTGGCAGCAGACAGATTTTTTTTTTTTTTTCAACGTGGATCAGGACTCGTTCACATGGAAAGTCTCCATTTCATCTCACAGCTCTTCACTGTTGGCTGCGAGAAACTTGCCACTGTCACTCCGTCCTGCTGCCCCTGGGGCTGCCAGCACGTCCCCGGCGCAAGGATGGCCTCGCCCAGCCCCGGGTGCTGAGGGCTGTTTGCTCTTCTCCTCCTCATCCCACACCGTCCTTGGCACGGCTCAGGTATTTCCCTTCTCCGGTGGAACACCACGGGTCGTTTCCGTGCTGCGAGGAACGCGGACATTCGGGAATGAGGTGCCCGCAGGGCATGAAACCCAATGCATTTCTTGCTGTGACAGGGTGCGGGGAATGTCAAATATTTCACATTTCCCTTGATTACTGGGGTTTTTTTGCTGTGAGAGGGTGCGAGGAATGTCAACTATTTCACGTTTCCCTTGATTAGTGTATCTCCATGAGTCAGCTGCTCAGGAGGGAGGCGGTCTGGCTCGGGGGCACTGGGAGAGGGGTGCTCGCAGGTCCCGCTGCCGGCTTGGTCCCAGCATCTCTCACACGCCCTTATCAAACTCAACAGCACCGTGTCTCCGCTCCCGAGCTGGGCCAGCAGCGCTGCCCGGAGCTCCCCTGAGCTCCGAGGGAGTCGGAGCAGCCAGAACTTTGTACCTTGTCACTCACAGCTGCCACCCACTGCGCGCTCCGCCCCGCACCTCCGCACAGGAGGGAACTCGCTGAAAATTACAGTGCCCACGGCCCATTCTTCAAAAATCTCAGTGCTGTGGAGAACTCAGTCAACCCCGTACCTCTCTGTGTGTGCAGGGAGGGGAAATAACTCGAAGGGAGTTTCTGTAACGTGTAATAAGAGGGAGAATATATCCTGGGACTTGGTAGGAAGGCTTTGGAGAAATACAAATACAGGTTATAATAGTGCTGGCAAACCTCAACCAAATGCATTTTGTCCTTGACATAAGGACCTTCACGGCTAATATGAGTGCTAAACATGCTGAGGGTGGAAACAAGTATTTCCAGGCTCTTTTGGATGTCACTAGCACTGGTGCCATTGTGGCTGTCCAGGCAGGAGGTGTCCAGGCAGGAGGTGTCCAGGCAGGAGGTGTACTGGCCTGCAGCCCCAGGGTCACAGAATGTGCCACTAGTGAAGACTTGTGGGGTAAGAAGGAAAAGCGCTGGGGTATCCTCAGGGAAAATGAAATATTCTGAGTAGGAAATGGCTGCCCTATGTCTCAGATGGGCTGTTTTTCTACCTCACCCTGCTCTTTTGACCTGTTTCATATCATGTGCTCTGCCCACTCTTTTTCCTGCTTGTTATTCTCTGTGTTTTCTTTCCTTACCCTCCTTTTGTGTCATTCTTCCTCCTGTACCTGAGCACACATCCCTCTTCTTGGACATCAGGGGGTTGAGGGATATCATCCACATGCTCCAAGAGCCCAGTGCTCCACCAGTTCACTGCTTGTGTTACTGTCTTCAGCCCACCACCCTCTTTGCACTCCCATCACCTCTGACAATTAGGTAGAGTTACAATCCCCTCACTGACCATGTATTATTGTACCACTGAAACCATCATTGTCACTTGCAATAGTAATAGCTAGAAACTTGGCTTTTTTTGGCCTTGGTACAATGAAAACACATGGTAGGAGACAACTGCTGCACCCAGAAGGCTTGCAAACGTGATGCTGGGTGTCTGAAAAGGTATGGAGTTCACTGGCCCCATTGGGGAGCCTGGAGAAGAGGCATCCCCCGCTTCTCAAGGGAGCTGTGGGTGGGTGGCCCAGAGGTGGCCTAAGTGAGTGATGACTGTGGAGGGGAGCAGGTCCCTGGCTGTAAGCAAGAGCTGGTACTGCATGAGCCACAGCACGCCCTGGCAAAACCTGTGGCATGGAAGCTACTGGGCACCAGTGTGTGGCAACTGGGAGCACCTGCCTGGCCTGATGATTCCATGGGGACACCAGCAGCAGGGCTGGGAACATTGTCCATGGGACACTCAGAGCCTTGGAAACAGCCTGAGCAGCCACCCCACTGAAACACCCTGAGCACAGGCATGTTTCAAGGTGAATGGGACCAGGCAGGAGGGCAGTGCCATCCCTTCGGCACTGTCACACCTGCAAGCAGAAAGATGAGTCCAGGCTAATTCCTTTATAACTCTGCTGAGGGGCAAGGCTGGGGCTGGCTGAGTATTAATTCAGATTTTCCAGACTAATGCTTCCTTCTGTTTCTTTTCCTCTCTCTCTCTCTCTAATAAAGTTCTGTTCATTTAAAACACTTTGTTAAAAGCTTGTTGCTGTGACTGGTGAAACACTGCCTAATCCAAGGTGCATGGAGTCATTTAGTGTCCCAAGGTTCCGAATGTGAGGTTGAGACAGGGTTGCTCCAGTTTCCAAGGACATGTGGTTCAAAATGGGACCCAGCTTAGCAGCACATGCTGAAAGTGTTACAGAAGTAAGAAGACAAAACCCAAAAAATGGGATAACAAAGATGAGGTGAGGGATGCTCCCAGGATCTCTCATCACCTCAAGACATTCTATGACCCAGCTATGGGTCCCTTCCAACTTGGGATTCTCTGTGATCCTGTGGTACAGCAGACCATCAACAGCAGAGGCTCAGCCTGCCTGAGAACATGTCTGTCATGAGACTGGACATGGATATGGACATGTGTCATGTGTTCAGGCTCAGTTTGGCAACTCTGAATGTGCCCAATAAAGTCTCTTACTCATCTATTTGCCAAACCACTCTCTTCTTACAATTGTCCCTCTGTTTCTTCTGCTGGAATTTCTCACACTGCAGAGCCTCAGGCTGAGAAACTCACTGTCACCGTCACAGAGGGGGGCAGTAGCAGCATAGATATGTCCTGGGAATTTATCCCCACATTTGCTTTCTATGCTCTATAAAAATGTTAAAGTGATCCACCCATGACCTTCTCTGAAAACAATGCCATCTCACACAGGCAGAATTTCAATACCTAGAATTGTAGAATGAAGAGTGATACAAACTATGGAAACCCACACTGGTAGCCCTTGATACCTGTGATACCTCTCTATGCTTTGAATAAAACAATTAAGAGTAGCATTCCGATATTTATAATTATCTTACTGAAAAGACCAATATATTATTTTATTTGTCTGTCTTTTAAAATTAATGACCTGTATTATGAATTTAAAAATTAATCCTTTAGAAGTTTGGGGTAGGTTTCAGCTCCGTATTAAGAGGGGCTGTGGGCTCAGCTCAGCTGGCCAGACACGTGTCCTGGGATGCACAAGACTTTTATGTGGTGCTGTGGGAATTGACACAGCACAATCCCAAAGATGTTTGCTGTCTAGAAGCCAGAGAGAGCACCAAGAAGGTCTCAGGTGACAAAAACAACTTCTCCTTTACCTCATGTGTTGACACTTAGAGGTAGACACCCAAACTTAGTCTAATAAATTTAATAATGACTTTTTTTCTGCTAAGTCCTGATGTCTGAATTGCTTCAGTGAGCTTCATTTGCTCCTTTCCTCTCATGTCCTGGCAAGATAAGTCCTAAGATGGCACCACTATGAATAAGAAAGTAGTTCAAAGATTGCTTTCTGCCCCATGGCCTAGAGTTGTGGCATTCCTCATGGCCACACAAGTAAGCAACCTTCTCCCCCAAAACTGAGCGGCCCCATCCTAAATGCCTGTTGGCAGTGGTTCAGCTCTTTAACCCTGCCTGAGCTGTGACTGCAGGAGTGCAAGCTGGGGATGAGGGAGGGCCAAACCATGGGTCTCTCTACACCTCACTCACGTATTTGAATCATTTTGTCAGAGCACTGCTTGTCAGTGTGATATCCACCTTTTATGACAACATAATGTTTTAAGGCCAGGATGAAATGTGAATGAAATTTTCTAAAATAAGTGTGTTCCGTATAATGAAGTGAAAATCACAACCACAGTATTGCTTCACTTAATCCAGAAGCTTTGCAAATGGCAATTTTACTCAGCTAAGGCAAGCTTGCAAAGCCCAGGAGTACCAGATTTTCTGAGAGCTGACTGGGTTTTGCCCTTTCATCCCACCTTGGCTTCACATTGTAAAAGTGCAGATGCTTAGGAAATTGCCTCCAGGTGTTGAGTGATCCGAGTTTCACAAAAATAATAAACCTTGATCTGAGATAGATGACCTCGTTGTCAGCATAGGATCTTCAGGCTTGCAGGAGAGAACTGAAAAGGGTCTTTTTGCATTTCCTTGCTGCAGCTGTGGAGCTCTTCTGGAGAGTCTCAGAGATTCAGAGTTGCTCTGTTTTCTTGGCCAAGAAAGTTTTTTGATATACACCAAGCAAAAGGCTGTTTTAGGGAGATATGGGAACTCATGCTGAACTCCCTCATTCTGTACTGTCTGTTGAGTTAGTCATGGCACTGCAGTACTCATCATGGAGCAAGACATCTCTTTTGGCGCCATCCAGGACCACAGAGCCACGTGGTGTCTGTACAAAGGCCCGCAGTGGAGACCTGCCCTCCAGTTTTCTTTGTACATCTCATGGACCAAAAGCACCTGGCCTTTCTGCCTTCATTTCTTCCACTAGAAAGAAGTGGCAGTGCTATTTTGTTTTCTCTTAAGGGTTCTGTGTTGGTTGACTTATAAACAGGGATGAAATCTGGAAGTCTTTACATGGGGGCTTGCTATAATTCCAGTTCTTTGTCCCATATTTCCCAATAGACAAACTAATGCATTTGATGCCTCTGATGTGCACAGTGGTAGCCCAGCAACTACTGCCCAACTGTCTTTATGGCCCATACAATGTTTACTGTGCTGCCAGGTTCAACAGTGCTGGAGAAAAATTAATTGTAGATGCAATTTCACTGTAGAAATTGTTTAGAGCCTGCTAAAGCTTTAGCCAGAGTATATGGGATTTTTTTCTGCTATAAAAAGCCTGAGGGTTAGTGTCTGTTTAATATTCAGGAGGCAAGAAATGCTTCTAGCACTCAGTGAAGAGCATCCTTATGGGATCCCTGAGATGAGATACTAAATCTTGAACTTGCACTCCTTGTTCTCCTATTATGGCAGACACCGAGGGGGTAGCTCTTGTGTCCCTGCACAACATCACCAGCAGCAACAAACACATTAACCCACTGCTTCTAATGAGCACTGGGTGAGCACTGGAGTAGGAAGCTGTGTTGACATTTAAAAGATGCCAGTCACCAGGCTCTATGTTGCCTAATTGCCAGGGCTGTGCGGGAAGCACTGCTTCAGTGTCTCCATCTAGTATGGACATGACAGGCAGGAATACACTACCCCTATGGAATGTCAGCTACTTCAGGAAAAAATTAGCCTTTCTGAATATTCAAAATATGTCAAAACATTCTTCCTTTTTCCCTTTTAGAGCTCTTCAAAGCTGTGAGTGTGTCAACATCATTCCACCTACTCGGAGGCGGCTCTGGAATATTTGATTCACAGACATTTCTCTTGGTTGGTGTCAAACCTTGAGCTGCTGTAGCCAAATCAAATCTTTGCACATAATACAGGCAAAAATGGATTTTGCCAAAGAGGGGTCTGGTCAGCATGTACCACTATTATGTTCCTTTCCTCTCCAAAATATGGTGCCCATGTCCACATTTTCTGTAACCTTGAACTATGCTTGTTCCCAAACTGTGCTAACTGTGTCTGGGAGAGGGCTAGCTGACCTTGGTCAACAACATGTGAAGGACTAACCTAACAATTTAATAGCACAGGTGATCGTGTTCTGGAGTCTGGACCTGGGTTCTGACACTTTAATTTAGAGACAGAGCCAGTGAGTAGTAAGAACAGGATCATCTACTCAACTGGTCTGATGGTGTATCACGGACTATTATGTCTCACCTTGCTTCCCTTTCATAAGGGTTTGCCTGGGGCATCTCTACTAGGAAGACATCCAATCTTGATCTGAAACATCAAGAGACAGAGAATCCAGCCCTACTTTTGGTAAGTAGTTCCCAGGATTAATTGCTCTTACTATTAATAATGCATGCCTGGGTTTCTTTGTATGAATTTGTTTGGCTTCAGCTTCCAGCCGTTGATTCCTGCTATGCTCTCTCCACTAGATGAAGATCTTTTGCATATGGTATTATCTTGTTGTGGTGATACTTGTATGCTTTAATCAAATCATGTCTCCATCTTTTTGATAAGGTAAGTAGAGAGATCCCTTCCAGGCTTTCACTAGAGAGAGACATTTTTCTCTCATCCTTTCTCTGACCTGTCTCCAGCTTTTACAATTTAAAATACAGGCACCAGAATTTTATGCACTTTGCCAGTATTAGTCTTACCAGAGCAGTGGGGAGAGATAAGATCAGCTCCCCACTCCTACTCACTACTTCCTTGTTCATACATCCATGAATCACATTATCCTCTCCTGCTTTACAGTAGAAACTCACTCAAATTCAGTCTGTAGTCCTTGATTTCCATGGCTGCCTGCTGTCTACACAATAGGCTCATTTCCTGGTCCTACAGCAGTGTCTAAGACATATCTTTAAAATCAAGTTTTCTGCACTGTCTGTGTTATAATGTCCCACGAGCATGTTGTGAAGTTAAATCCATGTGCTGCTCAGTTAGCATTCTTGTGCTTGCAAGAAAGAGAATAACCAAAAGTTGTTCCTTAGAAAATGAATGAAAAAATTCCCCTTAATGTCAATAGGAGTGGGAAGAGCTCATGGCATTTGTTCATCATTATGAATCTGTAACTAAATTTTCCACCCCAGAAAAGGTAAAAGCCATGCTGTTCTAATCCTTTTTGATATACAAGAGCTTATAACTGCTGTAACCAGTTAACACACGTTGACTCCTTCCCACTGCTACTGACAATATTTTCTTTTCTTAAGAAAAAAATAAATCAAGTCTAACCTGTCTTTCCAACAATAATTTTCTGCTCATTAAAATCTGAGCGCTGCTGCATGGATTTCAGCTCAATAGGCAGAACATACCTCATTCGTCCCAAAGGCAAGTGTAGTCTGTGTGGCAAAGCCAGTATTATGCTTTTTTTTTAAGTCAAATCAGAGCTATTCTTTGAAGGACTGTGATTGTGCAATCATCAAGGCATTTTTCAAGTTGGCAAGAAAAGACACAAAGCAAACTGATCTGATGCATTTTAATGGGTAATTTTTAGATACGTAGATTGAAAGAACAGCCCTGAAACTTTTACATGAGCAATTCTTACATCTTTGGCCCTACTGATTGCGATGAGGTTTCTGGTTGGGAAGGGATTTCAGGATTTGACTTGCGCCAATACTTTCAGACACTGATTTTTCCATGTAAATATGAGGCCACATTGATGTTATAACACCAAGAAATCAGTCTAGTGGCCTCATTAACAGGGGACAAGCATCTAGAAGTCTACAAAGTTTTGTGGCTAGCCAAGTATTACATTGTTAAACCAACATATTAATGCATGAAAGAAGAAAGTACATTTAAGTTCACGCAAAGCTCCCAGTTCCTGTGCACGATACACTTTATATTAAAGCTCAAGAGCTCACAAACTCTGCCATTAAAACAGGAGCTGGTAATTCTGAGGAACACTACAATTTGTGTCTGAAGCCACTTTTGGAGGCTACCTGTGACTGCTGTTCATGGATCTGTCACTGTCAGATGATCACATGAAATTAAATGGTTATTATTCCTGAAGATCTGGGATGCTCCCCACAGCACTCGGGAGGGGGGATGCTTCCCCACGAGGCCGTGGCTCTCGCTGAGGGCTGAGCACAAGTTTGGGATGTTTGTGGAGACTTGTACCTCTGCAATGTGCATCTCACTGTGGTCTGTTTGTGCTCTCCCAGGTCCCTGTAGCACACCCTGTGTGTAAGCACCTCTCAATGATGTATTAAACTAATCACCTACCCATCACATGCCTTTCAGATGCACGTTTGCAGCCAGAGAGGAGAACTCACCCCGCTTTGGGCCAGACCAGCGTGTTCCCATGCAGTCACATTCTCTCTACACTTCCTAAAAGTTTAACACGAGCAAGTCAATTACATTTTATATAAACACAGCAAGATCATGAGCATGAAAATCCAGGCTAATAACAGCCTGACCACAAAGCATTTTATGAGCAAGGGGTGGGATTTTTGTGTCAGCAGAGTCGTAGCTGTCCCCGTGGCTGGGTGGCAGCAAAGGTGTGCTGGCCCGTGGGAAACCTGACCCGGGGAGTTCCCAGGCAGGCGAGCGAAACGAGGCCAGGCTGCCGGGTGCCTGTCGGGAAGGAGTCACACACCTCACCCCGCCAAATGCTATCTGCCACAGCACTGCTGTCTGCCCAGGCTTTGGAAACAGCAAGAAATAGTGGTCGGATTCCCCAGCTGCTGAAAAACTCCACTGAGAGAAGGATCAAAATAGCCATGTGTAAATCATCACTTCCCAGCCTCAACCATTCCTGGGAAGCCGACATATGGTGATCAGTAAATGGATCATGGAGAAACCTGGCCAGCAGAGGCCAGATATGGATTTGAACAGTTAGGGAGAAAAAACTTCTCTGAGATACTCATTTGGCTTGATATTGTCTCTTGATACTTGAGGATGGAGAGGTGTTCGGTGCTAGTGTGCAGAGCTGTTATGCCTTGAGCCATTTTAGTTTATTGTTGTGATTATATTTCCATCATTATGGTATTTGCTGTGTTACTCTCCTTAAATACATTTTTAATGGAAAATTTCACACATTGACTCAGCAATGAAAATTAGACTATGAGAAAAGTTATCATTTTTAAACAAGATGTATGAATTTCCCTCACTTCCTCTATTCTTTCTTATTTCTTTTTTCTCTTTTCAGTCTTCCTTCCTTCCTTTTCTCTTTCCCTCTTCACTCCCTCCCCTCTATCTTCTATTCCCTCTCTCTGTGTCTCTATTTCTATGCCCTTTTTTCTCAGGCTCACAGGCCTCTTTTGTGAACCTGGGTACACTGGATGATATAGTTACACCCACAGATTCATCCTCCCTAAAAACATTCACACTCAGACTTGCCACTGCATGTTTCCCTCCTTTTTGAAGCTGAACAAATTGCACAGAGAGAATTGAAACAACTTAGATTTCCTTTCTGTCTTCTTTAGATGCCACAATAACTGAGACTGAGTTATTCTTGATTTACATACTATGCATATACAGAGAGCAGCACTCATTGCACAGAGGGGGAAGCTGGGGTGGGTTAGTCCAAGTCCCTGTGGCTGTTCCAGAGGGACTGGAGTCCAAACTGAGTGATGTTGGCATCCTGGCCAGGACTGGGCAAGGGCCTGGACACCCACCAGCAGTGCCCAGCCGTGGCTGCTCAGGCTTTGGGCTCATGGTGCTAACAGTGCTTCTCAAAGGTTTGACTGAAAGTAGCCTTGAAGAAAATGAAGACAATATGCTGGAATAAACATCCACTTTTATATATGTGAGTCTCAGGTATTAGTAAGCATCATAGCTGGAAGCCTATGTCATTTACTATTCGTACCCTGATAACAGAAATGAAATGCTTCTGGTCCACAGGTGGTTTCCTCTACATTAACTTCAATCATACCTCCAGTTCTTTGTACAAATATCTGCCAGCAATAGTTTTAAGAGTCACATTTGTACTGCAGCTCTTTCCTTCTTTCTTCACACTCAGCATCTATTGTAAGATGGCAGGTAAGTTGTTTTTTAGGAGAAAAGTACTCAGCCCAGGAAAGAAAGCACAGCCCTGGCTGAAGGGCAGCCCTTGACAGACATTTGCAGTTTTCATTGTGAGCATCCCAACAGGAAAGATATTTGTTCAATCTAAGTTTGCCCTTTCCCCTTTAGATCACGTTTTGTTTGTATTATATAATTTCCTGATATAATTTCCTGAGCTCAGGAATAAGAAGAATTAAGACGAATTATTCTGGAAGAGTGGACCTCCTGTGAGGGTTTTTTACTGCTGTGAGTCACACTTTCAGAGGGAGAGAACCCAGATCTTTGTCTCACAGGAAGTGGGGTTCAACAATAGTAGGAATACTGTATCTTGATATATTAGAGCTGTACCAAGCTTGGGGTGAGAGGGGAAAAAAGGATGACACGAGCTGTTGGCTCCTGATAGATTGGTAAGCATTTCCCACTGCAGGGAGCTCAAAAAGGAAAAGCAAGTAATTCCCACTTCCAATGTCTTGTTATTCCTCTGAAAATGTTTTATATGTGTATGTTAGAGAAATGCTCACAAACTTTGGTCTACATTGGGACTACTTGGTATGAGCAAGGGAGAGTCCCTGCTGGGGAGAGGTTGCAGTCCAGATAAACAAAAGGGATGAAGGTTGAGGGAGGAAAGAAATCTTCAGCAAAGCAATGTGCAGTCTGCCAGGACAGCCCTGCTCCTCTGCACTTCCGAGCTGGATTTCTGTAGGCCATACCTGAAAAACATGTGAGGTGCAATGGACCTGGTTTGTAATAAACAGCTCCTGTTTCCATGGAAAGGTCTGAAAATGGCATTTCTAATAAATGCTGGAATTTATGGATTTACTTACCCAGCATTAAAAGTAGGTTGAATGTTTCAATAGGACTTATGTTGGTACATTTTGCCTCTGCTAACAAATGCTGTAAACAAGTGTGAAGAACAGGTAATACAATTTGCACCAAGAAACATCTCAATAAATGCCTAATTATACCATTTAAACTGTGCTTGCTGAAGCCCTGAGCTATACTCTGCTGCTTAAATTTTTGTAAATCCTTGACATTACAGCTGCTTAAATCCATGCCAGAAGCAATATTGGATCTGTCAAGCGTAGAGGGAGGCTTCATTGTCCAAAATTAAAGATGTGTGAAGCCTCAGACAGCTTTTCACTTTTAGCTGCTCTGCTCTGGTGTTAGAGAACCTGTGTAAGAGATCCAAATTCCAGTTGAAGGATAAAACCCTTTACCTGTGCAACACGGATGACAGGTACCACTGTGCATGTCTGGGTCATGCAGATACAGCAGAGATACCCTGGTTCTGATTTTATTTGTGCTTTGAGGCCTCTGGAGCCTCTCCTGCACCCTGAAAAAAGCAGAGAAGCCCTTCCAGCCCAGCCCAGTGTCTGAGTTTTAACTAAATTAACTTCAGTCCTTCCCAGTACTATGCTATATCTGTTACCTCTGTGATTGTGTACATCTCCTTTGTAGTGCCCTTCTCAGCATAGTTCTTTAACACAGCTAGAAGAACATGATTAGATAAATATGCTTATGTTATCAGGAAGTTGGGACTATTTTCCTGAAAATAATCACATGGGAAGACCTCTTCCACTTCCTTTTGGGGGACTAAAAAATTGGTTGTAGAGGGGATCAAGTGATGTGTCAACAGGAGAGTCAGAAATGGCCATAAGCAAAAGGAGTTTTGCCCAGATTTCTACATAAACTCTTGTGCATTCTCTGTGTTTTCAGGGAGATTAGGAACAATATAATTCAGAGCATGTGGATTTCAGTATTCCCATTAAATGAGGCTTTTTCAGTCATAACACTCTCCTCAATTTATCAAAATTGAGCTGAAAACTCAATATTTCTTCTTCCACGAGCCTCGTAAAGGTGGGTCCTTCCTTTGGTGGGCACAAAACAAAGAATTCAAATGTGCTTGGACACTAAAGATACCTTGGCATACTTTTGTCAGAAGAGACATGGTAGACTTGGGGATGAAAAGTAATTTCCACCATCTTCCTAGAATTCCTTGGACATGGAGAGTAATGATAAATCTTTCCACTTCCTTGCATGGTTTAGGGTTGCTGCATGGTGTTTGAACAGCTGCTCTTGTTCCATCCCTGAAGGTGGCTGCAAGTCAGTGGAAGAGGAAGAAATCTGAGTATATATCATTCTAAAGGGGCAGACAAGATGAGTTATTGGTTTTTTTCCCACTGATAAATCTCTTGTTTCTGTTAGTGATACTGAACATTCTATGCTGTCATGACTGGGGAGTTTCAGCAACTCACCACAGTGCTCAGTGTGCCTGTCATGTAACAGAAAGGTTTATCTCAATGTCCTGGCTCAAATTTCCTAATATACAAATCTCTCTAAACTCCCTTTAAAGCCCCCAGAAGACACATCTTATGGAGCAAACTGCACTGTCCTGTGGCTTGGGTAACTTACTAGTTACAGCTGTCCGGCAGTTTCCTACCTAGAGAATTCCTGTAAAATAATGCAGTAAACATGCGATGTGTTAGAGAGCTGGCATAGAGTAAAAACTGTATATATGTAATTTCCCCCATATTTAGTAGTCTTAAAGGTGGTCAAAGCCATTATTTATTGCCAAATTCCCCAAGAAAGCATGATTTCTTACAAAAGAGGGAAATGCCCTCAGTCTACCTGCGTGTTGCCACAAGGCCAAAGTCCGGATGATTCCCACACAGTGAGCACACCTCCATGCTGGATATTCCAGCAGAGGAACCTCTAAAACACACTGCTTCTTTTCTCCAGGGGACCTTAGTGAGTGACAGTGAACATCTCTGTGGAGCTGCATTTGGTTCTGTCTGTAACTGGCATCTGACAGCACATTTAAGCAACTTTGGTTGTATCTGTGGTGGTGTCACTGATATGGTCAATATGTCCATGGACACTTTCCAGTCTGCTGTGCTCATTCTCAGCTCACTGCTTGCCAGCTTCCAGCTTTGCTGTGTCTCCCTCAGGCTCCTCCTGCTACACTTAGGCACAGATTCCAGGTGGAATCAGCTTTACTTAAATTTCACCATGTAAAAGTTGGTTTTAGTTTCCCTCTGCCTTCTGTGGCATCAAAGGAGCATGCTGAGGGGGTATTTTTCTCATTCAAAGGGAATTGTCTAAGTTAGATAAGAAGAAAATTTTCCTACAACTTCTTATTTTGCCTCTAATGACTTAAAAGAAGTCACAGAAGAGCTGAGACCTAAGGACAAAATTTACGTATCTGAATTGAAGTGGTATGAGACCCATCATCTCTGTCTCTTAGTCCTTCATGGAAACAGGAGGCCACAAGCCCATTGCTGCTGGCCCTAAGGACAGTCACAGTTCTTAGGCAGGACATCTTGATCATTTAAATAGCAAGAGCTGTCCAGGGAAGGGGTGAGTTTGTGGAGCCACAATACAGGAGCAGGTGGCAGGTTAGCACCTACACAAAGAAACAGGCAGGCTTTGTGTGAGTTTAGTGGCTTTTCTTCTGAAAGACTAAAATAAAGGAGTTTGAATGGTTTAGGAATCCATAAAGATTACAAGTTCTATGCTATTTCCACCAGTTCATCTCCTGGAGGCCAGCAGACACAACAGTCCCCAATGAAAGCAGATCCTGTCATTCCCTTTCTGCTTCTCATTGATCAGCTCCAAGAAGCAGCCTCTTCCCTCCCAATTTCCCCACAAAAGCTCACTGAAGAGCTGTTTTCCACCAAGCAGTGAACATCTTTCTCTTGTTGTCCCTTTTATAACTGGAGAGGGTCAGTAATTTCCTGTGGCTGGTCCCATGACATCACATTTTCCCTTTTCCTGGAAATCTAGCTCAAAATTGAGGTTAACATACAGAAAAATTCCACTGTCCCTTATATTTATAAAGTAAAAACACTTATAAAGACAATGGTGATGCAGAGAGTTTGCAGACTCCAAGATCATTTCCACCAGCTGAGGGAACAGAGGGAGCTGCACATACCCCCAGGGGGAAAGGGAGCTGGAGGGATAGACATTGCATCACAGCAGCTGCTGTCTTCTGAGGGCGGTACAGACTGGGGTTGAACACTGGGTTTACTACAGTCATCTGAAAATCTGCAGAAGAGTCATCTTTTTTCTATAAAACCCCTTTAGTCAGATAGAATTTGAATTTTCAACATGTACAGTGGTTATTCCTTCAGTTTTAGAGAAACAGTGAATGTATGGTCTGCACAGGAAGATGTGCAGAGGGCTTGCTCTAAAAACTGTCTGAGGCTTACCAGAAAAAAATAAAGAACAGTTATAGTTTTAAAAGAAGAGTTAAAATAACAGCACAACTGTGCAATCTGTTTCACAGCAGGTTTCACATATTTCCAAAGTCCATATCAACCTAACAAGTCCCCAAAGACTTCAATCTATGGTGCACCCTGTTAAGGACTGGCAGTATAAATATTACATATATTTAGTTCCTGGGACATTAATTTGAGTATTGGATCTTAAATGAATGAAAATACTAAATGCAAACCGTTAATTCAATAACATTTGCATTTCAAAAATGTTTAAAAGTCTGAATCTGGATTTGGATCTATAGTACACCACCATACCACCAGCATGGACTTGCTTCAACTCCCAGCATAAATGGCCCATACACTTTGGAAGATATTGTGATTTAAGTCAGCAGCTAGGAAACAAAGCAATGGTTATTTCAAATATCTCAAATGACTACTGTAAAAAAATTGATGCATTTTATATGTAAAGATAAATAATTTAAGTCTATTTTGAAATATTTTATTTATTTAACAAGTAAAAGGTTATTTTGCATCATAAAAGAAAGCCAAAAAGACAAAACTGACCAAAGCTGAAAAACAGGAAAACCACTGGGGAAGGAGAAAAAAGGAATCCTAGTTATTTTACATAACAGATGGCAGCATAACAGAGAACAGCTGATGCTGGTAGCCTAAGGGAATTTTCCTGTGTCAGAAGAAAAATAAAATTTAGTATATACACAACCCCCCTTTAAATGAGTTTCATAAAAAGTGTCATACTTAATGTATGACCTCTGACATCTGTATATCTTGCCTGGGCAATTAATCTACTTTATGGCTCACTCTCAGTGACCTTTCTTCCCTGTGAATGGTGAATGAAATACTCTCGGCAGTGACATACCCCTCCCACTCTGCATCTTCCCAACTGGCTTGTCCCTTTACCCCACACTCACCCCTATCACACAAGGCTTAAATTTTATGACAGGGATAAACTAAACCACTAAGACAAGCAGCTTGGTTTGCCTTACCAGAGGGTTTTGTTGTGCTAAATACCATGGAAGCTGACTAAGATATCCAAATGTGAATATCTTATCTGAACAAGGTATACAATGTGCAAAGGAAAAGAAGATGCAGTGGGGAAGCCCTGAAAAAGGACAACACAAGAGACAAAAATGAGAACTTAAATAATCTCATGCAACAGACATAATCAGAATAATCTCATGCAACAACATGGACCAGTGCTACTTGGAGGGTGATGGACTCAAGTCATTTTGAGCTACGTGCATATGAATGTCTGTCTGACCCTGTGTGCAAGGGATTTGTGCACTGCCATTTGGAGAACAGAGGAAAAACAGATCCAGTGCCACCTGACCTAGCACTGAACACAGCTCTGTTATAACTGTTACTATAACGAGCAGCAATCATTTAACCCAAGCACACCATTGCACCAAAAGAGAAAGTTGATTATTATTAATTAGAGTCATTATTCACTAAAAGCTATACGGTGGAATTTTCTATGTTCCAACGTAACTCAAGTCCTATTGAATTAATGTGTTAATTTTTTCCCATGGATTCAACTAGAAGCAAGACAAGGCCTGAGATCTTTGGAAACGCCCATTCAAAGAAGGAACTTTGCCTTGTTGAGAATAATTTTTCTAAGACTTTGAAAAAAGATGAAGTTTTACTAGTCTTAGACTCATACAATGTCCTGAATCAGAAGGGACCCTCAAGGATCATCAAAGTCCAACTTCCTTAGAAGGTAGTAGAAGGGATCAGCATAAAATTCCCGATGCTAGCACTCTTAAAGGGCAACTACTTCTTCCATTTGAATGGTGTGCTCAGCATCATTTATTCCTGAGACAGGTTCAGCCATGTAACTCTCATGCCAGATCTTACCCATTACTGAGCTAAGGAAGGGCACAGGTCGCTGTTGTAGCTGGCCATTTCCAGATAGAGATGCTCTGTTGTGATGAAGCCTGGCTGCAGTTCTTTCCCTTTACCATTACAAGGCAACACTGGCTCAGAGCTGACTCAAGGGATCTGATCCTAACCCAGATTTCCCATGTTGTTTAAGGCTGTTTCAGAGAATCATTGGAGATAGAAGGGATCTCTGGGGACCATCTGGTTCAACATCCCTGCTCAGAGCAGGGTCAGGATTTCCTTACTGGAGATGCACGTTCAATATTTATTTGCTTCAGCTGTTCATGGATGCCTACAAAGACAGAGATCCTTGAGAGGGAAGTGCTACAGAAGTAAAATGCATGTGACAACTATCTGGATATTTATCTATGCAACTTTGGTACCTGCAGGTTCAAGAGTGAGCTTATGTGTGTGTATGTATATATTTATGTATCCTGAGGATGTTGGCATGAATCAACACTTTTGTCCTAGTCAAAGCATTTATTGTGGTTGCTGTTATTATTTATTTTTGCTGTAACAGTAGAGCTCTATATTATGGAGGTAAGCTCTCTTTTAAACTCCTGTCTGGATCCTCAGCACTCATCACCCTGTACTGTCTTTGGGTTTCCCAAAGTCTCTAAGCAAAAGAAGCTGCTACTCCACCAGCATCCCCTCACACTTACTGGAGAAGGATGCCATGAGTCCTTAATGCAGCCTGAGTGAATTAGGTGTAGCCTGAGAACCCTGCTGGTTTGGGCAAACAAATACACGCCGATGACAGACCTGAATGAAAATGAGCTTAGGCAATAGCACAGCGCCTGTCATCTCACAGCAGGGAGTGGCCAGCACAGCAGGAAGGATCCTTTGCTCAGGTACCTCAGGGCTGTGGAGCTCTAGCACTTGGTTAGGCTTCCTGAGCAACTGAATTGCTCAATAATCCACAGGAACCATCCCCTGGAACACAGATAGCAAAAGACTTTCTAAGCTTGGACCCGGGTTTTGTGGGTTTATAACCTAGAGAGAATGAGGTCTGGATTTCTTATGCAAGCCATTTGGTTTGACCCCATGCAGGCAGAGACAGGGACTGAAGCTTGGCCATAGGGTGCCTTTATACAAGGCACTGTGATGTTTGGGTCACATTTTTATTTCCCTCCCACTTCTAAAAAGATCATGGGAACCAGACTTCTGTATAGGAAGGAATCAGATGCCGATCATTTCACAGGAAACCTGCTTGGAAATGACACCCACATGCAGATCTGCACACTCTGGTCTGCCAAAATAAACCCTGTGAAGAGCACAGACCTTTAAAGAGTGCAGCAATAAGCTAGGATGTACTTTTCTTATTTACTTTTTTTCCCCCATGAATAAAAGTTTGAAACATACCCTTATAGATATCTGACCAGAGTGAATCAGGCCAGCTGAGAAAGATTAGTATAGCAAACACCATTTGATGTGGATCCTAAAGAAAATCTCCTGTGAAGTACCTCAGAGAGTTGCAGAAATAAATGTTGTACAGGCTGCCATCTGGCCATAGTGTCCACATATGTGTATTTGAATGGAATGGGAAGCAAATTAATATTATTTTCCTGGGTTAGTGTAGAAGCTTTAAACAGAATTTCAGTTCTCACATTGTGCACTCCAGCTGCCATCACAGCTCAAGTGCAACATCTGCAGCACTATCAGTCACAAGAATTCACAAGTAATCCTTGATACGAGGAGCTCTGTAAGTAAAACCAGCACTAGAAAGCATTCAAAACATCATAATCCTGCCTACTCTACATAGATATTAGTGAGCCCCCTTGAGACAGCAGTCTGGGCAACTGTGGACAAGCTGCTATCTGTGATACTGTTGGATATATGGGTGAAAACAGCAAGAATCCAAGGGAAAGGGCAAACAAGTGAGGAAAACGTTACAACTGGGAAGGTGTTTGAAGATGATGGCTTCCAAATCCAGTCAGCAGATTGCTGGCAGTTAACGGAGTGTCCTGGTTTGAAGGACAGGTGTCTGCTAAGGAAGGCAGGAGCCTCCCTTGGAGTGGAGAATGTGAACCCCTTCCCTCTGAATTACTGTAATTTTGAAATTAAAGGGCTCTCAGGCGAGGATACAGGAATAGGAATAACTGTTCTTTACTAGTATTTATAATAAAGTGAACAAACAACAACTCCTACGGCGTTAACAGCAAAACAGAACCAGGAACCCGGTCCCAGCCCCCTGGGCCTGCAGGCACTGTCCCCTTGGGTGCAGTGACGGTCACAGCCGGCAGGGGGCGCTGGTGGCACTCAGTGGGCAGGGCAGGTGCGATGATACCCCCATGGCTGCAGGGGGCGCTGTGGCGCGAGCTCCAGCAGACACGGGGCACGGCCGGGAGGGGAAGGGCTGGAGGACAGGCAGGCTTTGCTTCAGGAACACTGGCGATCCTGGCGCCCCAGCAGGACTCTCGGAAAACAGCAAACTGGGACAGTAGGACGTCTTGGTAGGCAGGGGGAGCGGGGCTGCAGCGCAGTGAAACCCAGAGCAGTGCCGATGGAGCCGTGGGGGGCAGGGCAGGGGCAGCAGCCCGGCTCCCAGCCCGGCGGAGAGGCTGGCTCAGGATCCCGGGCCCCCCGAGCGGATGGTAAAATAGGTCTCAGTTCAAAGCAGGGGTTCACTCACGGCAGAAGAAACAGCTCCACGTGAAAAGGGTCCAGCAGCAGAGACTCCTCTCTCCCCAAAAAGGCAGAGCAGCTCCTCCTGTCCCCCTCCGAAGCGCAGCTCCAGCTCCCCCAGTGCTGCCGCCACCCCTGCCTTTTACCCGCCCCTCTCCTCCGGGGCTTGGCCACAATCCTTTGTTTTTCTTAAGTACCCAGTAGTTAAGAGTTCGTTAGCAACTTAATGGGAAAAAATTCTATACGTTAAAGGGAACAAAAGGAAAGAGGGAACCTAACCCCCAACACAGAGCTATCACAAGGGGTTTTGATTTCATTTCTAGTGAAAGATGTGATGAGAAGGTAGTTGTGAGATAGGGTGGCTGATTCTGCTAAGTCAATGCACTGCAGCTGGAGCCTGTTTTAGGGGTAATGAGCTAAGAAATGGCAAAGACAGAAACCACGTCTGATTCTGAAGGAGCAACAGTTCATTCTCTTCTGTGGTATCATCTTCCTGACTTCTCAGTTTCCTTTCTCTTTGCTCAGCTTTAATGGGTGGTGTTGAATTATTTCCACTATGTCACAACTGTCACAGGTGTTGTCTTCCAGTCTGCTTTGCAGTTCTGTTATTACACCTAAAATTAACATTCATTAGAATATCTGCTCCAATAAATCTCTTACAATCTTCTGTATATATTGGATATGAAAATCCTTGCTTTATTGTACAAGTTTAGACATATCATAATTTAACATAGTTCCTTAAATATATTTTTTCTGCTTCCTGATGAATCATGCTGCAACATTTTAATTTCTTAATAAAAGATCTGTTCCATCAGATTAAGCAAATAACACTGAAAGCATTGAAAATTTGAGGGAATTAATTTGTCCTGCATAGAAAGTGGAGAGGGTGAGCTTCCTAATTTCTGACTCTAATGTGATCTGAATTCTCATTTCACATCTCATTTCCAGTGCTCCCCATCTGGAGACTGTTCTCAGAAACAGAAGATGCTCTGGCAGAAAAATGGAGAAGACAGAAACTTCTTGATTTCAAAATTTTATAAACAGATTGAAAAAACCACCCAGCACAGATGAGCAAAAAATAGGCATTGTTCCCCCTGTGACCACAATTTTGCTGCTCTGATATTGCCATAATAGAACCTGGGCACTGCCACTAGTGATGCCAATATCCCTTGGGAATGGACAGCTCCACCTGGCAGCTTTTTCTGCTGTCATTTGGGGTTATCTACTTGGTCATCCCATGCTGACCCTCCCTGCGGACCATGACTTATTTCCAAAATCCACAAACTGATAGTTTAAGTCTCTATTTCAGTCACTTGAGATATCCTGTGGGGTTTTAGCCAGGATGAGTAACTTGTATGTCTCTGCATCCTGCCTCTGCTCTGGCACGGTGTCTATGAAAACATCCCTCCACTCAGAAGATGTGGCCTGGGGGCACGTACAGCCTGAGGACAGCAGCTCTGGCATGCAGGCAGGATGACTGGAGCTCCTCCATGCTGAGTCATGTTCCCCCTTCTCCAAACAGCAGGGCATTGGTTTATTCCCAGCCAGGAGCACAAGGCAGGCAGTTACATCTCTGAACACATAGCTTCTACTCTGCATTTGGATGCAAACGCATCCAGTCACACTGCTAGCAGACAGGTAAACAGTACTGCATTTTAGCACTCCCCAGAGATCCTGGATTACCAGAGCTCCTCTTGTCAGGCATCTCCATTCCTCTCTCCCCTGCTCCTCCTTGTTTCTCACTCAATGCTCCACTATTCCAAGGGCTCCTGTAGGTTTGCTTTTGAGCAGCTGTGCTTTGTTACTGGTTTTGTTGTGATAGCACCGAATGCCCTGGCCACAGACAAGGTCTCTGTGGTCACAAACTGCTTCACTGCACTTTCATTTCCAGGACTCATCTGGGTACTGGGGGGCTGCGTGATTTGGGGGGTTTTGGAAAGAAACACAGCTATAAACCCCAGGACAACACCAGCCTGCATTTTACACAAGCTTCACAAAAGCTGTGTCAGATGAAATTATTTATAGTCCTGGGCACTGTTCACTTCTGGTTTGGACCCAGTCCTTCCCATTTTCCTCTGCCCTGACGTTTGGTGGTTTGAGCACAGTTTAAGGGCCAGAGCTTCCTGATCTAACTGTGCCACTCACCTCTTGTGTGGCCCTGTGCGAAGCCATGGGCCTCTCCTGTGTCACCCTCCTCATCTGCAAAAGGAGTGTAGCCCCTGCTCACCTCCATCATCTGAGAGTGAAAAAAATCAATTAATTTACATTTGTGAGACACTTGATGCTTCACAGAGCACAGAGTGCTTCATAAGTGCTAAGTGTGACTGGGATGATTAGGAGGATCTACAGAGCTTGTGCATGGGGTTTTTACTTGAAAGTCTTTGGGAAAGAGGAAAAGGTGATAAACATACAGCAAAAAGCAACCTCCTCTTGGAAAGAAAACAGTAGACTGAGTGAAGGACAACTTCCCTTTGGCACCAACTAAGCTGGAAGTGGTATTTTGGGGCCTTTTAGCCAAAAAGTTGCCTGACCCTCAGACTGTGGGCATAAACAAGGAGCTTGTACAGGTAGAAATTACTTCTGTGTTTGGAGGCCTGAGGAGGAACTGAAGAGGCTCTGGGGCTGGCCCAGGACATTCTGAGTGTACCTGGAATGGGGATGGGGTGCCCTCCTCACCCATGGCAGAGCAGCAGACTCAGATTTCATGCAGGCTATAATTTTGCCTGCTGCTGCTGCTGCTAGATCCTAATAACCAAACCAAGAAGGGAATTTTTTCGCCATCCGAGGCATTCCTGATCCCCCTCCGCATCTAGTGAAAACTTAATAGCGTGAGAAAATGCCTTCCTGTAGCGTATTGTAAACCAATGCAGAACAGGAGCAGATGGAGGGGCTCTGTCAGGATGCTCCCTGCCAAGGGACGGGAGCAGCAAGGAATGGCACCCTTGCAGGGTGCAGTATTCAGTCAGTGAAGGTGAAGCCAGCAGAAATTGCAGAAGCTGTGGGATAATAACTCTTGCTGCTCGGAGGAATGTGAGTAAAAGGAGAGGGAGAGCTGCTTTTCTGAAGTCTTTGCCCCGTACAGATGGAAGCAGTTAAGATTCCTGCAGGAGCCAGGAGCAGCGACTTAACACATCTGGAAGTTTCCTGATGCCTGAAGTCAGGCTGTGGTGAACAATACTCACTGGGCTGAGCAGGCTCTGCTTGGCTGCTTTTATTGCACTTGGACTCATTTCAAACTCTGCTCTGTGATTAATTGCACTTTTAAAAATAAAGTTCAAAACACTTCCCAGGAAGTTTGGGGAAGGCAGAGCATTTCAATGGCACCAGGAGCTCAGCACTCAGTGCAGTTTCAAATACAGCAGCCCCAAATACAGCTTGCATTAGCCACAGCTTCATTTGACATGGGATCTTGTAACCCCATTCCATCATGGAGAGGGTGTCTGGCCTCCCAAGCCTCTCCAACACCTGCCAGACATGGTAGGGTTGCAGCAGGTGCTAGCCAGGCCCTCTACCCATCTTGTTTGTGCAGTTAAGTCTGGGGCCAGGCTAGGACTGTAGATGTCCTCCGCCCCATGAAAATTATGGAAAGGAAGAGCCTCACCCCTTCCCAGTGTGTTTCTGCCCATCCGTCCCAGGGCCTCACTCTAACTCACAATTAAATAAAAAAAGATAATGTTTTGGGGACAGGGGGGAAGGGCATAAATAGAGAAGCACATTCTTGGGATGCAAAAGACATTTCAGAGGGCTGAAGCTAGGTTCTTATTGCCATATAATGGTGGTGGAGAGGCCAGAGGCAAGACTGAGAAAAGGAGAACAGTGGGTACTTTTCATTTCATACTAGGATGCAGATAGGCTCAATGTCTTTGCTACAAAAACAAGTGTATATTTGTGATAGAGAAGTGGCCAGCTGCTCCAGTGTTACTAGTGGTGGAGGTGCACAATTTACACTGCCTGAGAGGAACTGGTGTGAATTGAATGGAGGCCTGGAAACCAGGGTCATAGTAACTCATTAATACCTAATGAAAGGGTCTGTGAAGGGCTGTTGCATGTCATACAGCCCCTCCGGGGCATCTGTATGAGACAGTGTGAACTAAAGCACATCCACAAAAAGATTACCTTGGAGCCAGTCACACACAGGCACAAGGAACGCCCAAGGCTGTTTAGCACTCTCTTAGCACCCAAAGCTGCTCCAGGAGCCAGTGAATACCTGCCAGCTGGTTCCAAGCGTCCTCTTCACTGCAAAAGACAGAACATTTTGTACGAAGGTCAGCAGAGTAAACAACAAAAGAAGCGCTGAACTGCTGGCAAATTTTGCAGGCAGGCAGCAAGAAGGGGAGCAGGGAGCTGCAGGCACCGCGGGCTTGCCTTGGCAGTCTCTGCCAGCAACACAGCCCTGCACACTTGGGCTTTCAGGTTGTGTCGTGCCCACACAACACAAAACCCGTGAAGCCCTGCAACCACGAGGCATCACTGCACACCACGCGCTGAGAGGAACAGGGGCTGCAGAGGTACGTGAACCACACAGGGGATGGGTCATCCTGTGGGCTCTCAGTATGCCTGGGCTTCTGGCGTTTACCTCCCGTTATCAGGTATGTCTGAAAAAACACCCAGACTGGTAGCCATCAAGGCGGGTGCGCTGTTGGTTTATTTTACAGCACGTCTGGAGCACTCCTCCCTTTCTGCTCCGCCCCCTTCGTTTCCTCTATTAAACTGTCTTTGCATCTTGTCTCATGTTAGGACCTGATTTGGAAAATGATTTAACTGCTTGCTTAATTTTAATACACTGCAAGTCATTGTGTTGCAATCACAGCTGGCTGCATGGAAAGCACTGGCAGAAGGGCCTGCTCTGGAATGCTGGGCCAGGGTCGGAGCCTCCCCTGCAGGAGCTGGAAAGGGGGGTCTCTCTCTCCCAGGCTGCTGCCTCCAATGCTTTTTGGCTGCATCCACACCCAGCAAATGATTTGGCTGGGGGAGCTCTGGGCCTCTCTTTATCATGCTGCTGTAGTATTTCGGGGTTTCTTTGCACCTCAGGTCTCTTTTGTAATCTCAGTTTGGCTCCTCCTCGAGCTCTGCTCCTGTTGCAGGGCACGGAGCACCCCAGGGCTGGGTGTGGGGTCGGTTTCCCGGCAGGTACCTGCATGTCAGTGCAGCTGACTGAAATACCACGGGGAACACGTGGCAGGCTGTGAGGTCACTGCTTGAAACAATACTTCCCTCATTACAGAACAGGGTTTTTTTTCACCTGTTAACCCATCATACATGGATGCCTTCTGAGGTGAGGTCTGGAGTGTATGGGCCCTTAGACAGGCAGCACTCCTTCAGAAATGCTCTTCTGCTGCAAAGGGTTCAGATGCAGAGACTCATAGGGGGACTTTTAGAATCAAGAGAATCACAGAACTGTTTGGGTGGGGAGGAACCTTAAAGATCATTTGGTTCCAGGTCCCCTGCCATGGGCAGGGATACCTCCCACTACAGCAGCTTGCTCAAAATCCCATTCAACCTGACCTTGAACATTTCCAGTTAAAAGATTTACTCAGTTCAGCACCACAAAAGAATCTGTCTCCCATTACCTTGAAAATCCTGAGGGTAGGTTTTTTGTGTTTGTCCAGCATCAGGGTTGCACTGCTGAGGGATGCCCACTGGTAGGTACCTGCTGTAACTACAGCACCCTGCACTGCTGTGGGTTCTACCACAGTGCTGGTAATCATGACAAAAAGAACACCAGGGGCTACTCTGAACCCAGGGTGCTTGGCTGTTAGCTTAGCTCTCTCTCTGGTTTATCTCTTGTATACTCTTTCCTTTACCCACAGCCCTGAAGGCATGAGTCTCTGTAGATTGAGGCTATATTTTATGCTGTTTTACATATATATCAAATAATAAATTAACAAGAAAGGGATTTTCCTGAGACAGATCAAGCTTCTTACCAGAGGCATGTATCAGAAATCACTGTACACATGTAAAATTGCAGGTGGAGCAAGTCCGCACATGGAAATACCGCTCTTCACAAGCAAGAAATTACCATGCTGTTTTGTTTTTCTGTTTCACTTTCCTCCTAGGAATTTCTTTCTGCTTCCATGCTTTATCTTCTGACCGAATTTCATAGTGCATTGAGTAGAGGAATGTGCGTGGGAAACACTTGGTTGGCCGGGCTGTGTCTCCACCGCACGCCCTCCGCTCCCTCCGCCCAGGCGAGAAGCCCTTCCCACCGCTCACCGAAGTCATTGTCACACATTTCACCCGTGACTCACTAATGTGCCTGATGTTCATGCTGTGGCTTGTAAGCGATTAGTGCTTGTTCACACAGCTTTTTTTTTCCTTTCCCCTGCTCCTTCTGATTCAGCTGATTTAGATGGCCGATGGCCTCCTCGCTTGCTCACGCTGCAGTTAGTCACAGAGCAGCTCTGGGTTCTGCAGCTTCCCAGGGGCGGGCAAAGGACAAGCGGATGGAGGCCACTGTTTGGTAATTAGGGATGGGCAGTTGATTTCATGGCACCTCGAAAGAAAGCCTAAGCCTTGCTGGTACCATCTGCCTAAGCATTTCACACAGGAGGTGCTAAAAAGGGATCCTGGAGCTTTAGGGATAAGTGTGAGCTGGAAGTGAGCACCAACAAACCAGGGGAACAGGCTCTGCTGCCTGTGTTGGCAGGTGAGCAGCTACTGAGCAGATGTTCATGCAACTCTCTGAGAAATAAGGTTCTGCTGCTTAGGCTGACTGGAGAGAGCTGCTATCTCTCCAATCATAATGTGGCCTTCAGATGTATGGGCCTGGCATGGCTGTGGGTATCCATGGCATGAAAATACACCATTCCAGGTTTGTGTTCTGTAGGCTGGCTGCTGCAGCGGGGAGAAGACAGGCAGCAGAGCTTGTTTGGTCTCTCAGTGGGACTTGTGTGGGCAGAAATGGTTATTGAATGGCTGCATAGGGCAAGGTGGCATCCCCTTCTTCAGCAGGGACCCAGGGGCCCAGAGGAGACTCCTGGAATGGATGGAGCAAACTGGCAGCATTGCCCTTTGCAATGATTTGTACCTCTGGGCCTCACTGTGCCATGAGGGAGTTTCTCAGTATTTAAGCAAGTTCAGGGCATCTGGGAACTGAGTCAGCAGCAGGGACTGCCTGCATGCACACAAGCCCATGCTGGGAGGGCTCCATGTTGGCCACTGATGAGCCTAAAAATCCCTATCTGACATCTGCTCAAGTTTTTCTTGTTTTCAGGAAAGCCTGCTGCCTTCTTACCGACAGCAGTGAGAGCCCTTCCACCGCAGCACACAGAAATGAGATACCCTGACCACACACTTGCCTTTTTTCTTTCTTCATGTTTACCTGGGATTGCAGCCAGATGGGCACTGGAAACTGGTTTCTGGGAGCAGAATTTTGGACAGTGATAATCTAATCTGACCTCCTGTGTAACCCAGGTCAGGGAGTTTAACATGGTAATTCCTGAATGGGAAGGAATTAATCTTCCTGGCTGTGCCATGAACCCTGCTCAGCCCAGCAATTTGTGGTTGAATTAGGTATATCCACACTTGGTTCTGAGAAAACAATGAGTTTTGAATTTTTCTTCTCCCTTGGCGGATAAAGATCTGGTTTATTCCATTGGATTTTCTTCCCAGACCCATTCAAGAGATGTTCAACAATTGAATGAGATTGGAGGAATGGGACCCCCCCTCCATGACAGAAGTATAATTTGGATGTGTTCAAATCCATTATGCCACTAATACTTTAACCTTGAAAATTCTGGAGTAAAAAGGGTGATGATTACAATTGTGGTGATCTCCTGCAGATGACTGTGATTTATTTGTGCGCATAGTTATGATTCAGAGACTGTAGGATCTGGGTGCAAATAATACAGAAGGAAGTTTATGGCTTCCTCCTCCACTTCACCCCTCTGACCCTGTTTCTCTCCTGCCTCCACTTCTGATATTATTTTGGTTATATGAAGACTTGTGAGGGAATGATGGCTGTATTTCATGGGGTATCCACTTGTGAAAACTGAGTCATGTTCACCCACAAGAAGAGTTTTTATCAGAGCGTCTCATCTCTTGCATAATACAAGAAAGACAGACAAATAGGTTGGAGAAAGAAGGCTAAATGTTGAAAGCCTCAGAGATCTTAATCTGACACCACCACTCATTAAATGACCAAAGGGAGATCACTCTTAGTCAGTCTTTCCAGCAGAAAGCTGCTCCAGAAGCTGCTCCTTGCCTGCCTCTCAAGATAAATGAGTTCATATGGAAATACATCAATTGGAGCATGCAGCCATATGTGCATTTTTTTATACATCTATACACATAATTACTTGAATAATATATACAAACAGATCCCTGCGTATACCTGAGCTACTTCAGTTTGAACTAAGAGCTGTCAGTGCTCATAGCTTCCAGAAGAGGTTATATATATATATGTATGTTTACACACACACTTGCATTAGCTTTCCCTGTTTTCCCTGCCAAAGACAGGAAACCCTGTGCCTTTGAGCAGCATGGAACAGGCACTTCCATCATGTTGGGGCTGGCTAGACCAGAGAGAGGTGCAGACATAAAACAAAGCTATCCTGGTTGGGAAGGAGAAAATTATCAAATTAACCAAATATATACCCAGGGCCCAGTGCTGCCCTTAGACCAGCTGTGCTCCCTCTTTGTGCCACTGGCAGAACTTAATCTATAGAATGAGCTGATTTATTTTCTTCTGATCTTTTCTAGCAGCAGATTCAGTCACTTATCTGCATAAAACTACTACTTTCCCATAAAACTCTGTCTTCATTTTACCTAGTGGGTTAGCACTGCTCTGTCTGTGGCCTTTTGTATCTGTGCAGCCATCTGAGAAAACAAGCCTTCTGCCAGATAACTTAAATTAATAAAGCTGAATTTTTCCCTCCACAGAGGCCAGCAAACTGAAAAAGGCAGAAGCCTTCCAGAGTGGTTCTAAACATACGGGTCAAAGGCAGAGAAAGAGAGAGGAGAAAAAAGCCTGTACAAAAGTCAGATGAGGAATGAATGGCAAATGCATTTGCATTCATTATCTTGTTCCTTCTTCTAATTCTTCATCCCATTTCCTTTTCCATGGGTAAATGGGGTAAGTGGGTCTCAGGTTGTCTGTGTTTAGTGGAATACAGGGAAATCCTGTTGCAACGCACATCACTTATGGCACAGTTTAGTGGTGTAGGTTTTGCGACATTCAGGGAAGGAAGATCTTTTCATTGGCAGCTGAAACATCCTACATAAAACTAGGCTGTGCTTTCTCCCTGCAGTCACTGCTTGTGGCTCACTGAATAAGAAGCTCTCTTTAAAAAGATAAGCTCAGCCTGGAGACTAGGGATCAGCTGGAATGGGTGGAAATCAAAACAAGGCTGTCGGGTTTTTCTTTTTCTCTTGGCACATGATGAATTTTCCCCATGCAGAATAATTTGGAGCCAAGATTTTTTTTCCAGAGCTCCAAGATTGTTGCTTTGCCTGTTCACATACTTTCTTTTTCTAGTAGGGTTTTATTTTTCAAACCAATTTTTCATCAGACCAATAAGTGAGGAGCTTGTGGAGACCTGCTCATATGTGAACCTGGAGAGTGGAGGGGAAAACCCAAACCAGTATCACTGCATCACTAATGGTGCAGAGCCTCAGATAACAGTTATGGCTGCTGGATATTTAGGCTCTACATTTAACCTACCTTTCCTGGCTACCTTTACAGCTCACGTTTAAACAACAAGCACTTTCTCTTTCCCAAGGCTTTTCCTTAATTGGGTTTTTGTTATGCTTTTTTTCCTTCTCATCTGTGGCTTAAGAAACTGTAATAGCTTGGAGGAACTAAAAAGAACCAGAACTTTAACTTCAGGCAGGAATTACACAGCTTTCCTAAAAAGTCATTTTACCTCTTGTTTACAGGTTGGGAAGGCATTTTGTTCTGCACAAGTTGGTGATGATCCTGAAATGCAAGTTTAAATCAGCAACTGCATTTCAATCAGCATTTATGGTAAAGGGAAGGGCTTTGGGAAGGTGATTACTTTTATACTCTCTTTGCCCTGTGCCTTTTCCTATGGTCTCGCTGGTCCCACAGGGTAGCAGAGCTGGGACTGGCACAGAGGCTGCTTGACTCGTGTTCCTGTTCCCAGTGGCTGAACCATCCCTGTTCACAGTAATTCCACTGCTGTGGGTTAAACTGAGGACTTCACACCAGGCTGTGTGTGCTTTATGTCATGAACAGCCGTGTCATCTGGAGCAGAGGGCAGAGCCCTGCCCAGGAGGGGAGGGGGAGCACACTGGTGACTAAAATCCCCTTACCCACAACATCGCTGAAAGCATCCCCACTGGAAATAAAAACATCCTCTTCTGCCCCAGCACAGCTGAAGCGGGGGTGAGCTGCAGCAGAAGGTGAGAGCAAACAGGTTAGGATGCCCACCAAGAGCCCTTAGGAAGCCAAACAAGCAGTGCACAAGTGCTCACTGCTTTTTCAGTAGATCCCTGCCAATAACCTTTCAGTCAGGAAATATATTTCAAATAATATGATGGGCAATTGGATATTGGCTAGGAGGGAATAGGAAGATACTTTGCACCTCATTGCATAGCAAGATTTCTCAGTACAGAGCTATAAAATGCCCACACTGTGCTCATCAGTCTCCATGGCAGGATATCCTACAGAGGTCCTTCAATAAAATTAAGGATTTAACCTTCTTCAAGAGAACTAGAGACGGGAACTGTGCATATTTCTTCCCCTCCAAGATTTTCATGGTCCTGTGTCCCATAGGCTCACAAGTGTATACAAACATTCATCCTCATAGCACAAGTGCTTCTGAAAATTCAAGAACAATGCTGGTTCTGCCATCATATAGTTTTGCCAGTTTTCAAAATGCACTGGACACTAATTGCCAGCTTTTTTTGAAGAAGCATTCACTCACAAGCCTTGAGTGAGAAATGCTGCAGATTTGGTGATAAAGGGATGGTGAGATTTTTCTGAAGCCACACCAGTCACTGTGGTGGCAGCTGAATTCAGGCCTGAACTCCTGATTTGGGGGATACAGCAGTACCCCTCTGAATAAATAACAGCACTCGGTGGGCATCCTGAAGTCACTGTGTGCTAGAGAGCTTTCTTCTTTTCCCCAGAAGATTGCAGCAGCATCAGGTTGTGTCAGAGCTGCAACTGCTGCCAGGGATAGGATTGCTGCCAGAGATCTGGAGACATGCTGATTTCCACTCTACTTTTCTGGACTTTGTTGCCTTATAAAAGAAGCAATCAACTGTCTTTCATAAGAATAGGGCTCTGTATTGTTGCAGCATTTTTCACGTCCAAATCACTTTAAAAACATTCAGTGGTGCATCTCATAATACCCCTCCAGTGGGCTGTGGATATGTTTTATCTTAATTTTATAGCTGTATTTAATCAAGCAAACAGGAAATTAGTTTCTTGTCAAATCTTTGTTTTGTGGCCCTCAGGCTAGACCCACAGGCACAGTCCTGTCTTCTGTCTGTTTTGGGGTTGGTCTATAATCAGCCTGGGATGGCATTGCTACAGAAAAACAGCCCAGAGACTGATCTGAGGGCAAGGTGCCAATGCCAACACCAGGCCCAGAGTGACTGAATGTCATTTTTTTACCTCCAAGTATAAATGTTTAAGCTCTTGGGAATTTGCAATCTTCTCCTCTCAGCCTGTTCTAGACAGTGAATGGCTTTTTGCAGCCACAGCTCATCCTGTCTGACCAAAGGGCTCATTTTAAAGTAATCTATTCCCGCCAGTTTATAGCCACACAGGCCAACAGAAAATGACCCAGTGATAAAATGTGGTTGTATAAATCTCTTCCAAAGCATATTTTCATTATCCATTAACTCTATGTAGTCAACAGTGAAGGACAGCTAATAGACATCAGGGAAGCAGCATCAGGATGGGTGAACACTGATCCTGGAGGAGACCAAAACATCCCATGAGCTGCCAGGCTGCTGCTGGGAGCCTGGTGCTCCTGTGCCTTCAGCCAGGACAGATTTTGCACTCCCCAGAGGACCTAAATAATTTTTTGTGACAACACTATGTGTTCTTATTTTCCTGTCCTGCATCAGTGTATTCACATGTCCATATGATAAGCTTTTTAAATTTTAGTTCTTTTAATTTTAGGGAATAAAATATAAACAATGTATATAAAATACATACAGGCTGCCAAGAGAAGTTGTAGATGCCACATCCCTGGAAGCGTTCAAGGATGGGCCTTTGAGCAACCTGGTCTAGTGGAAGTTGTTCCTGCCCGTGGTAGGGATGTTAGAACTGGATGATCTTGAAAGCTCCTTTCAACCCAAACCATTCTAGAATTCTATGATTCTTTGACAACCATCAGACCACTGTCTGAAACTTCCAAATAACCTTATTTTTGATCAAGTGTGCTCACTTTTTACGTGATGATGCACTGAGATTTTAATTGTTGTTAGAAAGCTAAATAAGCCACCAAGGCTACACCTTTGAGTCCCATCTCTGTTGCTCAGACCTCTTGGTCAGGATACAATTCAGTACACCATGCCAGGCTCATTTTCAAACTGTGTTTTCCAGAGGTTCTCTGTAAATAAAAAGGCTGCAAAAACCCCCTGATTGTTCAATGAGGGCAAACTCCAGGCAGCTGGAGTGCTTGGTCTCTGTGCCCTGCATGTCGATAACCTTTTAACACGAGAGTTTGGCAAAGGCCAATGACTCACTTCAGAGGAAAATCCCACCATGAGATGGTAGTTCCTCATTCTCAGAGACTTTAATCTGAGCAACAGGGTGCATCTGCTGAGAGGTTAAATCCATGAAGACTCTTCAGGTTTCTATTTAACATTTTGAGGCCAAACACCACATCTGAAAACATGACACTGCTCTTGTCCTTGCCCCTAAACCAGACTCCACAATTAACCCATCTGTATGTGTTTGTACACCACAGTAAGGCAAATAAAGGCTGAATTTCCCAAACTGCAGCCACAGCATATGAACTTATAGACATAAGCAGAAAACTTCTCCACATCAGTGGATTTCTGGCTTGTCTGGATCATTTGCCTGTCTGTATTTCCTGCTGCTATTAAGAATTATGGCTGTAATCCTACAGGAATGGTTCTTTAGTTTTCAAAGTGCAGCTAACCATCAGGCGGGCAAGATAGCGCAAGCCACACGGGCTGAGCTCGTCTGTGATCTCACCCCATTACACAATACTGTGAGGAGCCCCAGTGGAGTAGCATTGCACAAGCCCCAAGGAGTTTGGGGGTTATAGACAGTCCTGAGGAATTATTTTATGTCATGGGAGAGAGGAATGGGAATGAACGGGAATTCAAAGTCCGGATTACCATTAGGCCAGCAAAACACATTCCTATAGTCTGCAAGTATACAAAGACATCATAGTTGGCTCATTTCCTTTCCTCTTGCCTGTAGCAGCCACAGCTTCAGCCCTACTTTATTTGGACTACATCAATGTGTCAATAAAATGTGGCTGTGGGGCCTCATCCTCACCCAGTAGGTGCGAGGTTGCTCTGTGTGAATGCCAGCCAGGGCTCAGGCTGGAAGCTCTGTCCTGGGCAGAGAAACATTATTTCCATTACATTATCTCTGTTGTTTATTGGCTTTTCTTTTTCCCCTTAAAGGGATTTATATTTAAACCATAAAATATGATCAGATTCAAACTTGTTCTGGACTAGTTCTCCTCCAAAGGGTTTGTATTTTAAGTTTCTTTTTAATTTTCCCGTAACATTGATACGTCTGTTTTTAGGGAAGAACAGTGATAGGCATGCTGGGCTTAAATCCACCAAATTCAGTTTGGATTTATATCTGAACTCTTGCCAGGGGCTGAGGCAATGGCAGGCTGAAGGCTGAAGGAAGAGCTGAGGACCCAGGGGAGATGTGGTCAGTCTGGAAGAGCAAGAGAGAAAACAGAGGTCTGCAAAGTAAGGGTCCCACCATAAAACCTGGAAGGTGCTGAAGGAAAAGAGTTGTTAACTTACCTCTAGTGCCAACCTACCCCTTGCAGGAATTACTGCCCAAGGTACACAAGAGATATTTTTCTCTCCAAGCCTTTGCTGGTCCTTGTGTCTCAGAGTTTCTCTGCTTTTTCAGGGCTGACCCCTGGGTCCCTCCCTGCTGCTGAGGGTGGAGATAACTTGGATGCCCTGGATGTCTGCACTTACTTCTGCTGCCCCTGTGTATTATGGAAGGGGAGAGGGCTTATGCCACTTTGCTGGATTTTTGAGGGTACCTCGTATGTTTACTGGGCTTTGCCCTCAGCTGTGGTGAACACAGTCTTTAAAAGAAACCTCAGACCCATCTGTGTGCTCAACGCTTTGCAGAGCATTCATGTTTCCCCAAAATCCATCCTGATGTCCCTTCTGTTCCTTCCTGAGTGCCTTGGTGCAGCAACCTCCTGTGGTTGTTTTAGTTATCTGTATACTTTTCTCCTTGAATCAGATGACTTCTCCCTTCCTAGACAGATTACACAAAGTATTCCTTACCCAGACACCGTGAGTCTTTCCACCTCCAGCAATTGCCACACAGGTCCTTCCTGAGCCTCTCTTTCCATAAATAATACATACCCAGATTTCTTAAATTCTTGGTCATCTTCCTTGATTCAGCTACATGTCAATGACCTCTCTTGTGACAACCAAGTACATCTGCAGCTGGAATCCCATTTAATAACTTATTTCCCTTATTTTATAAATAGAAATATATACTGTAGTCCTTTGTGGGTGGAGCAGCATGGAAATTACCATGATGGTTTCTGCACCCCATTAGCAGCTCTGACCTGATTTAACATAGGCTGGCTCACATCACCTCTTACTCAGTGTTTTCCATGGATGAGGTGCAGACAAGCTGTGTACAAGGAGCTCGTGGATTTGTGTCATGATGAGACAGGAGAGGATGGAGGGAACTCATGCCAGCTAACTGAGATGCTCTGGCTAAACTCCTAATTACCCAGTCTCTCTCTCTATCCATTTGGTTTAATCCAATCCCTTTATCTCTGTCAGAGTGACATGTTTATTTTCTCCACATTACTCCCTACAAACGCTGGTACAAGAACAGCTTCACCATAATAGTGGTGAGTGGAGCAAAGGCATCATCTTCCCAGCATGGATCATCTTTATGGGTGTGGTAACAGAAGTGAGATTCCCACGCTCAGGCCCATGAAATCCAGTGGAAACAATGAGATCAGAAGCAGAAGCACATGAGATTCATTCCAGTTTAACCAGTAAAGCATCAGTTACCAAGTTAACAGTTCATTTTTCTCCACAGAACACTTTCCTGCAGGAGAGGATCTTCTTTATGTCCATATTGACTCGATCTCCAAAATGTCTCTCTCCCTCTGGAAAGGCAACCTGTCTCAGGCTGCTTTTTGTGGCCAATAGTACACACATCCTTAAGAAGGAATAGATGTTTTCCACACTTTTTTTACCCTTACGTCATCTGAGGACCGAAGCCTCCTTCCTGTGCTCTCACATTTGCCATGCAGTACTTCTGTGTTGCTAAGCAGAGGGGCTGCTTTCCCAAATTTCTCCACTCCAGAGTTCTGCTGTTGTCTCATACCCTGACCTGCTCTGTTTCAAGACACATGAGGATCCTCCTTCCTCCACCCTCTCTGTGTGGGTAGCTCATGGCCCTGCCACACTCCTGTGTTTCTCCTGTGAGGAGACACTCTGCATCCTCTTTATAGCCACCCCATAAGTACTGGAATACTGTGATGGGGTTTCCCCTAGGCCTTCTCTTTTCCAAGGAGAAGGGACCTAACTCCTTCAGTCTTTCTGCCAAAGCCCTGTGCTCAGAGCATGTCCTGCTAGACATACTGTGTTTATACAGGATCTCCTTGCACAGCCCATTTTTACTGCCCATGACCCTGCCATTCTCCCCTGTTTATCTTCCATGGCCTGTATTTACATACTGTGACATCCCAGACCCTGCTGCCTGTCCCTGTTTTAGTCTCCCAACATCTGTCGCTCACTGCACCTTTGCTCTTGGGTTCAAAGCTCAAAATGAAATGCAGTCATAAGCAGAAGATTAAAAAACCACAAGTGAAACAAGACACCTAAATCCTTGCGTACTTCTGCTGATGTCCTTGATAGGAATTGATCCTTCCATCCCCCTTGATATGCAGCCCAGTGGACCCTTTGTACTGTGTGGGATGCAGAGATCAAAACATGTACATTTAATGAGCTCATTTCTAACAATATTTTGAAGTTGTCTTTTTCTAGTCTGTCTCCTAAATTCTCTCTGGCTATACTTCACATTTCCCTCATTAGAAACATGCTCTTCCAGTCAGGCTGCTGACATTGTAGAGAAAGTTGCTGCCCTCAATTGGAAGCTGAAATATAATTTGGGGTGCCTAACCTCACATTAACACACACACACATGCACACACGTGCGCACACACACATGCGCGCACACACACACACGCACACAGGGAGAGAGTTAAAATTCTCAAGCATCCATTGAAATTTTTAACCCAAGTAGCTCACTAAAATTCAGGGTTTGTAAAAGAAATCCAGTTTCAGAGAGAAAGCTGTAGATGGGTTCAAACATTTTTATACAGCTGCTTTGTCACAAGAAAATACGAAGTCCTACTTCCCTGAAGACAGGAGCAGCAAGTTACTATTCATGCAGAACTGGCTTTCTTTGAATCACAGTTCCCAAACAATGTGAGCTTTTCCCGGGTTTTCTCTCTTGCACGCTCTGCCCAGCAACACATGTCTTTGATTTCACAGGCTGTCTGCCTGCCTTTCCTGCAGCTTCAGAGCTGGGTGTCTCTGCTCCTCAGCCATTGCTCGCCCAGTGCTCTGTTTGCACATCCAGACTCCACATGATCCATGGAAAAATGTCCTCACTGGGATCAATCAAATTCCTATGTTATCAGTGCCTTTCTCTGTGCTTAGTTTGGGCTTTTGAGACTCCTGGTTTCCTAAAAGACCTCTCACAGTTAAATTAAACAAAGACTGGGGAAGACATGCTGACCAGGAGTTTTTGTTCAACCTCCATTGCAGCTTTCTGTTTTTGCAGCCAGGCTGACACTCCCTTCCCTGTGCTGGGGACTAGCAGGAGAGGCTTCAGCCAAGTGTCCTCCAACATCCTGTCACCCTGTGGCAGTGCCAACCCTTCCAGAGATGCCAGAACAGGCTCTCCTATACCTGCTTCTCTGCTCTCAGCCTGACTATTTTGGGGCTACTCACTCACTCACACAAGAGGCAGATCTGACACAATCCTCCCATAAAAGGGCTGGACCAGGATGGGACCAAACAGTTTCTGCTGCCAGTATGGTGGCTGGGAGGGATGCCCATAGCCCCGAGCACTCCAGGAGCACAGAATGTCAGATTTCAATCAGCATGAAGCTCTGGCTGTTATGAGGATGTTGGACTGCACTTTTAGAAGCTTGAACTCATCAGTATTTGGAGTGTTGTGCTGTCAGGGTCAATTATTATCGTTATGCATTGTCCTGCTATGTGACCCAACTCACAAATGGTTTCTTTCCCTCCCACAGTGGATTGCAGACAGAAATAAGCCCAATTTCATGAGTGTGTGAAGGGTATATGCTCAGTGGCTTCATGCACACCGTGGGTCACACACATGCCATGCTGTCCACAGCAGTACAGTGAAAGCTCTGTCCCATTATACACAGCAACAGCACTCTCTAAACTGCAGGAGGGAATTAGAACTTAATGCATTTAGAACTTAACACATTTCCCCTCCTCAGAGCCCTGAGCTCACCTGTGGCTGCCGAGGTGTGCAGTGCTCCCTGGGTGCACACACCACAGGCTGTGATTTCTGATACTGCAGCACATGGGCTGTTAGAGAAGTGCCTTTTTTCCCTCAAAATTCCCCTGATTACAGTGTGCAGCCATGGCTTTTATTATGCCTTTCTTTTTTTCAGGTTTCAGTTTTGGAAAACAAATGCATATACTGTAGTCAAACTCTCTTCACTTTTGTTTTTGATAATTTGAGGAGGCTGAGTCTGTATTTCTCATTA
>WEKY01035081.1:146150-162962 GCA_013390045.1 Picathartes gymnocephalus
TGGCAAGAAAAGTAAAAATAAAAGTACCTATAAAATAAATCATAGATTGTGATTTCCAAATTCTCCAGAGTATCTTAGGGTTGTAAGGTGACTTTCATGGGTGTTTCAGCTCTAGTGCAGTATTCTGTAGTGCTTAGGTGTGTGATGTGCATGTGGCCCTTACATCCAAATTCTGGTAAACCCCTGCCTGCACATTTAGGTCCTTAAGCACATGAAGTACCTCTTAAAAAGTATTCACTCAAATGCATTTTAACCAATTCCCTTAGAGGTCATACAGTGGGCATGGTGTGCAGCTCCGAGAGCAGTGTAGATGGAATGTGTCAGTAGTGACTAATCACAACTGTATGGAAAGTCTTCAGAGTATCTGGTTAATAAAAGAAACAGTAGAATTTTCCTTAAATAGTCTTATACCAGGAAAAAGCTAACAGTAGTTTTTCCTAGAAGATTGAAGGGTAGCTCACTGAGAGGCCTTGATACAGAAAAGAAACATGTGTAGGATCCCTGGCCTCCTCAGTTGTACCTCCTCTGGGAGCTGAGTGATGAATATTTTTATGGTATTGGCTCTCCTCTTTTTATGTCCTGCTTATCACCTTATACCTTATAGAATATTGTCCTTTGTCCCATCAATCAAGGATCCAGCTTCCCACACACAGAAAGGGAATACCCGAGAAGGCCAGCAGGGAGGAGAGGAGGTAGAGGATGGTCACTACATGAGGAAGACCCATGTGTGCCTCAATTCATCTGCCACGAGAGGCAACTGAGATATGTTGCAGTACATCAGCTTGTCTGTACCACTGGCTAAGCTGTCTGTCAAAGACCTCGACCAATGGGATACAGCATACATCACTGGCCAAGGCACTGCCCAGGCTATAACCCGAGCCACCCCCTATAAAAAGGGACTCCCAGAAATTAAATCTCTCTTGATCTGCGTCATCTCCGAGGGTCAGTGTCATCCTTTCTCCTCCTGGGCCCCCTACCACATAACAGAGATAAATGTCTGCAAAATCATGAAGAGGGCCAGCTGAGAACTGTTTGCTTTTATAGTCACTACAAGACAAAAACAAAGACAAGAGATGCAAATTCAAAACTCTCAGAAATAAATGCTTCTTTACATGGTGCCTCAGCCTGTGTAAAGCTATGGGAATGTGTAGGCTGACAGAGTACATGGGGCAAGTGTCATGCTACATTTGCATTTTCCTTATATTTTTCCCTAGGTGTCCATTTTTGATCCCTGTTGGCAACATAATTATGGGCTGCCTGAGCCTTTGGTTGGAGCTGGCATGAATGTTTTCTATCTTTGTGCAGAGTAGGTGCACATCTGCTCGGTTTTGTCAGCACTACACCATCAAACACAGGCTATTGACCTACTTCCTTATGGTATTGCATGGATGGGGAAGCAGGAGAGAGGTTTTGGTGGAACTGTTCTTGTTCCTGGCTCCTGTCCTTGGCAAATCTAGATTGCAGCAGGCCTGAGGTCAGCTGCATCTCTGACCACAACTGGTTTGCATTGCTATTAATTGTTTTCTCCTTGCTTGACAGCAGTGTGCTGTGGTGGCTGCCCCTCATTCCAACAGCATGGCTTTATGTTACAAATAAAGCTATTTTGTGAGGAGTTGGTGTTTCAAATAGTGCTCCTGCTTTGCTTTCTCCTCCATCCTTGGCTGCACAGTCTCTTGCCACCTCTGCTCTGCTACTCGTCTTATTCTACAGTAAGTCGATTCAGGGATTCAGTCCCCCAGAAATTGTTTCTTATATTGTGGGGTTATGGTTCCCAAGGGTTAGCACCATGACATGGTTCACAATGAGGTCAGAGTACTCTTACTGGTCCAAGGGAGCAGTGGGAGGGGATGGGAAAGGGGAACAGGAGTACACTTTTCATGAGCTGCTGTTAGTTTGACTCTGCATCATGAACCCTTTATCCCAGAAAACTCTGAATCTGTCTGGATGGAGACTTAATACTTCTGTCCATATCACTTCACTGTGGAGCCAAAACTGCATATTACAGTCCTTTGAAAGATGATTTTGAAAAAAAAGATGGATCTTTTCCTGTGTTTTCAGCTCAGGCATTAATTCCTTAGAAACAAAAAACATTGTTAGTCACATCTGCATGAAGGACATAGAGAAGCCAGCATTATTTTAACATATAACTATTGTTAATGGGGATAAAATAATTAACCCACTCGTAATTAAATTTATGGCAGTATTTTTCAAGACAGAAAATCAAAACCATGCTTGCATTACAGTATTGATATAAAGCCTCTGCTCTAATAGTGTTAGGTATCTAATAGCAATTTCAAGCATTTAGTTAGACTAATTCTTCAGGTTAATACATCATCTTGCACTTCAAATTATCTTTATGCTCTTTACAAATAGCTACTAATTAAGCCTTATGCTACTCCTGCCAAGTCAGTTAATAGTATCATACCAGGTACCATCATTGCTTTATGCTCCTCTGTCTGGTGCTGAAGTTAGATGACAGGGACCTGGGCCCTGGACAAAGGTGACCAAACTATGTTAAAAGAGACAATGGTGACAAGCTGGAGTGCTTGGACTCAAGTGAGAAATAAGTTGGAACAGTTTATATTTGGGATTCCAGTCACCTGGATATGGACACTGCTGGGACTCAATGCATTTCAGAAACACTTGGGTACTTACTTTTAGCAGGTGTAAGACGGAAAAGGGGAGTAGGAGGAAGAGCAAGAGCACAGAGCAAGGTCAGGACTGCTGGTGATGGTCTCTTGTGATGGACTTGGACAGAACCAGGGTGTGACGAACTGGCAGGTGGCTGACAATGCTGCCAGCTTAGCCACAGCTTGGTGATAAGCTTCAGGACATACCTGTTCCCTTGCCAGACAGGAGAAGCATTACATGGGACTATGAATATGGTTCCCTATGTGGGTTGTTTCTTATCATCAACCATTTCTCACATTTCTCCTGGTTTCCCTCCTCTCGCCCAGTAACTCCCCTCAAGCCAGGCTTTCCTTAAGGGGCTAGTCATTTTCCTGCCCCTAACACAGGGCACAAAGGCCAAAGAGGTCCAGAGAAGCCACAGTGGCTTCCTCAACACCTGAGTGAGTGCAGAAACACCAGAGCTTGGGGAGCACTCTCAGCAAGGGGTAACCAGTCTAGGTCTGACCTTGTCCTCACCATGGGCAGATGGAAACTCACGTCTTCCCCTTGTCAGGAACACTTTATGTCATTCCAGCATTAGGCAAAACATAAACTTAGACCAGGAGAGAGGAGGGTTGAGCCCCAGCCTTTTGGCTTGTTGCAGTCAAGCAAAACAGCTCTCACTCCTGTTTCACCAACACCTGCCTTTTGTGCAGCATTATCCCTGTTCTGCTACTTATCCATGTCCAGGGAAGTGCCCTGCTCTGAAATCTGAATGCATAAAGGCTTTTATAGGTTAAAGCTCAATATCTTCCACAGTCCTGACTCTATGCTGGTTTGGGATAGGGCTAAAGAAGTCTGAATTATGCAGTTTTGAGCCCCCCAAAAACAATCTTGATCTCTTCCAGCACCTGCAGGTGTTTGCCTCTGCTCTGCCAAATGAATTTGACTGTGACACTGCTGCCAAGCCTTGCTGGACTGGCACAGGATGTAATGAATGCTTACCAAAAGTACAAAGATGATTTGATGGAGGGCACTTGTGAAGTATAAAGTGATATGCAACCTGCAAAACAAGTTTAATGAAATGCTTTTAATTGCTGTAAGATATGTAACCACATTAAAACAGTGGCATCAACACCAAAACACTGAAGATAAGCTATGATTTTTCAAGCTGGGATAGTCAAAAAGTGCTAAGAATTTGACTTCTTCACTTACATTACTGCCTATGCAGACAAGGAATCAATTGCTGATTGTTATGGTAAAACAGTCACCACAGTTTGATAATTACTTTGTGTGTTGTTATTTAGAACACTACTAAATAACTACTTTTTCTGCATCACAGAGATGAAGAGGATGAAGGAAGGTACTGTCCCTCACTCCACCAACCTGCCTGAGCCAGAGCTTCCCCTCTTCCCACAAATGAGGGACTGAATGACCCCACACAGTATTATTGACTGATTCTAAACAGCCATCCCTGATGACTTACACTGGAGAAGAAATCCTCACAACTAGCCAACTCTTTTTGCAATCTGTTCATCTCAATGGTAACATTTTTCCATATTTGGATTAGATTGATTTGCATTGATGAGATATGAGATGATGGTGGGTTTTAAAATTTCTTTTGGGGAAGTAATTTTCTCACACAGACCAAATTTTGGTTTCATTGTCTAAATCCACATTCTTTAGTCTGTTCAAAGCTTAACACTGTGTTGGTTACCTGAACATCTTATAACAAAAGGCTGCTGATCTTCATCATTGCTACCAAGAGCTAATGGCCACATAAAATCACTTTGCCATCCAGTGAGATAAGGAAGGATCCCCATGTGCTGAACCTCTGGTCAGATATGAGCCCTCTCTGTCCTGTAACAATCTAATTTAAAAGTAGGAAATTCCTCAGAATAACCAGCTCCTAGTCCTAGCTGAGAGCTGGCTGATAAAACACTGTGAAATATTTAACTGTGCATAGTAGCAGAAGATTCAGAACAGATGTGATCTAGAAAATTAGCTAGAGCAAACACAAACCTCTGCATGGCATCCCTGGCTCCAGCAACATCTGGCACACCGTGTCTGGCTGGCAAGGGCTCTGCTGGCACCTCTGCCCCTTGTCCTGCTGCTCTCTTCCTGCTGGCACATAGGAAGAACTGATTGTGTCCCTTTTCTCAGGAGCTGCCTTTATATCTGATTGAATCATGTAACCATAGAGTGGTTTGTGTTGGAAGGGACCTTAGAGATCATCCAGTTCCAATGCCCTCCCCATGGGCAGGGACAGCTTCCACTGTTGTGGATATGCCTGTGATATAAATACCCCCAGTCAGGTCCTGGTGCCTGAGAACACAGAGGTCACAATGCTGCTGTTCTCACCCAAGGACACAGGAAGAGCTCGTGTTGCAAGGAGTGGTAATACACGTTCTTAGGCAAACTGTGAAAGCTGGAAAAAGCAGGCAGACCCCCTTTGCTACACATCTCAAGGACCTTCTGAGTCCAAAATCTGCCTTCCTTCATTAGGAGTTGGACTCAATGACCCTTCCAACTCAGCATATTACGTGATTCTATGATTAAAAGGGGTTATTTAAAAGCAAGTGACCACAGAGTGGCTCAGCTGACAGGTACACTGTGGCATTTGCAAAGTGGCCAAGGCATGTTTGGGCTCCAGACTTGGCTTGGGTATTTGCTGCCCACAGCTGAGCACTCAGATTATCCTTCTCTCCATGTGACCTACAGCACTGAGAAGTAAAAACTTTTTATTGGGCCCATTTTGGTGCCAGCTGGGACTGTTGGGGAACTTCCAGGAATGTATTTTGTGTAGTGGTGACCTGGGCTGCTGCATCCCAGGATGGGATGTGAGTTGGGGCAGGGGGTGGGGGACAGCCAGCCCTCTGGGTCAGACCATTGCTGGCTGCAGGACATGGGTGTCTGATCCACTCAAGACCAGCCTTGGCTGGATGTGAATATGAACTGCCTCAAAACAGGAAAGTATTTGGAATTGAAACATCATTTTTTGATCATTACAGGAACTGGTCAGAGTGTGGATGCACATTTCAGTTTGTCAAAAGACATGACTGTACTTCCCAGGTTGCCAATTACCAGAGTTTTCCAGGTACTGACAACTCAGAGCTTTCAGTGACTCAGTTGCAACAATGTTTCACTGTTTCTGTCGCAACATTTCTGATAGTATAATTTACTTTTTTCTGAGTGTCTTGTATAAGGGTTCAGGAGTGTGGATTTTGGTCCTGGGCTTTGAAGCTTCATCCAGTCACAATATTTCTCTGCTCCCTGGCTCTAATTCCATGGCCTTGTGCTTTGGATTTACATTACTTACTTTCTCTACATTTTGTTATCTTTTTGGTGTTACCCAGCAGATATCTTCATAAGAATTTATTTACTTGTGTCAAGTGTTTTCACAATAAATTCAAGGGTAAAAAAGTGAGAGTAATTTCTTTGCACAGAGACTACGGTCATTCAGGCAATTCTTTGCCTCCTTAGGACCAAGTGAATGGGAATGGGATGTTTTTGGTTGCTATCCAGAGGGGGCTGGCTGGCTCTGACTCACTGCATGCAGTTTTACCTGTGGCCACTGGAACACTCTGAGTCACAAGGAGAGGCACAGCAGCTGACAGTGAGAGGTAATCACACAAAGGATATTGCAGCCATGAAGGCACTTCAGGCACTGCTCCTGGTGGACAGCAGCAGCGGGGCACAAATACATCTATGTAGTTCTTAATTAACTACAAAAAGTGCCTGGGTCCCTTTCCCCCCCGCCCTCTCTTATTTCCCAGACCATAAACCAAATCTTCAGCAGGTATAAACTGGCACAGGCTTTCTGACTTCAAAGGAGCTGCGTCGGTTTGAACCAGCAAAGATTCTGGTGCCATATGGCCCTAATTATGTTAATGTGAGGCCCAAAGGATGCAGTGCAATAATAAAAAGGAAATACTGTGTGATCCATCATCACTTTGGCACTCAAGGCAGGACTTTCAAAGGTATTTAGGCACCAAAAGAAGAAGACAGGTGTGTTGGAGATTTTCTGTGTTCCATTTCCCCACGATAAAAATTTATTTCCTTTCTATCCCAAACCAGGCTTGAGAGCCCCTGAAAAGAGGGTAGAAACATTTTATTTTTATCACCATGGAAATAAGAGGGGTCTTTCCAAAGTGGACCTCTGACTACTTTGTTTCTAGACCTCTCTGAGTCTCGGCTGGGTCCCAGTGCTGGCAGTGCCTGCAGACACTCCCAGGGCCCAGGTGAGGCGGCTGCCAGGCATTGCTGGAGCGAAACTTTGGCACCAGGTAAGGATCTCCACAGGAGGAATGATTCCAGCCAGGCTCACTCACCCCCAAGGAGTGTCAGCTAAGCCACACTCCTCCCCATCAGCACAGCTCCTTGCAGTGCTATCCCAGCATATGGGGCAGCAGGAGGATATGAGGAGGACAAGTGCAACTTATTCCTGTCCTAGGCAGATGGAAGCCTACTGCACCCTGAGCTCCCCCAGGCCCATCGGTGTGGAAACCTTCAGCAGCACGGAAACTGCCTTTGATTTTAAATCCAAACAGCTAACCGCTGTTATTCTTGGACATTTATATTACATTTTCCTCATATTTTCCATCTCATGCATGATTAAAAACAAATTATTGCATTAAGGTGTTTGAAGTTAGGATGCTCAGTGCAGCAGCTGTTTGTTTCTAAGTCCTTGACAAGAATTTCCTGTTGATCTGGTTTTACGTTGTCTTTACCTAAAACAAATTTTCTTCAGGGACTGAACTAGTCCCTAAATAGTTTTAAAAGGGTTCTCCCAATTCAGGCTCTTTTCTAAAAGCCTTATAATCTTTGTCCTGCCAGGGAATGAAGCAAGATTGCTGAAAGCATATTCAGGTTGCCCTAAAGGAGTGGGAAACAGATTGCTTAATAAGGCAAGAGCTACACCCCACATAATAATTGTCACAGTGATCTTTCATTGTTCTGATGCCTTTATATTGGTGCTCACTGTAATGTGCTTGGGAATGATGCAATGCTGATGCTGTAATAACCTGGTAGGCAGTTGAATAGATTCCCTTTAGAAAACAAGAGGTCACCATTTCACAGAGTTCCCAGCATGAAAATGTGTTTATTGATGGCTTGCATTTTGTATAATTTTGTTCTTTATCTTCTTTACTTTTCAGCTGCAATCCCAGGGCATGGATGTACTCATGGTGTGGTGCTGCTGCCCTTCTAAAGAGCTCGAAGTACTCCATGCTTTTGCTGTAATTCCCAGCATGTACTGATGTGTCAGGGGTACACATCACCTTTCAGACTGGCCAGGAAGTGTGGAAAGTGAAGAGTAAGGTAAACCAAACACCAGGCTGCCTCTGTGAGGGAATAAGGTTTAAGTTTCTACTCTGCCCAAGCCAAGCCAGTTAATAGACATAGAGCTCCTGAAAGCTGGTAGATGCTTCTCTGCTCTGCTAGCCTGCAATGGCCCTCTCAAAATTTAATCAGATTTTTTTATTTTATTTTTCTTTTACTCTTAAAATCGACTCTCAAAGTGGGTTTGATCAAACTCAACATATTTCTGAAAAAATACTGTATTTTGCGTTTTGACAGTTCCTGGTGAAAAGACTTTTGCTGCTGATATCCCAGATCAGTTCTGGGCAGCTGCAGTGAAACACAAGGGACACTGAGTCAGAAGGGTGATCCTGTATTCCTGCACGTAGAAGATACAAACAGTCCCGACACCTGGTTGCAATAGAGCCACTCCAATAATAAACCAATAAATTATGGATGGCCCTCTATGAGATAAAATATCCAGAAGATATTGTCAAAATGTATGCTGCTTAAAATAACAGGACCTCTTATGATTTTAATTTCAGCAAATGAAGGTTTACAAGATGAAACCCCAGACCTGCACATTTTTGTGATTGAAACTAATGTCACGCACGTAAGCAATGTCTCCCCTTTGACTCAAGTTATTTATTGGTGTAAATATTTGTGAGATCAGAACATTAACACCTAACTAACAAGTTGTAGCACAAAATACCAACAACTCATATGCAAGTCTCAGAAGTTTCTGTATTTTTCTATAAAATACCTGGAGTTCTTATATATTGTGCAGCAGGGAGCAACACAAATCTGCCTTTAAAAATTCACAGGACTTGTTTATTCATATGCAACTGAGAGAAAATGTGGGAAAAAATATTTATTGCAAATTCCTCAAATATTTACCAAGTGGAACGTCAATAGCAAGACCTTTAATAGATTCTTAATTCCACAGTGAGGTATTTAAACAGTGTTCTGAATTTCAAACATGCTGGGAAACAACACTGCTTATTGACACCTTTTCTGAAGACCGAACAACAGACTTTCACTCTTACTATAGATGAAAAACCTATATTTTGGCATTCATTTGCAACATTTTCATTGCTACTTCTCTTATGTGACATTTCATCCTTGTGTTTAGGTAAAGGATGTTCATCTAATTAGTACAAAAGCTTTACAGCACCCAGGTACTCTGTTCTCATTAACTCACAAACCTTCCTTTGTTTACAAAATGTTCTGAATATTTACTGGGGTCCTGGACAATGCTGGTTCATTGTTACAGAGCATACGTGTATGCAAACGTTTCTTTCATGTTTCCCATATTTTGCAACCATTTTCTTTTCCTCTTCTTAAGTCATAATCTCTGCAGAGAGCTCTGTGATGAAATCCTGAGTACAATTAGGATAAAGGATTTATTATGATTCATCCAGAACAGAGGTAACTGTTTGACCTTCAACTAAAACATGAAGGTTTTTCCCCAGAATATACTTTTGTCAAAAATCTGTCACTGCTTTCCCACTTTCCTCAAAACTCCTGAGATTTTTAAACCATGTGGGCCAAATTCCAGGTATCTTTAATATCAGCAAGAAACTGGGGCTGAATCCAGACAAAACACAGGAGTTTCACTTTTGGCCCTGCTCCTGGAAAAACAAGGGATTTGATCTTTTATTTGATATAACATGGATCAGGCCTTCAAATCAGATACTTGGAAATGGCTGTGACTGAAGTGAGAAGGAAAAGGCTGGAAGGAGGCTAAAAGATGAGGAGGCTTCACTGTAGTCACCACATTATGCAATTTCCCTTACAAATATATTAATTATCATGTCAAATCAGCTGAAATTTTTACCCCTGCAGTCTTACTGCTCACTACAAGAGAGCACAGGGATGGTTGCACACAACCAGGTGGGATCAGACATCCACCCAGCCCAGGGTCCCGTCCCTGCTCCTGTCCCATCTGGTCCAGGCAAGCCAAGGGAATGGGGCAAACGGATGTCCACCCTATCCACAGTTGTCTCTTGGTCTCTCTCACTCTCTCACTTCTGCATCAGAGGGAGAGACTTTGCATTTCATACCCACTTGGGATTTTGTCTGGTATGAATTCGTTCAGCTACTTGTTTGAAATTTTGTGAAGGCTTAATATTCATAAGGTCACGGGGATATGGTGGGGGTTTTTTGGCTTAAAGGCACCTTGTTCAACTACCTGCTGAGTGGCCCCTTGCACTGCTACAGCATTATTGGGAAAAATTGGGAAAGCTCCTCTTTGCAGATACCAAATGTGAGCTTTTAAAGCATCAAGACACGATTTGTACATTTACAAGCCCAAGGGAAAAAGAAAAATAATCCAAGGAGTATTGAAGGGACACTGCAGAGGAACTCACTTGTGAGGAACTCACTTGATGCCATCACATGGAGCTGCCAGGAGCCCATGGAAGGGCAGACACTCTTCAGGTCACTTGCTCCAGGTGAACTGGCGTGGGCAGAGGTGCAGCCCCAGCCCAAACAGCCACACAGAGAGAGAGAGGTGAGACCTGCCAGCAGGGACAGCAGCAACAGAGCTCCTCAAACAGAGCAAATCAAAGGCCTGGAGAGGTCAGGAGGAGTTATTTATGTGGAGGGGTAATGTTAGCTGGAGTATAATTGCTTTGGGGCTGCTCTTGGACAATTGCTTTCTGGCTGCTCTTAAACCGTTGCTTTCAGGTTGACCTCTCGCGGTTCATCTGGAGCTGCTCTGCCGCTTTATGAGTTACTGTCAGTAATTGTAGCCTGCAGCCATGGGGCAAAGGAGCAGGGGGGAGAAATAAAACACGGGAAGAGGCAGGGGTGGGAGGGCTTTGCTCAGGAGGGTCTGCTGCAGCGAGGCCTCTGCTGAAACATGGCTCGTCCCTCTGCAGAGCAGAGCATTGCAGACTGACCTGTGGTTGTGCCCAGAGCTGAGGTGGAGGGATTAAGGTGATGCAAGTTCATCATAAGCCACCAAGTGTAAACTGAAGTGGTGGAGGTAATTTAGGAGAGTAAATGGCAGTTTTGAAGAGCTCAGAGGACTCAGAGCTGTGGGAGCAGCAGCTGGGACCTTTCTGTGGTCGTTTCTTCTGTGGCAGAGATAAAGCCCTGGTAGCCTGGTGGGGCCAGGCAGTGGGCTGGACATTCCCCAGCAAATTGCAGCTTGTTTTCAACCTTCAGGATCACTGTATGGATGATGGTAAGTGCCAGCTCCCACCAAGATGGGGATGTTATTTGGTTTCCCAGGTGTTTGAATACTTGTGTGAGGAACCTCTAGCAGCTGAGTCTGGCCTGGATTGAAGGTTGAGGAACAGCTGGATTAAGGAACAGCTCTTCCAGGAGGATTTTATCATTCTCAGTTAGTTTGATGTATTGATGTACCATGTGACTTTATGGAGAGGCTTGAAACAGAGCTTTGCTGAACAGGCTTAGATAATCCCTGATTTTGTAGCAGCTGGAAGCTGGGAAAGTACTTGGAGACACACTGTGTACGCTCAACGAGTTTTTGCTCTTCCCTGGATGTCTGCTTAAGAATACTATTCGAATTTTTAATTTAAGAGAACAGAAAAGGGGAGGAGGGAGGAAGGAGGGGGGCAGCACCAGTCTGCCCCCATATGCACCCCCAAAGTTCTCTGTCACAGACACGCAGAGATGTGTGGTGGAAAACCAGCAGACAGCCTTGGCCCAGTGCCCTTGGACAGGCTTTGGCGGTAGGGACGGGGTGACACCTCCACAGTGAGTGAAGGAGGTGCAAAAGCAGCAGCTCTCCTGGCAGTGGTACCAAGTCCTAGATGGACCTAGAAAACCCCTGTGATCAACTGAAAGATGATAAGGGTGTCTCAGCATGTTCCTTCATTGCTAACTGGAGGGGGAATTGGATTTGCCTCTGGATTGGAGAAAGAAATCTAATGAAATTCCCAAGGAAGACTCTCTTCCCATTACTTCTGCAAGTTACCTAAAAAATCCAGAGTCTCTTTAATGCAAGCTGCAAGCACTGCCATTATAAATAAAATGACACTAGTTCTGCTACAGGAAAGTGGCTTGGCACTACATTGCTCCAGCATGCAACTTAGATGCTCCTTAACAGTTTCCTAAACCGTTTCCCATATCTCTTAAGCAAAACAGATTCTCCAATTTCCAAATGCATCTGCCTACAGCTAAAGCAGTAGCAGCTTAATTGTGACATGTAAGCATGTGTGTGCTTCTGTGCATGTATATGTGACCCTCTAATATTTATTTTCCAATCTTCTTATATGAAAAAAAATATTTTGTGCCTGAATAAGGGGGGAGGGAAAGAAAGTCATTTATTTACTGAACTTGTAAACCTGTCATTCCCAGGGAGAAGAGCACAGACTCGTCAGAGGCTTCCCAAATCAAATTGTTAAGCTTTTTTTAATTTTCATGCCTGCTAATTGCTCTGTGCAGCTGGTTTTATTTAAGAGGTTAGTATTTTAAAGTTGAAATGAGGACATACTGCAAACTTCACCCCACAGTTCACTGTGCTATGTACTCTGCACAGCAGCTCAGACTGTTAATCATAGGTGAGGGTTAACAAAGCCAAAGTGATGCAACTGCAGGGAGGCATGAGGATACAGCCAGACAGAGCAGTTTAGAGCCATAAACAAAGACACTGTCCCAGTGAAGGACATGCATATTGCAAAATATGTTAGCTCAGGGCATCCCCTTGCAGTGCAGTGCGAGGAATACATGCAGAAGTCCTGCTGCAGGTAAGGAAACCCTCCAGTCCCATCAGGATCACGTGCCTGACTTATTTGCTCTGTCTGGGGGAAGATCTGGACAGGCTCTTCAGGCAGGGTCAGGGGCTCTCACTCACGGGTCTGGTTTGGTGCTACAGAGCATGAGCGGGGCAGACACTGAGCACACAACCCTCGACCTTCTCGAGGCTGTTCCCAGGCACTGATCTGCCCCCAGCCCAGGCACTGCTTGTGCAGGTTCTCCCTGCAGTACAGGGGTGTCTGAACAGGTTGGTGTCAGTGGAGAGATGGTCTGTGCTTCCCAGATGAGATGCTTAATGATCCAAATATTATCCAAACAACACGAACACATACACCAGCTCGAGAGAAAACTAGGGAGGCGCCTTTCCAGCTTCATGTTATGCATCAGATGGCACCAAATGTCAGATATTTTGGCTTTTGTTTTCATATGGCTCCTGTAATTTCTGGTAAATACATTTAACAAACAGCTCAGTCAACAGTGGCAAAGTTCAGACACAGCTTTCCTTTCATACATTCCCTCCTTCCCACCCACTGCTTGAAACTGTGCAAATACATAAACCGATACAGGGTTAAAACAAAAATAAACAATTTGTCCTTCATCAAGACAGTTTATATTGCACATGACCTAGGTGTGGCATAATGAGGCTGCTGCAAGGCAACCCGAATCCAAAACCATTTCACCAGTCCAGCCAGTCGTGCTCGCTCAGGTTGGAGGTGGCAGTGCTGCTGCCACTTCCAACAGGCTGCTTCTCCCTTGGGAAAATGTTAGATCAGGCGGACCAAGGGTGTGGAGCAGCATTCCCGGCTCTGTTTAGCATAGTCCAAGGAATGGGTAACGTAAAAGGAATGAAAGGAATCGTGTCTTCTGGTAGAATTAATCCCTTAAGGATTTGCAGTCTGTAAGCAAGGTCTGACTGGGCCATATAGAAGGCAGAAGCAAGTATTTAGCTGGGAGGAGTGAAACTTTTCATTTAAAAAAACCCCAAAACTTTCATTTGGTTTGCTTTACAACAGGAGAAAATAAAAGAAGAAAAAAAACCCCAAAACTAAAGGTTACCTTAGGAATTTAGAAGAGGAAACAGCTATCAATTGAATTATGCCACTTTTTTTCCAAGCCTCAAGGGCCTGAAAGACTAAGTATTTTCAGTATTTTCAGTATCTAGACCTGCTTCACCAAATATGTCTCCCACTGTTTTAAGGGCAAATGCAATGTAATCAAATTCTGGGTTTAAAAAAACCAACCTAAGTATAATTGAGTAAAAATCCCGATTTCTACCTGAGGGGAAGTATTTTGAAGGGTACTTGCTTCTATTGAACTTGCTGTAAATTATATTGTCAAAAAAAGGTTGTTAGCGGCCACTGGGTAGGTGGGTTACATATCTTTAGTATCTGGCCTGTAAAATAATTTGATATCAAAGAGGCTGATATTTTTCTCTCCTGCCAAAGCTGCAGGGAGAAAGGATCTCATGGTTGCTGCTGCCCACATCAGGGACGTGGAATAAGGGACCCTGGAAAGGCTCTTGCTGCCCTCTCAGCAGGGAGATGAACTTCCCAATTCTGAGGCATGTTAAGGGACAGCCGAGGACGAGCTGTTGTCTCATAACCTTTTCTTGTATTAAAAATATCTTTTTTACTTAACACTATTATCATCTTCCAGTGGTGGCCACTTGACACATGCTGCTGGAGAAAAAGCTGGCTTCTACTAACGGCTTCTGCCCCCTGGAGAAAATCAGGAAATAGACTGAACCTTGCCTCTAGACCCTCTTTGAGTTTTCCCACAGTGCTTCCTGCCTTGCTGCCACCAACAATCCCAGCAGAGACAATCCTCTACCGCCTGTTGGGGTGGCAGTACCACCCCACCTTCACAAAGAGATGACGTGAGAAAAAACAGTATTTTTTAATTGTACCAGTATGATAGTTAGGGGTGATGTCCTAGAGGTTGGAGGGAGTTGACAGAGAGAGTTGGGGTCATGGTATTACTAATTCCCCCCTAGGCCATGTGCAGAACTCTGGAGGGGATTTCTGCTCCACCCTTCACTTACTTTCCTTTAACACTCACTCATCTCTCATTAACTTGCCTCTGTACAGTGGCTTGCTATGGAGATTTTCCCACTCTGGATGTCCACAAAGACCATTAATAAATTGTCATATCTGGAAGGCTGGCTCCAGACTCCAGGACAGGCTCAATGTGATTTATGCTTATGACCAATAAAAGGAAAAATGCCATCATAGGCATTGCATTTTTTTTCAATAACATATTTGGGAGTATAATAAGTGTTAGATCAGCTGCAGGATTGCTCTCTTCCTCCAGTGAAAACCCTTCTAGTAAAACATTAATTTGAGAAATCAAAAGCAAGGGTTCAAAAAGAGCCCGCTTCCTGGTTCAAAGCCTGGTTCAGACCTTGATCTATAAACCTCCAGAATTTGTTAAAAGGGAAGACCTAAATTTCTCAGTTATGCTTGGATGTTACAGCAAAGAAAATGTTAGTGGAACATTTTAAATAAATATTGAGCATTTCTAGGAAGTGAGATTGTTTGTTGCTTAAATGCAGTTATCTCTCTAACATACACCAGGAGATTTTCTAATCAAAATACAATCTTGAGCAAGCAAAATACTGTTTCATTATATTATATAATTTATCTTGATGAAGATTAAAAAAACCCAACAAATCTGCTGCAGAATACAACTGGCAAGGGTTAAATTCTCCTCTCAGATATATCAGTGCAAATCCAATTATAACACTACTGCTGGTAACATTACTCCAAATTTGGACCATACAACTTGAGACGGATGTCTTGAAGTAAACATGGGCCCCTGATTTCAAATACCCTTTACCACTCACTGAGGTATGCAAACTACCATCAGCAGAACACAGACATGCTTCTTTGGGGTGAGAAAAGGCCTATTACATGAAAATAATAAAACCAAGGTATAAGTGAGAAGGAATTTAGTTGGAGGGCAGGTATACGTTCTTAGTGTTCCCCCAAATCAGCAGATATAAATCTCTCCCTGTACCTCAGACTTCATGCACTCCAAGCTTTCCTCTGAGAAGCAAGGCAAGTTTTCTACCATTATTCTCATTAGTAGCTGTCTTAAAAAAAAGTTTCCATTTTTTTAGATGAAAAACATAAGCCATGAGTTGTATTATGCAATTTCTATCATAAAATCTCTATTAATAGCCTGTCTAATCAAGCATACAGTTATTTAGTAAACAAGTGCTTTGAATGGTGGTGACTTGCAGAAAAAGGCATGCATACTATAAATACTAATATAATACAATACTAATATAATATAATATATTATAGAAAATACACAAGAGAAAGGTCTGTCCACACCTTGGTGTCAGTAATCAAAACCCATCACTGCTGTACTGCAGAGGAAGGGCTTCTGCAGAAGGGTCAGTGTTTCTGGGGTTTATGGGAAGAAGGCATTTTAAGCTGGATGTAAAAGGGGATGATGTGTCAGATAAATGAACTAAGTGATTAGCTTTGTGAAAAAGCTAAGCAGAAAGAGCAAAGTCTCTGCCCTTACTCTGGTGTAAGATGCAAACTTGGCCGGTCGGTGCTTTAGAGCAACAGTAGAACTCTTTGTCTGGCTTAGCTGAGTCACACAATTATCTCAATAACAGTAAGTACCTAGCAACAGCCTCAATAAACACTCATTTATTTGATTAATCAGCCATTTTGAAACAGGTCTGGCAAACATTACCCTTTCACTTTTGGCTTACATTATTAAAAATCTGCCCACTGAAGCTGCACCCCACGCTATGAATAACCACGCGAAACCACCGCTGTCCTGCCCAGCTCAGACAGGCGGGCTCAGCTTAACCTGACACTTCTTGCCCATGTCAAAGCACAGAAGGCAGGTAGGGATCAGTGCAGGATTTATCACGGATTTTCTAGCCACGGAGTCACAATAAAAGTGCCGATGTGAATGAGCACTATCAAAAACTGCACAAGAATTTCGTCGTTGTGAGACTAAGATAGAAAGAAAGAAAAAGCAGAAATTTAAGTTTTCACAAATGTAAACATTTGCATGTGATATTTGAGGATAACTTACAGTGGGTGGAATGTACTTTAAGTACCAAAAAGATTTTGAGTACCCCGAGATTGTGAGAAGTGTTTGCAGTGGATTGGGAACTCAGAACAAATGGAATTTTTTGTTATCATGGAAGAT
>WEKY01035081.1:163019-207625 GCA_013390045.1 Picathartes gymnocephalus
TATATATATATATATGTATATAAGGATTAGAGGTGCACTCTTCATGGGAATGCTGAGGTGGCAGCACTTTACCACTTTTCCCAAGATCTCCAAACAGTTCTGTGCCTGCCTCTTGTGCAGTTATGAGGGAACTTTTCCTCTTCAAGGAACAGGGAAACTTATTTCACAGGTAAATGGCTTTGTTCAGCTGAAGCCCTATTCTTTTCCCCTTAGGTAAATGCACCATCAGCCTGTATGGCTGGAATGACCTTCCCTTCTGGCTGAAACTATTCTCTTGACCATGGAATAATGAAGTGTAGATATCTGCTTGCATTGCTACAATAAATAATTATAAATCTGCATTCTCATCTAGTATTTCTTTTCATAATGCTGCCATAATGCCATTTACATTTGGATTGTTTTTCATCAGTATATCAGTATTATCCCCAGTATTAAATTATCATGTAGCAGCAGAGATTACTCCCTTTCCTGCTGATTTTTAATGCACAAAGAAATAAACCCTTTTTATAATTGTGCTGAGAACCCAGTGTCATTAAAGCCATACAGAGTCTGAATTTAGGTAAGATCTAAATCTAACCTTGCTCAGCAGAGAGGAAAGGAAGACAAAACGGAGCTCTCTCCTGCAAAACATCACCCATCTCCTGGGTGAGGGGGAAGTTCACAGGTGCCCCCTGTTCTCCCAGCTTATCTCAACCACACATCACACCTCCTCATGTTTTTTCACGCATTTACCTTTATGCAGCATCAACAGAATGTAATTCAACCCATTTCTGTAAAAAACTAGACATTATGCCAGAAATAATATGCAGTACACATGAGAGTTAATTAATTACATATTTTCCCAAATATTTCTCTGGGGTAATCTCAGGATTTTTTTTCTCCAGATCATAAAACCTGGTTAAAGGCAAGGAGCCCGTATCCTTAGAGACTTGAAAACCTGTCTGGAAAAATCCTATAGTCAATCTCATCTAGCTCTGAAGATGGCCCTGCTCTTTGTAGGGTTCAGGCTAAGTATCTCCAAGTTGTTTTTACAATAATTCTCTGGAACTCTGATTCCAAAATTGTCATCTGAAGACAAGAGTCATGCCTCAATAGACAGTGTGTTCTTTTATACCACAAAGGCCCTGAAATACCTTTGATTAGTTTATTTTGCACGAAGGGGGGAAAAGCCCCTTGGAATGTGAATTGTGGCCTTTGCGTTTGTATTATTGTAAAGCTCAGTGTAACCCACGAGGAAGGACAAACAGTAACATTTTACCAGGTGTGATTAAACAGACAATTTTATTATTTGCAGTTAACTGTACAGGAAAGACAAATGTAATTATTCACCCATTATGAGGTTTCTTTTGCTTTTTATTTTCTTGCACATAATGTCTGGCAAGTTGTAAGTAGTATCAATTTTCCAACCTATTCCATGCTTCCAAATTAAGATTCTTCACCCCTCCATTCACAAAGGATTCAAGGGATGTTACTCAAAACTGACTGCAACAGAAAGGGAGAATAAATGCAACAGGTTTTACAGGTGCACATAGAAAATCCACGTGTTGTTTCCCCCTGAAAAGTGAAAACTTTCCTCTGGGAAGGGTGTTCCTGTGGATGACATACCACTACCTGAATAAACACACAGAGTACCACAGCACATGCAGAAAAATAAATGTGGTAGGTATACTCTGGATGGGGGAAACCTCTGACCAAAAGTGACCACGGTGCAGGAATATATTTGTTTCTTTTGTTCCCTCCCTGCAGAGGATGCTTGTAAACAGGCAGTCATAGGGATGTATGGAAATAAAATGACAGGGAAGGGGTATGTGAGCTGTTTTTCTAAAAGCAGCCAAAGTAATTTATTATATGAAATTTAAAAGACAAAAAAAGACAGTAAGTCAGAGTAAGTCAGAGGAAGCCAGAGTTCTCTTAATGGCAATTTAAAATCTTTCCTTTCCTTGCCCACACCTCTCAGTACAGAATACAACACATTTTAACAGTTCCCTCATTAAGGATGGTTGTTCAATGCAGAGAGAAGGTTATGCAAGTCAGGGCAGATGTGAAGTGCCGTGTAGCTCTGACAAGTAACACTTTGGAGCTACACTTTCATTATGGGATTTCTTCATGAAAAAAACCCAAAAGTAAAACTTCAGAACATCGAAATAAAAGTTCTGATTTTGTTCTACCTGAAGAAACTATAACACAGAGTCAAAATTTAAATTAAATTCTCCCAGGGAGTTTGGAAATAAAGCTCAAAATTGAAAGGTGAAAAGTTTCTAAACCACAGGAACTAGCCAGAACTTGTTACGTTCCTGAGTGATAAACACAAAGTTCAGCTGATCTTTCATGGAAAAAATACAGTAAATTTCCCTTCTGGGGGTTATATTTACCCAGCTTTTTCAGGCTGCATTATCACCCACTGTAATCTAACTTCCATTCATGAGTCACTCTGACACTACACTACTTTTCAGCTCTGCATACAATACAAAAACTGAGCTCCTAGCTACAAATAAGGAAGGAATTTTGAACATAATGTTTTTTATCAATGAAACATATTGACACATGACTATACTGTTGTCAGTCATACTTCCATTGAAGTTAAAAGGAATAAGACCAAGACAGTATTTGATAATCATTTCACAAATGTACTGCATAACCTCTGAAGACCAAGTCCTAACAAATATTGAACACAAGTGATTCTACCAATTAGTGGCAACTATGGGTTTGCAGCACCTTTAATAATTCGCCATGATAAAACTTCTAACAAAAAAATGTGTATACTAACATAATAAAACACCTTTTAAAGGTAAGCATAGTGTATATAGTATATAGGAATGTAATATGTACTTTCTTAAAAATGTTTCACCATTATTTAAAGTTAGAAATAAAACAGTCATATAACATTCATTCATGTTACAGATTCAGTATTATTATAAGCAATAAATACTTTATTAAAGTCGAGGCAACAAGTAAGCACAACACATTAAACTGAGGCACACTTATATACTATAAAGTTGGAATTTGGGGGTGGCAAGCTCCCATCATTGAGTTCCTATCCCAATAGGCAGGCAGTGAAGTCTTTTTAAAAGATGTGTTTCAGATCTCCAGTCCTGGGGTGCGAGACTTTCGGAGATAAACAAAACTGTCCAAGAGTAGATTTGGTCTGAATTCAGAGTCTGATCTCCAGGTCTGAGACATGGTGTCACCTGTGCTCCTGCAAGAGATCCCAGCCTTTCCCTGCGCTCTGAAAGGCAAACAGGCACATGCATCACGTGGCTCCTTCCACACCTGGACTCAGCACAGCTCTTATAGGTGCACAATTCCTTGGGAAAATAACCTGCTTGACTTCAGCAAAACTTACCGAAGTAACCCTGGTTTCACAGAGTGCTTAGGGATAGATGAATGGAGGTGATGTGGCTGGTAATGGTTTGGCTGCTAATGGTAATGGTTTGTGTCAGTAACAAAGTGACAAATCATGAAAGTGCATTGTTTTGCCCAATGGAAAGGTTTAGGAAAAAACCAGGAAAACTGTGCACAGGTGCTATGGCCATAGAAGCACCCAAGGCTACTTTTTGTATCAGGAGAATTCACTTGAGCTTCCTTCCTGGTGCCCAGATGGGTGCTCGCATGCAACCTGCTGGGTTCCTCCTACAGTTCCAGGTAGACAAGTTATTTATTACTTCCTCTCCTGAGCTGCTGGAAGCCTGATTATACACTGCTGATGTTTACTTTCTCAGTTCAGGACTTGGCTGCATTTGCAAAAGAGGTGCTGCTTGTTAATGGTCAAAATGAATCTCTGGTGTCAATCTCTATACACAGGCAGAAACAATACAACAGTGGGGTAGAAATTTCTTGATGTGAAAATGTGACAGTGAGCTTGGAACTCCTGCCTCAATCCTGCCTCCACACATACCATAAAATGGAGTATTCTTCAAATTCTGTTACACCATATATAAAATAATGCAGTCTATACATTGTCAGAACACTATTAAGGATATACCTTGCACCTTTACTCTCTGAGGTCTTGAAAAACACCACTGTGCAAACCTGTGCTAGCTGAATATCAAGTCCTTCAGCAGCTGATTATTCCACTAACCCAGACAAAGAGCAGGTTAGCAATAAATAATAAATAATAGGCTATTATGTGCTGTTTTGACAGCAGATGTCATTTCTGACAGGAGTTCACCCCTCACCATTCTCAGTGTGTTAAATGAAATGAGGAGGAGGAGGTGGAGGACAAAGAGCTCCCTGCTCTGCTTCCAGTGCTGAGGCAAGGAGCCCTCCAGGGAACTGCGAGGCTTCTTCAGGCTGCAGAAATGTCTAGGCCATGTAACAACGACTCATAAGCCATGAAATTTTATGTATGAGGTGTGTGATTCACTCCTGGGTATTGCCATACCCTCAGTGAAATCTCACCAAAAGAAGGCTCAGGGATGGAGATGAGCACTTCATAAAATCCCATGTGTGACAACACTCATGGATCAGTTCCAGAAGCCTTTTAAGGAAGCACTCGGGCTGCCTGGAGCCTGGTTACTTGCCTATCTTCCCAGGCAGGTTGTGCAACTTCCTGGGAACAAAGTTCCGCCAGGGCTGGATGGTTACTGACATCCACTCTGGGAGCCCTTTGGGCTGTGTTTTTGCAAACTGGCCTGAACCCTACTGGGATTAGACAAAGATCCATGATTTGGCACAGGAAATAGCACAAGATGTGATCTCAGGTCTGCCATCTCCCTCCTTTCTTCTGCACGGTGGTTTGGAACCCCAGGCTGGACAGATGCTACTGTGTATTTAGACCCTGCTGTCCCAAATCTCACAACTTCATACGGACCAACCCCCAGGGCCCATTGCCTGCCCAAGCCTTCCTGTTGCTCACTCCTTGGACCACAGAAACTCTGCTGGGGAACCAGCTCCTGCCCTGGGGCACCACCCATCCTCATGGCTGAGATCCCAGCAGGAGGAGGGGAGGAGCAGTGGTCCCAGAACACTGTACCTCACTGGGACCTGCCTCAAGCTGGTGCTGCAGAGATGGAATTAGAATCACAGAATAATATGAGTTGAAAAGGAGCCACAAGGATTATCTAGTCCAACTCCTGGCCCTGCACAGGACCAACAAAAGAGTCACAGCATGTGCCTGAGGGAGTTGTCTAAACACTTCTTGAACTCTGAAGTTCAAATCCCTCTGAATTGTGGAGGAATGGAAGTGCATAAAAAAAAATAAATTATTTTCTTTCCTCTTCACTGCCTTACTAAAAGTGTCTGGGCAAACATTTCACCCCTCAGGCTTGTTGTCACTGTTTTCTGAAGTTCGGAGCCTTCCCACCTGCTAAACACGCATTATCTGCTGGCACATCACAAACTGAAGGCACATCTTTTTCTACTTGCTCATATTGAGGGGAAAAACTCAGTTTGTTGAAAGATGCTTAGTTGAAAGATGTTTAACTGAATTTTGTGAAAGAAAAACCTCTTCCAAGCAATGCTGCTGGAAAGGTGAGGCTTGCATTTATTATGGAAGATAAAAGGGCAAGCCCAGCATGTGTTTTGCAGTCTGGCTGCTGTAGTAAAGTACAAATAAAAAGTCACTCAACAGCCACCACAGAGGCCAGTGGACTGCCTTTTTTTGAAAAGGAAAATCTATCTTTGCTTTAAAAATTCACTCAATGCTCCCTGGATTGCTCTGGCTTCAGGTAGCTGGCAGTGCTCCTGAACAGCTGGGCCAAGATGGATGTGTCCTGGAAATATCTTGGCTCCCAGTGGAAGGAGGGGCAGTGGGGATTCCAGTGGGAAACTGTGCCACCATCCAGCTGCTGCCCCATCATCACAGCAAGGGACAGGACACTGCAGTGCTCCACAACCTGCTCTACCAGGGACTCAGCCTTCATGACTCCAGGCAGTAAATGAAAGGATGGCTCTGGAGCTTTGCGTTCTCAACATTTATCCCTGGTGTGCTTGTCCTTGGCTAAAACATGGCACCAGTGCAATCACCCCAGTTTCTTCATCATGTCTATAGGTCGGAAATAATTTACACTTAATATTTTTTAAATTCTCAATTTCACATTGTCCTAGTTTTGGCCAAGGCCGTGAGGAGGGTGGAGCCTGGAGCTGTGTGGGCATGGCTGGGTTGTTATTCTACACCACTCACATCACTGAAGGGGATAGAACTATGGAATTTTCACTTCCAACGAGAAACGGGGATGGCTTGCAGTCAGGAAGGAGAAGGCACACGCAGAGGGTCTGGAGAACAATTTATGTTCCTGTCTCAGGAGCTGTGCGGCACTGGCTCAGGTCAGTGAGTCAGTGAGAATGTTTTTTGTATGTAAATCGCCCCCTTTTTGTATACTTTTGTTATTAATATTGTTACTGGTGCTGTTACTCATTGTTTTCTTATCTCATTGCTGTTTCTAGTAAATTCACCTCATCTCAGCTCAGGATTTCTGCCTTTTGTCTCTCTCACAAGACGGGATGGGGGGAAGGGAGTGGCTCCATGGGGCTCAATTTCCAGCTTGAACCACAACGCACATTTACAAGTTACTTCAATTTTAAAATCACTTAACAGAGTGTATCCAGGTTTTGCTTCTCTCTTCAATCTTTATTAATAAATAAAATAGGCCAGGGACCATTTGCTTGCTCTGGGGCAAAGCAGCACAGTGCAGCTCCTATCCACATGGCTGAACTCTGTTCCTATGCACTCTGGCCAAGGGAAAACCACCCACAGGGGAAAATCGTCATCCTGTGGTGTTCCCTGGCTGGTTCAGGGTGCTGTTGGAACAGAGCTGGCAGTACCAGCCAGCAGTGATGGGGTCCATGTTAACAGCTGGACATGCCTGACATCTGTGCCTGTTCCTGAACCCCCAGTCCACCCTCATTTTATGTACCACTATAGATGTACCTGGGGAGAATTAATTTATCTCAGTTTAGTTCTCCAAATCCTGATGCCTTCTAGATACTTGCAGCATATGCTCCTAAATAGCATGGATGGATAAAAAGCTGCCAAGTTTATTTAATTGATGTCACGATTTATCTCATTAATTTTCAACTCAGGAACTTCAAGGCTATGGCCAAACGGGGTGTCAAGCTGTGCCTGTAAAAGCTTAAGAACTGCATCTGAAAAGGTGAGAAAGACAGAAGAAATACACAGGCAGATGGCTCAGGGGACAGAGCACACTCAGAGTACAAAGTCTAGGAAAACCTGACCAAAAAAAAATCATCCTCAAATGTAACACCCACACAGCCACTCATGCTTTCACCATACAGAATCATAGACAATTTTTAAAAAATTTTCCTAAGTGTTCCTGTCAACATCCTGGAGAACAAGAAAGCGGATCTGCATCCTCCAATGGTCAAGGACCACAAGAATTTCTTTTAACAGGACTAGATAAACTTGATACATTTTCAAGAAATAAAGCCCACAAAGACCATTACTTTGCTATTTTTTCTTCACTAAACACCTTCGTGTCTTAGATAGCTTCAGCCACGGTGTGAATGGGGGTGTGGGCTGGTGGTTTTCCAGGCAACCCCTGCACAGCCAAAGCCCAAGGGCAGGTTCCTATGGTGACTGAGCACTGTAAAGCTTTTTGCCTGGCTCTTAGGAAGCACTTTGCAAAGTAGGAATGAAACACTACTCTGCTTAAAACCTTTTCCACAGGATTTATTCACCTGTGGCCTGGCAAGCAATTAACCAGCTGCATTGCTCCTGGGGCAAGTGATAGGCACTTGAAGCCTTGAGTGTTTCTCTATTAGTTCTGAGCTGTAACCATTTTTAGGACTCAGGAATTGCTAGGGCTGAAAGCTTGGAGGTGTATTATCTGTCATTACCTGCATAATTCTTTTTCACTAAAAAGATGGCCTTACTGATGTTACACAGTTATATTATGGATAGCATCCCACATAGCAAATGCATTGTACACTGGTGGCAAAGCAGGAATTAATGTAGTTTATTTAATTTTCTAGCAAAACCAATGAAGAGTCAGATTACACTTCATGTAATTCACAATGTATGCCATTGAATTCTGAGCCTGTCAGCTCTATGCCAGTGAAAAAAGTTACCATCTTCAGCCTGGTCATAGCAGTTTGAACCGCAGGATGTCAAGATTTTAGCCTCAGAATTCAACTTTTTTTTATGTATAAGCTAAAATGGGACCTACCACATCTGCCAGAGGAGGTGGGAGATGAGCTGCCCCTCTGTTTCCCATGTGTGTTCCCCAGGAAACTCATCCCCTGTCAAACTCCTGCTTTCCAGGCAGATGATCAAGAAATATCTGTAGATTCAGGAGCTCCGTGTGCTGCCGTGGCCTGCCACAAACACATCACTTACCCGGCTCACCGGTGTCAGAGGCCGTGTCACCTCTGGGCTGCCAAGCACGGGGCAGGGCTCACCTGGCACCGTGGGCATCGGGCCTGCCCCTCTGCAGGTCTGCGGCTGAGCTGGGTCTCTTGATGGAGCCAAACATGCCCGCAGGTTTAATCTGACCTTTACAAATCGCTCCTGTCACTCCGTGTTAGGAGTTTTCCGAGCACTGACAGGAAAAACAAGTCACCCTGTGAGCAGCGGGACTAATTGGTCGTTTCCTGTGCTTGAAGCGTTCATTACAAAGCTCTTTCTCTCTTCATTCAGTTATCTAATGTGGGCTGAACTCTGCAGCCTCTCCCTCAGTCAGGCACTAATGGAGTCTGCTTTCTTTTCCTATTTCTGTGAAACCCGTGGAAAATAAAGACCTTTGCAACTGCTTCCTACCATCCTAACTGTCCTGTGAATGCAGGGTTCTGTGTAGGTGTTGTACTTGACTCAGTTTATCAACACTGGGTTATCATAAATGTCAGGGTCTCTTCCCTAGGAAGGGAGTATTGCTTAATGCTGTTAATTTAATCCATTTTACTGTACTTCTCATCTTGATCAGTGTAGGAGGACCTCTCAAATTGCTCCTGTACCTAACAAGCTCACTCAGTATTCGTCTGATGTCAGCGGCCAGGAGCGCACAGAAGTGATGCTAAATGTTCTAGAATTCTGAAATCGTTACAGATGTCCTGTAAATTATTGCTGCTGAAATTTGGTTGCATGTAAATCTATTTTGCACATAGAATCACAGAATAGTTTGTGTTGGAAGGGGCCTTAAAGACATCTAGTTACATACAGTTCCTCCCCTGTCGTGGGCAGGGACACTTTCCACTATCCCAGGTTGCTCAAAGCCCCATCCAGCCTTGAACACGACCATGGATGGGGCATCCACAGCTTTTCTGCACAACCTGTTCCAGTGTTTCACCATCCTCACAGGAAAGGATTTCTTCTTAATATCTAGCCTAAACGTACTTTCTGTCAGTTCAAAGCCATTCCCCCTTGCCCAATCACTGCACATCCTTGTCGAAGGTCCCTCTTTAGCTCTCTTGAAGCCCTTTTTGGTACTGGAAGGTGCTATAAGATCTCCCCAGAGCCTTCTCTTTGCTGGTTATTTTGACACGCTTACAGTCCAGCTGTAAGCTTTTCCCCCTGGACTGGCTTTCCATCAGGAAGGCAGGCACACATGAAACTCCATCAGCCAGCTTTTGCCTCCCAAATTCTGTTCCCTGGGGAGCACACAAAGGCCCAGGTTTCTGCAATTAAGACATTCAGAGCTGGTATTGTATTTCACCGTGATTCTTGCTCCTGAAGGACTTTGGGCAACCCTTTGGCCTTCCTCCCTTGCATAACCAGAACCATGCAAGAACAACAGGAACATGAGAACCTGCATAGGACAGGCTCCAGACTTCAAAAGCCACACGGTGCCACTGACCGCAGGACAGACAGACAGACAGGAAACTCCACCAACCACAGTGGCTGCTGGCATGAGGCTGCACTCCTGCCCCCTCAGCAGATTCCTTCCTGCCTGTTTCTGATTAACCACCACCAGCTGCTCACATCTTGATTCACTGTCCTGCGTGGTGGGCCTGGTAAGCAATTCCAGAGGAGGAGTTCCATCCTGAACTTCAGTTATTGTGTTTTACTTTTTCCTTTAGTCAGATACACTTTGTTTTGCAAAGATTATTGTAAAACGACTTCATTTTTTAGCAACAAAATCAGCAAGTACTGGCAGATCCTAGTGGTGTGTGATGTTTCCCAACAAGTGAGCATCAGCTATGTCTGAATGGGGTCAGACCTCACACTACAGGGGATATTCACTGGGTACAGCACATGAAACAGCATAAGGCTTCAACAAAAGAAGCCAAAGGAAAAGCACTGCAAGCAGAGTATGACTGATCTCAGGTGTTGTATTCCTTTCTCTTGGTTACGGCCCATCACAATTGGTATTTGGTAATTTCTCAAGAAAAGAAAATGACATTAGGTTTGGGTTTAATAAGTTCCATGAGACTTTTGTCCTGGTGTGTATACCTTCATCTGCGTACTTACAAGATCTTCCTTGCTATCTATGTGCCTCATGTAAGCACCAATCAGGGTTCAGCTGAACTTCTTTTTCAACATAAATATGATTTTAAAGCCCCTCACAAACTTTCACTCTCTGAGGGCACACAGGATGGGGCACCTGAGAGATGCCTCATTGTGGTCAAAGCCACCCATCCCTAGGGATGACACAGCACCTCAGCAGTGCTGGAGGCAGGAGGCAGGGCAGGAAGATAACTCCACCAAAACCCGGCTGTTGTTTTCACACTGACCACAGATGTCACTGTAACAGAAGATGACTGGTAACTGAAGAACAATCCTTGTAGAAACAGGCACTCATGCCTTTTTTTGCTTTAGCAGTGATGCCAGCTGCTGAGACTGTATTTAGGATTGAGCACAGATTCTTCCAAACAAATTTCTTTTATCAATTATATGCATATATACAGACTTTTCCTGCAGGATCAAAAAAACTTTTCAGCCTTCTCTCTACTAACTTTTAAATCACTACTGTAAGGCAATGCTTTTTTTCCCTTAATAGAGAAAGATCTTAAAACACAGATAATGACTTTGGTGGAGAACAGCATTACCACACACAAGATCCAAAATGGATTAGTTGTGTATCAGACAATCATAGAATATCATGGTGGGAGGGACCCCAAGGTTCATCTGGTCCAACCTTTTTGGCAAAAGCATGGTCTAGGCAAGATGGCCCTCTACCCTGTTGAGCTGAATCTCAGAAGTGTCCAGTGCTGGGGAATTCACCACTTCCCTGGGGAGATTATTCCAATGGCTTGTCTAGACTATAACACATCAGCTTCCCTACCAGGAGGCTGTCGGAAACTCTATCAAAAGCCTCTGAGAAATTCAGGTGAACAATGTCCACTGCTCGCCCCACATTAGTCAAGCAAGTTGCTTTATGGTAGAAGGCAATCAGGTTTGTCAAGCACAATTTGCCTGTGGTGAATCTGTGCTGGCTTTTCCCAATATGTTTCATCTGACTTGTGATAGCTCCCGGGAGAATTCACTCCATAACTTTCCCAGGGACTGAAGTAAGACTGAGGGGCCTATAATTTCCTGGGTCCCTCTTTAAGCCCTTCTTGAAGATGGGGGTGACCTTAACCTTCTTCCAGTTTTCTGGGATGTCCTTCAATCTTCATGACTTCTCAAAGATTACAGACAGTGGTCTCACAATAACATCAGCCAGTTCTCTTGGCACCCTTGGGTGGGTGTTGTCAGGGTCCATCGATGTGCGGGGGCCAAGCTCCTGTAACAGTTCACAGACCAACTCTTCCTTCACAGACTGTGGGTCTGTGTTTGCCCCAGCCTGGAATTCTGTTCCCAAGGCCTGAGGTCCAGCAGTGCTAGTAAAGATAGGAGTGAAAAATGTGTTAAGAACCTCTGCCGTTCCAGTGTTATTGGTGACTAATTCAGCTCTCCTGTTGGACAGCAGGCCAATATTTTCTTTCTGTTTCCTCTTGTTGTTTACATACCTGGAGAACTCTTTCTTGTAGGTTTTGACAACAGCTTCTCTTGCCCATGGGGAGCCTGTCCCCATGCTGATAGTTGGGAGTGCAAAGAGCAGCCCAGCCCTTGGAACGTGACCATGCTCTTCCTCTTGCAGGGGCAAGAGGAGTATGTGATTTAGAGACCCTCAGCTATGCCACCATCTTCAGACTGCAGGGACCAGCCTTCAGATGCCTTTTTGTACTATGTAGTGCAAGAACTTCTGAAAACATATATTTATTCTCTGTAATAAACAGGAGAATATTTGGGTCCAATATTGTCATTAATATTAAAGTGGGTGAGAGAAGGCAGGGGGACAGGAAAAAGTTTAAACACTCATTCTTGAAACTTCAGCATACTTTTCAGTCATACCCTTCAGTCCTTGTGTAGCTGAAGAGGAACCACAACACAGATGGCTGTGTAACTGCCTCTGGAGGGGAAATGCCAGCAGTGCCATGTGAAGATTGTACCACGGTGTTTGTCATTGCTCATACCTCTTTTAACGTGGATGAATGCAATGGAAAGGAGCTGAGGATTCATGGGAAGACAAGCAAACTTCTCAAGAGGCAGTGCTGAAATAAAACATGCAAAGTGCCCAAACTGGCCAGATGAATTGTGTTGTGCAGGATGTTTTTTCCCATTTATGAAGCTGAGGATCAGTGTAGGAACCCTCTGCATTGAATAATTTCAGATTTTTTTCCGTAAGGTGTTTCCTAAATCAACATGCTTTGATGCTCAAAGTTGAAGTTTATGCTACCTCATACAGAGAAAATGTGAGGAGCCCCAGGTAACCTTCTATTACTGCAGGTAGGGAAGGGGAAGCATGGTCTGAAGTGTGCTACTGGGGTAACAGGAAAACAAGCTGGAGCAGGCACTAGAGGCAGTGGTGCTTGGTAAGGAGGGAAATGAGCTCAATGCATAGAAAATGCACATTTTCTCAGAACAGCACAACTTCTCACATGATGGTATTATGTAAGTTCCTACCCCAGCCTAAATTCCCTTTCCAGGCAGGAGCCAGGCTGAAGACATGGCTTCAGAAATCCTATTGGAACTACAGAAGCTGGCTGAGGATTCCCAGCTTGAGTTCCCAAACACAGGGACATCACTTTCAGCAACACCAGGAAGCTGGACTGCCTTGTTCCCAGTGCCCAGTTCTCCTTGATGTACTCAATAAGAGTCTAAAGGAACCTCACTTATTTATGTGAAAGAGACTTCGTTGTTTGCTGACTTGCAATGGGACGTGTGACACAGGCCTGAAGCAAATCAGTAAATACAGAAATTTTCTCTGGAGAAGACAAGGGTGGGGCAGAGGACATGGTAATTACACATTCTCCATGAGTGCTGCTTTTCTTTGTTTGCCCAAAGCAGCTTTGGAGAAAACATTCCTAATTGTGTATTTCTCATTTGCACTGTCTTCTTTGTTTCTCTCAACAAATATTCCCATTAAGAAGGTTTGTCATTCTTTCCATGGAATCCAACAGCAGTGAGGGGATAACAGAATCCATGGTAGGTGGGAACTCTCCTGGAAACCTTGCCTTGTGTACTGTACTCCAGCAGTATTGAGGCCAAAGCTCGATGCAGAGTGGCCCTAACAAATCACATGTTCCTAGGGGGTATGCTGCTGTTCACTTTCTCCTTCTTCTCTAAGCTCTCCAACTTTACTACCTCTGAGAAGATGTGGAGAGGAGGACTTGGAAAATGAGTGCAGGATCTATCCTTTGCAGAATGGGACACGTTGAGAGAAGGACAACAGTGATGAATGGGGATTGCCTGTTGAGCCAAAAGCAAGAGAACTTGACACAGTGTTTAGTTGTCATCTGGGCAATGAGCAAGTGTACCCTTGTTCCTCCCAGACCAAAAGCTGCTAACCCTAAGTCATCTTTTAACATCACTTGCTTTGCCTCAGGTAGCACTGGAATCATGTGGCTCAACATGTGGAGCAGTGTGAGTACCCCTTGCCCTGCCAGGACCTGCTGGTTTAGAGACACTGACTGACTTGGCTCTACCTGTAAGACCTATGTCCACCATGGTCCACAGAAGTGGAGAAGGTAGTGGAGTGCCAGAGGAAAAGCTACAACATACCTTGACAGCAAAGCGAACGTGCCAGTGAACAGTCTGTTCAGGAGGAAAATGGAACAGAAACCCATCTCTTTGGAAATGAGCAGCAGCCTCAAATGCCAGAGTGTTTGGCTGTGATTTTCCCATAGATGTGTTTTACAGCTGTGGTTAATGTGCGACTAATCCTCACTGTGCTGTAACCACACAACCACTCCTTAGAGCGGTGCGAGCGCACGGCGGGTTTGGGTTAGAGATGGTAATATCTGAAAAGAATACTTAAAACTGACAACACTTCTGAGCAGGTCTCTAATCATTTATGTCATGCCTGAGAAACTTGCAGCCAGTCTCTGGTGCACATATATGTACAAGAAAAAAGACAAACCACCTCTGAGAACAATAAACAGTTCAAAGGCTTGTGTTCCCAGGCGGCTGCTATCAAACATTAACAGCACTATTTGAGCAGGAAGAGCAGACTCAACCAGCACTTTCAAGAGCTTATGCAAACTGTCTTTTCCTCCAGTAGTACACTAATAGCAATAATAGTAGTAATAAAGCCACACTTTCAGTCTGAATAAAAGGCAGGTAATGTTGCTCTGAAACAGCCATATTTTCCTCTGTGCCACTCTGAGAACAATAAAACTCCTAGAAGTTCTTGAACCACTGCTCTGTGTTATGAAGACTGAACACTCACTTGTTGTATCGAGTTATTCACAAAGGCAACTTCAGGCCTGGATGTACTGAATGAGAAATGACATCATCAGGGCTGTGTGCTGCGTGTAGCTGGACATACAGTCCTACTCACTCTACGTGACAGTCCCTGAAGGGCTGGCCAGGCCCTGGTGTCCATTCAGAGGTGGCCTTTGAAGGCCTCTGACCATGACTGAGATGATGTTTGATTGCCAGCAAAGCCAGATTTTCAGATCTTCTCCAGGTATGGACAGATATATTAGATGAGCCATCTGCTCCCTTGTTTGGACACATGCCAACTCCTTCCTTTTTTATGCTTTATTTTGAGGGGTTCTAGTTTGGTTTGGTGGGGGGTTGTTAAAATACAACAATGTTCTTAATGGCCTTTTGAAATTATTTCAGCCTCAATTCTGATTTGTTTGATTTTGTTCTGCACAGACATCCTAAGTTTCAACACTTTTAATCTTTCCTCAGCTAAGGTTTTGTGTAAGGCACTCTGTGCATGTCTGTTAGAATAACAAACTGTGATTCCTTGTGGTCACACACTGGCACCCAGAACACCACCCAAGCACAGCAGCATGTTCATTAACAGCATGTGCTCATGTTTAGGGAGCATCTCCAGAGAAGCAGCCCCTTGCTCTCAGCATGTACTATTTCCAAATCTGATGAGAGTCAGGTGCCAGAAAAGAGAGGTATCCTATGCAGAACCTGCATTTCTCAGCTCCTGCTGAGTGTCTGCTGGCACTCAAACCCTCTCCTTTCAGAAAGAGATGCAACCTTGTTTGCCACACGAAGGAAACAGCTGCCCAGCCCCCTGAGGCACGGGTTCCCAGGCTTTGTTTAGAGGAAGAAATGCTCTGGTGGCACCAGCATAAGTTTCTTCCAGGCCCCACTCCTTTCCTCAGTGTCCCTACCCTCACCTCAGTCACCTGCAGCAGCTCCAGCTCTGTGTACAGGAGGAATCCAGCTGGCTCCTGCCTATGAATTCCAGAGGTAAGGCTGGTGAGATAGGGTGTGGTGGTGGATTTTTTGAGGCTTGGGGGTTTGTGATTGTTTTTCTCTGCACACTATTTTCAAATAGAATTGCACATCAGAGGAATACCACAGTTTGGGGACCCCTGGCCTTGTGGCACATGTTAAGCATACCACTCTGTCCCACACAGGTTCTCAGGGGCCAGGAATGTTTTGATGGTTGGCTCAGACAAGTAGGAGTTCATGCTGGGACATTTTTATACAACAAAGTCATGTGGCTTTGGTTAAACTCAAACAGCTACACTCTGGGGTCCCGGATCTATCCAAATCCTAATCTTTATTTTTAAATCACACATATTTATCCTTTGTTCTATGCCATTTTGAAGTAGGATTTTCTACTATTAAAAGCACTTAATATTTTCTGACTTTTTGAAATTTAGTGATTTAGTGATTGCCCTTCCCTAGTTCCTATTTTAATTTCTCATTAGTACATAGTTGTGTGTCCATGCAGATGCATACACATAATCACAAGTATATGTGTGTGCACAAAGTACACTGGTCCAAATCACCTTTGGTTATCATCTCAAAGAATGCTCCAGAAGGCTGCTCATCTGCTTTTCCATGCTAAAGGAGGACAGTAATAAACTAGAGTAAATAAATAAAAAATAAATGAAAACAACAAAAAAACCCCAACCAAAACAACAACAAAAACCCCCACAAAAAAAAACCCAAACCAAAACCGAAACCAACCAAACAAAACAAAACAAAACAAAAAAATCAAAACAAAACCAAACCAAAAAACAAAAACCCAACAAAAAACCAGAACAAACAAACAGCAAAAAAAAAAAAAAAACAAAAACCAGGATGATAAGAAAAAGGAAGGATTTTTAAACTGTTCTCTGTGTTCTTTACATAGACTATTGGCTGAAAGACATCCCACTGGCTCAGGAACGTTTTATACCATAATCTTCCCAAGCATCCAGCTTTGTATGCAGTACATTTGGATCTTTTCTTCTCACCATTAATGGAACTATTCTCAAAGCTTTTATTTTTTTTTAATGTTTATACTTGCCAATTTATTTTTTCCTTTTTTCTTGTTCCCATATTATTCTTTTGCCTAAATTGCTCATCCGCATCCTTGGTACTGTCGTGTACCACAACAAGCCTGCAGACAGCAACTGTGTGACCTGTCAGTCCGTGTTCTCCTGAGCTGGACAAACCAAATACTATTACTTTACTGTGGGAAAAGACTCTGTTCTCCCACATAATTTTAATGGTTTTCCTCTGTTCCTTCCCAACATGAGTTAACCCTAGACCGTGTAGGTGATGATAAGCAAAGGGCTCACTAGTTCTTTGCATAATGATACCCATGATGCCAACAATTCCCTCTACTTGCCGCAAATGATTGCTGGCTACTACATCCTGTATTGACTTTTTTTTTTTTTTTTTTTTTACAGCTACACCACACAATTATTCTAAAATTGACTGATTCACCTAGCCTTTTCTCCCCCTCTTATTCCCAGGTTAGAGCAGAAATTCCTTTTGTTATCCCCTTCAAGCTTGACCTTGTAGTGTTAAAGTTGAACCTAAATGTTACTTGTCAGAATATTAACATATCCTTCATACTCTAAACCGTCTAGAGTGCCCAACTTCCTGACAGCAAATATAATTCTGTGTATTTCCTTCTATGTCAGACAGTATTTAGAAAGATGGCCCCAAAATAAGGTCTTTTCTCCCTACTACTCTCTGCCTTGCAGACCCTTCTGCTCCTTAGCTCACTCCTCACCACTTTACAATTCTTCCACTAATCCCTAGCTTCCTCCTTTTGATTATTCATTTTCTGTGTGGCACTGATAACTTGCTTTAGTGAAGTTCAATTAGAAAAGATTGTCTTTGACTGAAAAAAACCTGCTATCAAAAAGCAAGATATCCGATTAGTCAGGCACAATCTACTTTTGGTGCTGTATATCATCATCCTACCTTTTTATTTCTCTATCTATCAGATCCTTTTGTAAGACCCTTCATACTGCTGAGACTGCACTTTTTCCTCTCCTCTTTCCTTAATGAAGACACTGCATTTCATTTTCTGTAGTAAAATTGCTGTCCTCTAACTTGACAAACTTATTAAAAATTCTGTCCATCAGACTTTCAGTTTTATGAGCTAAACACCAGCCCAGAATGCTAAGTAACTATTTGGTTTTGAGCCTCTCCCTCACCTCTTGCATATTTAAAAGGTCGGGGTTTGGGTTTTTTTCGCTTTTGCAGCTATTTCAAATGGAGTGAATTTCAACCTGCACCTTCATTCCACTACTCATTTTCACCAATATACACATTAGTCCTGATGAAGACTCAGATAAGGCATTTATGAAATGCCTGACATAGTTTTTCTTCTCAGCACCCCTGTAGAGTGGCCCTCTTTTTTCCTGTTCTCTATTTCAATTACAAGATTATACAGCCTTTTAGATTTGCTTTAGCTTCCTTTATAGGCTCTAATACAACCTGACAAAGTGGGAATTGTGAAAAGTCCTCCTTCTCTCATAGTTTGCCTTCTTTGACATTCAGTGCATTTACACCCTTCAGCTCATTTTTCCAGAACAAAGAAGGGGTCAAATTTTTCTGCCAGCCACATTCTTTGCATCTCACTTGTGAACAAGAGCAAATGTGGTAATTGCTCCAGCATGGATGAAGAAGAAAGTCAGGAAGCACAGTGAAAAGAAATGTGACCCAGGAAAACCCAGGCCAACGTGTGCCAAAGCACAGAGGCCAACCATCCCTCCTGTAGAAAATTCTCTCTTCGCACCAGAAAATTTCTCTCAAGTGCACACTGAGGATCAGACAAGTGTTGCACTTGCAAGGATTTTCACACAGGAATTTCCCACTTCCCTTAGCACTTCATATTACTCCCTCCCTGCCACCTTAGCTTCACACATTATCATTGACTCAAAAAGGGGAAGCAAAAGTCTTGGTAGCCCCTAAGGAAGTGAATTCAGAGCTGGTAAGGCCCTGCAATGCAAAGCAGTCAACTCTGATCTTACACAAGTCTTTACCTGATTTAAGGGACTGGCAAAGTTAGCATAAAGTTAAAAAGCACTTTTCAGCTGTGTTTAGCTGTGGAAGCAAGTCTTCTAAACTCAATCCTTCAGTGCTTTTGCCTCATCTCAAAATTTTCTGATTACCAAGATTCCTCCAAATGTTTTTTTTTTTTTTTTAATTTTTTTGTAAACATAGCCCCCCATGGTTCCAATGTAAGCAAGAGGAGTTTATGAACTCAAAATACAGTGGCCAGTTTACAGAACAAGAAATAGGTTTCTTGCAGTTCAAAACCTTACAAAAGAAAATGATTGTAAAGCTGCAGTAACACCCACCCAGACACACAGCAGCTCCTGACTTCCCTGTTTTGTGAAGGACATTTTCCTCTACTTCTGTGTTGCTCCATCTCCTCCCACACAAGCCACAGCATCCCAGAGTAATTGATGTTGCACAGCAGAATACTGAAGACAGGCCTGCTCTGTTCTCTTTCCTTGGGGTACAATCTCCAATTTGTCATGGAAAGCAGGTTTTAACAGAACACTTGGGGCTGCCCTCCTACAGTCCCTCTCTGCTCTCAAACTCCTGAGGGCAGAACACGAGGAGCAAGAGGAAGCCCTGCGGGAGATTTGCAACTTTTATCACCATTTTGGGGATGGTGACATTCTGCACAAGGAGCGGTCCCAAAATGAGAACCAGCATGAAGGTGGCTCCAATAGGGCTCTAACAAAGCCATTTCATTCGAGTCTCCACCAGAGCCCATCTGTATCCCACACCAGTGCCTCCAGCAAGAGCAGCTCACTGCAACCAGGACACCCAAGGCAGGGTGGGAGGGAAGCAGGCCACACTCTTACCCTTCAAATGCTGAACTGAATCTCTGTGTCTTTAGCCCCAAAATTCACAGTCCTGTAACTCAAATTCCCTAAAGACCCAGGCAGTCTTAAAAACATCTACTTTTTGAAGTATTATACACATCAATGTTCACAGATCAGACATTCTTGCCAAAATGCCATTTATTGCAGTATACCTTTACATGGCATACAGATAACCCAATGCTGCATCTTCTGTCAGAACTCATATTTCATTTGTACCACTTAAATAACACAGAATGTCATGTTTGTTTCACAAACTGTCAGTTAAGACTACCAAAATATACAGTTTTTTTTCCTTTCCTCCTAACAAGGTTGTGAGGTACAACTGAATTTCACTACTTTATCTTCCTGTGCTTTACAAGAACCTTTTCATAGATAGACCTATCAAACATTTCTACATTCCTATACAAAGCAAAGAATTACAGATGAAATTAACACCATCTGGTCACTGCATTAACCTATAAAAATTCATTCAGTAAAAAAAAAAAAAAACAAAAACTCAAAACAATTAAAAAAAAAATTGAAAACAAAACAACCTTAACAAAAAACCACACTGGTTGTTGCAGCTTTGCTTAAAAAAAAGATCAGCCAGCTACACATATGCACAAGTTCTCCATGTGCATAAAGAAGAGTTTGGAATCAAGACATTTTGGGTTTTTTTTCTTGTGTTTGCAGAGAAGGCACCAATTTTAGCTGCATGGCAGCTCAGGAGTGTTTTTACTTCATTTAAATTACACAGGTTTTTAAGTTTGACTGTTAACGTGCAACATTTGTATCAACTGTTGCAATACTCTCCCATATACTCGGATCATTCCCTCTGGCTCAACAGTACAAATATTTACATCAGTTGTAAACACTCCTCCACCCACCCCATACCTTCTGCACTGAGTGACGAGGAACTGAAGTGGCAAGAAGCTACCCAAAGGCAGAGCAGAAGTAAGGCTTGTACAGAACACCACATTTGCGTTCGCTCGGTTTGAGATACTCTGAAGAACTCCAGACCCCAGTGAGGCCCCAGTGCCTGACATCTGACAGCACACTGACCACACACAGCTTCAGGCATCCAGACTTTGCTCAGGAGGTGCTTTTTGGCCCTTACTAGTCTGACATCCCTGGAGTGGCTTCTCTCCAAAGTGCAGGAACAGCTTCCGAGGAGCTGCTCCGGAGTAGCGAGAGTCAAGCACACCAACTGTTATATCTGTTTAAGGCCACCTACACTCAGCCTTCCCCAGGCTCATTTCAGATGCTTCTCTACTCCTTAGCTGCAGTCATGACGTGCTGCTTCCCAGCTCCCAGCCCAGTGTGCCACGGCACTCTGTGGCACAGAGAGCAGACCACATTCCGAGACAACCGCGGTGACCGGAGGTGCTACGACACGTCCCCGGTCACTGGTGCTGCAGGCAGCACGGGGTAAGATCATCTACATCAGGACAGCCAACCTCGGCTCAGCACCTAGGAAAGGGAATGTCTGAGATGAGACTGCTTGGAAAAATATACTTCTTACCTAAGCCTTGAAAGAGAGAGAGAGAGGGTAGTGGGACAGCCCAACACTATTGGTAAAATTAACTCTCCACTTAGTTGTGGGGTTCTTGGGGTTTGGCTTTTGCTAGTGTTAAGTACCAACTGCTTAGGAGCTGGTTCTGAGTATGGGATAATGCTTCCAAAATATAAGTTATTTTAAACCACATGACAGTCATTTGTTTACCCTGCCCCCCACACCTCCTTTTGGCAGAGATGAAGTTCAGCTTGATGTTTCATAGGCATTAAGTGCTCCAAATACATCTGTCAGAAAGAGCTAGAGGATTGCAGTGTACCAAATGTCTGCCCAGCACAGCCACTTGTTACACTCAAAACACACCTATGAATTAAATAGGAAGGATCCCTGCTATACAGAATTTTAGCACTGATAATTGGTTATTCTTGCTAGCCCTTTCCCTAAATATCAAGAGTCTTATACATACAGTGCTCCTTTATCTTCTCCCCACTGCCAGTCCCAGCAGTCTTTAGATAAACCAAAGTGAGTTTAGGAACTTGCAGTCCCAATTCTGTTAAAAAAAAAAAAAGAAAAAGGAAGGAAAAAAAAAAAGGAAGTAAAAAGAAGTTGTGCAAGAAAGAAGGGAATGTTCAATGAATCCAGATCTACTTTGTAGTTATAAAATTTCCAATGGCAAAGTGGTAAGGGTAAATAACCCAATGATCATATGGCTTAAGTTTAATGCAAAGCACACTAGGAGGTCCACGTGCAGGGAGAGAAGAGTCCAAGAAAGATGGAATAAGAAGTGTCCTGAAGGTCAGTGTTTATGCATAGAATTCCTCTTGTTTGTGTGGTTTTTGGTATCCTCCGTTAGACTGTTTAGGTTCATCCAGTGAATAGCTGCCTTCATCTTTTTTCTTCATTCTGTACAGCATAAATGCAACTAGAAACACTGCAAACACCAAGCCTACAAGTCCTCCAGCAATAACACCTGGAAGAGGAGAAAGAGACACATTACTCTAGATGCCACACCAGATAGTGCTACTATGATTTTAAGTTCCAGATTGTTCCTTACCTGTCCCTGGCTTAACGACTTAAATTAATCTGTCCTTCTGTCCCCTCCCAAACCAAGCACCATTACCAAGCACCTGCTCAAATACACCAGCCAGTCCTAGGGAGACGGCTCTCCCACTAGGCCATGCTGCAAAGCACACAAGGCTGTGGTGTTCAACCCTGGTAATTTGACTGAGGCAGCAACAGGGAAATTTTACTGTAGTTTTTCAGAGGAGTGAAGGAAGAGGTTTAAACAAAGTTGTAAATAAAGCAGTCACTGCTAGCTGCTATCAGCAGACTAGTATTTGCCCATATTAGGGTTTTGATAACACAGAATCATCACCCTCATTTCAGAAGTCTAACAAAAAGGTTAGCTTCCTTGCTAGAGATGTATTTGCACAACTGCAGCTTCTGCTGCCTGGAGACCCCTACAGGAATTTGCTTTTACCAACTAGAAATCCAGAACATCTGGTACCTCCAAGAACTTCTTTCCTGTCCATAATTCCTGAGGCTCCTGCTGCTTTGGCATTCCTCTCAGAGTCAGCCAGTACTTCTGAGTTCTGGGTGGGGACTGAATCCTCGTCTTTAGTCAAGATGAAGTCCCCCTGTTGGGACATACAAAGTAGGTTATTCATGTTTCTCATCATCTGGAGACTTTCCACTGCTTTGTTTTTTCTCATCTAAAACCATCCACCAACATACCCTATTAAACCAATCACTGTTTTTGACAAATTAACACCCTTTCCTGCCAAACCAACTTACTACATGCTACTAAAGCTATCTCCCTGGAAAGGGTGTCAGAACTATTAGTCCTCACCGGGTCTCCAGAGCCATCTTCAGCAATCTCCTCACGTGTAGGAACGACATCCTTTGGAGCTGTGGCCACGGGGGTGGCAGCGATGTCTCCCTCAGGATGGACAGTGGAGTGGGGCTCGGGCACATCCTTAGTGTCTGGCACATCAGAGCTGGGGATTTTAGGTTCAAGCTCATGGACCACAGCAGAGGCTTCTGAAGGAGTCACATAAACCACGGAAGGAAAGTGAGCAGTGGGGCCTCTCACTGTTGTTGTAACCACATGGCTGGTTGGTTTCCCATCAGGTGAGCCCAGGATGGATGCTTCATCCTTCACAGCTACAACTGGCTCCTCTGTCACTAGATTATTGGTTGCAGAAGGAGATATTACTTCCTTTTCAGTTCTGCTCTCAGTCTCAGGAAATGGCTGTTCACTGAAGTCCACTGGTGCTGCCAGTACTGAGGAATTATTTGATTCTCCTGGGATTCTCCAGGTGTGAGACAGGTCAGTCAGGGGACCTGCAAAACAAACAAAAAATATTATCCTTGGCCAGTTTAGAGACCTATTAATAGTATCTTCAGGACACTGGTCTAAGGAGGATGCTTAACCTGCATAGTCAATTTTCTTAATAACAGCAGTTCAGTTAGTAATTCCTCATCCTTTTCAGTGGAATAAGGAAGGGACAGACCAATGTGCTGTTCAGCAATACTTTGTTAGTCATCTGTTTCTCCCCAAGGCAAAAGTGCCTGTCTGTTTGTGATGAGGTTGACAAGGGAAATCTGCTTTCAGTACACTGGTTCCTCAGGGTGGTTATCTGAGTCTTTTTCCATAAACACTTGTATTTGATTCAGAGCAGTCACACCTTCAGTCTCTACCACATTTGGCATTGATTTAAAGGTCTTAATTTCTGCAGAGTTTAATCTAAAATACAAGCCTGTGGCTGGAAAGAAGCAGAAGGATGCCATGCCTCAGCTTTCAATAGCTTGCTCTTTTCTCACTAGCATCCTCTCAACTTCAGCACTGAACACCAAGGGTTTCTCTCATGCAGTTTAGCAGTAATTTCTATAGACTTTTTCCCCTGACCCTCAATCCCCTTTATCACTGATAAAAAACTACAGCCCATGGGAACATGCACGTCTGATGACAGATTAAGTTTGCACCTTAAACATTATCTCCTACCTGCTCACAAAGGCTTTGTTATGATCTCTCTTCCCCATGCGTAAAGAATCACTCCAGTTTCATAACATTCTTCACACAATATCTCACATTAGCAGACACATGGAGTCTGACTCTGCTTCTGCTCCCTTTCAAGTCTCCCACAGCCCATTTTCTACTAATTTTTAGTATCTCAAGGAATAGAAGATTAATAGCTTAGGCCCTTTCTCTGTTCCCAGCTCTCATGTTCTGGGGTGGGGGTGTGTGTGTGGATTCCTCCCTCCACCCCTTTCACTTGGGTGCTCAGTGAGATCTCAATTGCCACATCCTAGAAGGATCAAGCACTAACAGCACAAGTGTCAATAACTTACCTGCACCTGAACCTGAGAAGGCGTCTTCTTCATCACCAGATGAATCAAGGTCTTCAGGGGGAAGGTTCAGATTTGTAGTTTGCTTTAAAGAGAAGAGCAAAAAGATGTGTCAGTGATGAGGCTGAATTGATCAGGTTGCTTGCACTGAGTCCTGCAGGGGTTACTAGAGGTTGCACAAACTTTTTTTGTTCAGATTGCATTTTTTCATCTTCCCTCATTCTAGTTCCCCTCTCCAAAAGAGTAGTTCTGGTTAGTATGTTTGGTGCTGGAAAGGTCAGTCTTGCTGTCTCCCTTCTCTGCACTGCTTCCAGGCTGCAGTTGCTTTGGGAAAGAAGAAATCAAGGAATCCATTCACTGCTGCATCCTGGTAGCAGGCAATGCTCAGTCCTTATCAGCCTGTTTCAGGTGCTGCCTGCTCGTGTCTCGCCTATCTGCCAACCACTCCATCTGCAAATCACTGCATTAATTCCAAGGAGCAGAAGGGAAGGGAAGGCAAAGTAGTTTGTCTTCTCTCCCTTTCTGACTCAAATACAGTTCACATATCTGAAACAACCTAGCTGGAAGGAGAATCAAAGTCCCTTTTTATTAAGTGTGGGCACTCAAAGTAAGTGCGGAGACAGAAGCCAGCCTTCCCTGTTGGAGAATAAGCTCTGAGCTTTCTCCACTTACACTCCAAGGAGTGCACTAACCAGCACTGAAATTCAGTTGCTGAAACAAGAGGCCAAAACTCTTGTTCTATGGCACTTGTTTGTCTGAGCATACAACACTCAAAGCTGTTCAGGATCTCCAAAGGCAACAACACTCTTTTAGTGTTTAATAATTTAATAATTACAGAGTGATTACTTCATGCATCTTGTTGGACTGTGCTGTTTACACTTACTGCTCCTATCACTACAACATGCCTGACTCTCAGCTCATGACTAGCCCCAGAGTCATTATTTCTGCAGGGCTACCACTACCTAACCAGTCATTTTCCCTTCTCAGATTTCAAACCAAAGCCCTGTAAGTCACTTCTTCCAAATTTCATCTTTTTGACATCCAACTACATTCCCTGTTTTCACAAACTTTGACTTCTATCCCACCCTCAAGCCACCTTTGTCATCCCTTTCCAGCACTGCCATCTGCAAGTTTAGATGCGGCATTGAATCATCTAACCTGTGGGATCCCTATGATCCCAAGAAGTGCAAAGTCTCATTTGATTATGCAAAAAAACCCCCATATATTCTTGCCAGCTTTGCAGCCAGGCCCACTGTATTTCTCTAGCTTGCATTAACACAGTGTCTCTTAAAAATGAATATAAAACTCATCCTCATCCCAGGAGGAAGTTAGCCAGCACTAGTATGTACTGTCAAAGCAATCCAGCTCTGTAGTTGTCACTTTATTACCTACAATGGATGTGTTTATTGGTACAATCTCCTTCTTATTCTTAAGATACCAGGTTTATCCAGTTTTCTCTTCCATCCTTAATACCTTATCCATTCCCTAGTTTCCAAGGTGGTTAACTAGCCCATTAGATTCCATCTCTCTAAAGACAAGTAACCAAGCTCCCACTCACCATTTCAGCCCCAAGATCTTACCCCTTCTAGGCAATTATTGTAGTTGTATGATTTTTTTTTTCAATAATAAGAAAGTAGGAACAAAACCTCCTCATATGGACAATAACTTTTTTTAGCACTTTCCTTCCCTACTGAAAAGAAACCCTGAAAGCAATATTCTTTAAGCTTCTGCAAGCATATTTCTAGAGTAAATTGCCCTTCGATCTCTTGCTTAACTGCAAGTCATGAGGTAGTTTGAATTTTTAGATTTGTCCCTGCTTGTTTGCACTGTGCTTTTGCACCCTTCTACAGAAAGTAGGTCAGATAAGTACTTCCCATGTGTTTTCCTTCTTGTGTTGAAGCGTGGTGACTCACTCAGGCTGATCTCACTGCACTTCAAATATTAAAGAGTACGAACTGTTGGTGCATAAAGAAGGAACTGCCAGGCTGCCCAGACTCGGCTCCCTCGCGTGCCCTTTCCAGTACGTTCAGAAGATAAGTGAGGCTTTAGAAACTGCAGTGTTTTCATGGATGGGGTGTTGGAGACCATTTTTCTCCCTCACTTCTTAAACCAGCACTGGCAAGCACAACCCTTTGTTCTTCCACTGACCCTGGCTGAGTGCAAACAGGGAACGTGTTGCTAAAGGTGGGGGATTGCAATCTCCTCCCACTGGGAAGACTTCCTTGAAGCAGCTAGAAAGCAATCTCTCCAGCTTTTTATTGAAGTAAGGGACTGCCAATACAGCTTAAGATTGTATCATCATATACTTTCAGCTATGATCGAGGCTACCTTTCCCCCAAATCTGAACATTCAGGGGTAGCTCATACAGATTTCCAACAACACCTGGACAGACTGATTGTCTGCAGACCCCAACAATCCTCCTGAAAGGACCACAGACTGTCAAGAAATGAAATGGCAACTCCTGATCTTGACTATTGAGCGTGCACCCCTTCCCCTTGAGGGGTTAATATGTGAGGCTTGTTCAGTCATGCCACACTTACTTTGTTCTTACCAGTGTGTCCAGCCACTCTACTCTTACACCTCCCCTCAGACCTGAGCTCTGAGCCTCCTCCCAGGCTCCCGCAAGCTCTGCTTCTCCACAGCCTTCCTTATGTACCTGTTTGATTCGCGGTTGGATTTCTGTATCTAAGCAGGGATAATGAGGTCCTCCTCAGAGGAGGGAAGCCCAGTGCAGCCCAGTCTAAACCAATGGACACCCAATGGTGTTCCAGTGCAGAGCTGTCCAGCAGCTGCTCAGCACCCACCCTCCAAACACCAAGGCAGACTTGGACCAGTCCGAGTCCCCCGAGGGTGGCTGCTGCACTTCACAGAATAACAGAAAACATGAATCAGGAACAGTAAAGTCTACTTTCCACTGTTTTAGGTGAGTACTTAGTCAAGTTACATGTCCCAAAGGATCTTGTCCTCAGCTGATCCACTGGGCATTGTGGCACCTCCCTTTAACCAGGCAGCAGCAGTTTGAGGCTTGGGATCTGAGAGGGACTTCCTTTGGCCCAAATGTTCAAGGGACAGTATAGGATTATGCACATGTGGATAGCAGTCAGAATACCCACTAAGTGCTGTAACTTCATGACATCATCCAATTTCATGACACACAAGCATTAAGGAACATTTGCCCAATTTATGTAACTGTATGGTTATATAAAGACTGTATTTCTTGCTCCATAAATTACAGCTTCAGTGGGCATAAAACACAGTAACGTCCCCATAAAATACAAGTACTGCAGAAAGGCCATGCTTCTGTAATCATCTGCTGCTGAGGGATTTCAGACACAGCAAGGTTAGAAAACACAGACTCAGGACAGCGTTGGAAGGGACTGAACTAATTTGGGTGTGCATCAGGAAGACAGACCGTGCTGTTCAAACAACAAACACCTCATGGCCAAGGTTTTTCCATGACCTTTTACTGAAGCTGAATTACACCAATGGGAAAGGTCTTGATTAGCCAAGAGGATTAGGGGCACAGAACCCTGGGTTATGCTATCATACAAAAGAGCTGAAAATAATTACAGCTTAAACTCTACCTTTCAGACAGTGGATCCTTTGAAGGATCTCTGATGGTATCTCATGTACTCTAGTCAAAAAAAATCTTTAAAATCTTATGCACCTACAACATGTTGCTTTTTTACCATTTAACAAGGTTGTATGGTTTTGTTGGGATTCTTTTAGCAGTTCAGGCAACTGGTTGGAAATACTTGTCCAGTCCTTTTGATTTGCTGTCACTGAATTCAGCTGCATGTGAGAGGTAAAATTTTTAACCATATTTTTGATTTGCTTTAACCAGTTCTCATTAACCACAGGAAGATCCTCTTCCACAAGGATCAAAGCAGCCTGTTTAGGAGAAACCCTGGGGTGACTGTTAGCTTCTGCTCTTGCTGAGCACTGTATTGTTGCAGAACAATAGATATTCAGTTCTGCTGGGACAACCAGAAAGCTGCTTAGTGGCATCTTCAATTTCATCAACAATGGGCCAGGCTTTCACAACTCATTAGCAATATTATTGGATCCAGAAGTCTGACACAGTCCAGACTTTTTTCTTTTTTAAAGTATAATTTTTAACTATTCTTCTTCAGCCTTCATCTGGTCAGAGTCTCAAAACATGAGTCTTTCTGTCCTTATCCCATCAGCTGCCACAGAGCTCCCTCCTGCTACAGCAGAGATCTGAAGTACTCTCTCATGATGAGGGGGAGATTTGTAGTTGATTAGGTGATCTAACCCTGCCCCAACTGGGAACAACATATATTTAATTTGATACATGCAAAAGGAAAGCGCTTTTCTCAAATTGCTCTTTGAGGTAAGCAAAACCACCGGCTTTGCCACAAGCTGCTACAAGCCCTTAACTAGATAAAGGATGATTTGTATCCAACTCTTATTAAGCGAAGTTAGTGACCTGCAGTGTCAAAAACACTTGAAATCCTCCTTTATCTGAATAAAGCTGCTAAATTTGCACATTTATTTCTCCTAATAAATCCCTCTTATGCAGCTGAAAAAGAATGAACTGTAATGAGCTCTCCCACCTCAAACACCTCCCTAATCACCCTGCAAGAGTATTCCACCTGCATGAAAAGGAAAACCAATGGTTTGCTTGTTTAAGAGACATACGAGAGCAAGACAAGCATTTGCCCTGTAATTTGGTTACAACAGAACAACTAGAAGAATACTTTTACAAGGATTTGAACAATTAATTCTTAAATTAACTCCAACAGAAAGGTTTGTCTTTCACCTTTTCCTAAACACTGAAGAACAGAAATGCTTTCTGAGGCAGAGGAGCCTGAAAAGCTTCTAACTTCAAAGTAATATTGGTATCAGTGTGGGGGGAAGACAAAACCACCTGCTGAAAGAAACTTTAGCTTTGTTAAACCTTGATATTCTGGAGTTAATAGCCCATGCACAATTAACTCCAATCCCAGATGTTCATGGTCTGGAGACAGTTTAAATGGTTAAAGGGGAAAAAAATTAAGAAAAAACCACCCAACAACCAAAAAAAGAAAAAAACCCCATATAAAAACCACCAGCAGCAACCTCACCTATCCCCCTTCTTTTACAGATCTTCAGACTGCTGGAATTAAGTTGGCCATGCAGACCTTCTAACAGTCAGCCATAAATTCTGGAGTAGCTGAAACAGAGCTGATGCTTTTATATGGCAAATCAAAAGTGAAGTTTGCATGCAAGCCTGTTACATCAAAACTCAGCACCTAAATTCTCTTGCATTTGTTCCTCCTGCTACTCCATTGCTCAATATAAACCCTGGTGTTCCTTAATGATCATGTAAGGTTAGTGAAGTATTTCTCTTCCTAGAGGAGCCAAAGAAGCAGACTAACAGCATGGGACAAAGAGCACAACAACAGCTACAAACCACCCCACAAACAGTCCAGGTTTTAGGACAGCCTAGGTTTAAGCAGTATTTTATCCCAGGCTAGCGCTCCAATCAAGGACTGCCTTGATGACAGGGGTATTGGAACTAGGTGATCTTTATGGTCCCTTATGAGATGCTACAAACCAAGTCACCAGCACTTCTTACTTCCTAGTGCCCTCCCTGTTTCAGACGGTGGTGTTCCCCTGCACCCTCAACAACCTGATGAGTATCAGAAAGCTTCAGCATCCCCACCCTTCCAGCCATCAATCTGTGTGACCTGCAGCAAGGCTGGTTAGTGGCTCAGAGGGTGCTCCTTCCAAAGGGAAGCAAGTGGAAAGCTAAGGGTGCTCTTTTGCTCAGCAAAGCAAGCACCATTTTAGCAGAAAGGGGTAAGCAAACCAGTTAATCTGTCTGCTTGTCTATCAGATCATTATTAGTATAAAGAAATATGGAAAATCTTGGTAAATTGCATTCTTACTGGCCTTCTTTTCTATTTTTGCCTGGTGACTTGAGAGAGAAGTCCTGGTTGTGTTGAACTCCCTGATCATCACACAGTAGTTTCCTCTTGGCACTCAGCTCTCAAAGACAGCAAAACACCTTCCAATAGCTGCTCAAAATAGGATGAGAGCTCTTAGGATCTATTCCACTATGGGCAGAACAAAACAGACTGTAGACTGCCCACTGTTCACTAGGCTTTGATCCTCCTTTTCTTCAAGCTGTAGGAGCATACCTGATCCTTTGCACAAGATGCAGTGGCCAAGGAAGATCATCCAGCTACTCCACAGGCAGAGCAGCCAGTGTCCCAGTGCTTCTAGAGCCTCCACACTATTGCTCCATCAGCTTTACATTTTCTCCTTAGAGTGACAGGGCAACTTTTTAATTAAGTGGGGCAGAAACACAGCAATCAACATGCCAAGAGCAAAAATGAACCAGCCTGTCACCATCAGGTTGAGTTTCACACTGTACAGCGGGGCCCTTTAAACTCCCACCTCCCACAAGAGCATGTCACTTCATCCTTCCTGGACCATCCCCTGCACGTCTGGTTGTGCAGTCTCATGGTGAACCAGATCAGGGAACTGGTCTTGTTAAACAAAACAAAGGAAGAAGAAAAAACAAAGAAAGAAAGAAGAGGATAAAATATCATGCAAAGAATTTTCCAGCAGGACCAGTTTCCCAATCCTACTCAGTGCATGAATGCACAAGCGTTTGTGTTGGCACAGGGCAGAGCGCGGCAGCCAGGGCTGCTTAAGCATTCACACGGACTCACAGCCTGCGTTCTGGGATGCTGACACTCATTCCCCAGCTCGCCATGCATTATGGAAATGCACACCACCAGACTGCAGGCAACACACAAATCAGAGGCTGACTCAGAGGGCCACACAGGTTCATACAAAAATGAGCAAGGACAGAGGCTGTGGGGAGAGTTCTCTTCTGCAGTGTTTGAGCACGATGGATAATGTTTGTTCCAAGGTCTGACAGCAGTGCTTTTGAGTCCTCCCAGTCCTCCTGGGAGTAGGAAGGAATACACAGTAGCAAAGGCTAGGCAGATGTCTTGTTAAAAAGGAGCAGTTCTACTTTCACCCTGGGCCACCTGAACTCCACAGGAGGCCCAGTGCAATTGCCATTTATTCTTGGACAGAGTACATTGAACATTGTTTATCAGAGAGGTCTGAGCAAAGCTGGAGTAGCTGGAGTCCCAGAGAACTATGGATTCCTCAGCAGGGGAAGCTCCTGGCCGTGCCCAGGGCAGCAGGGACAGCACACCAGCTGTGCATGGGAGTCCCCTGTGCCAGGACTCCACAGGGCACCGTGCCACTTCTGATGCAGAAGAGCTCAGCTGCCTCCCAGCTCCCCTGGAAGCCTGGTCAGTCCCTCAGCAACACAGAGAAGCAACTTACAGCCTGTGCTCCTGCTTTTTCACCTGGACAATATATCAAACAAGTAATTTACTACAAACTGCTTTCACTCACACCAATCTGCTCCTTCCAGTCAAGCAATGCAGCCCAGGCCAAAGTCTGAATCTCACTGCAGGTCAACACATCCACAGACGCGGCACACAACAAGCACACCACTTAACTCTCTATCAGCGACAGGCTGTCACAACACAGCCAAAAGTGGGGTCCCTTTTCTCTCCCATGTTCAAGGCAGCCCGTGCTTTGAAGACACAGTCTAATGAGAAAGCTCATTTCCCTGCAGCTAATCTCATGAGAAGCAGCCAGTTCAGTTTTATGTTATAAACCACTTTTCTTTAAAGATCCTTCCCTGCAGCTCTTTAACATACTTGATAGTTCAGGCATTTGTTTCTTGAGCTAGCACATAAAAGCCACAGCCAATGTGTAAGCTCAAAGGGTTGTGCAAAGCAGGTGCACCTCACTGAGGCCATCCATCCTGGGAAATTAATTTCAATCTACTTCAGCTGGTTTGAGAGATGAGCAGTTTGCCTAAGTCAAGACTAGGCTAACCTAGCTTGTCTTAAAACCCTCTTAAAGTCACCAGCACTTCTTACTTCCTAGTGTAGGAAAACCAGCAGAGAAGATTAATTCTTACAGCAACAGCCACTTCATCTGCTTGTTTAGAAATGAACAGACCAAGAATTGCTAGGTTTCAGCAGAGGCTAGAGGTGGGCCATCCATCCCTGAAATCTGACAAAGTAAGGCTAAAGAGGGGAGCATGCTGGCAGGCAGAAAATCTTTGTGAAATGGAAACCTATCCAGTAGAGGACTCCAGCAGCCCAAACCACATTACCCATGCATACTGGTAACTACAGCACAGATAAATGTGACCCTCTTGCCCGCAGAAGAAATTAGAAGTGACAATATCTAAATCCCTGCTGCCTCTTCCTCCTGCACGCATGCAGCCCCTGCTGTGGAGTCCAAGTGAGCAAGAGCAACTCACCTCATACAAGGCATCAGCAGCCACAGCCATTTTAAATAAGAGACTGGACTTTGTAGTGTTGCCTCCAGCATATATAAACACACTGAGCTTATGTCTTCAGCATCCTTTGCCAATTATTCCCAACCAGCTGACCTGTGGCGGAGGCAAATTCCTTTCCTTGTCCCATGTCTTGACACCCACTCATCCTGTTTAGCAATCAGCACTGAGGACTGTCGGTGCAGTTAAAACTTGCTACAAACTAGAGTTTCTGACAAGTGCAACAGTGGGCTTCAGATTGCCTGATTGCTCCTTCACAGCATGTGTGGGCTGGAGAAGCCAGTCTCTTCTCTGCACACACCTAAGAAACCACTCAGCTCCCAGTGACACAGACCAGTTGGCATCACAGCCCTGAGGCTGCAGAATGGAGTCCAAGGCTGGGTTTGAGGGAAGAGCTGCAAGCAGCAAGGGCCCCATTTGTTCCATTTGGGATCTGGCTTCTCCCAGCAGCCCTGTGAGCCCCAAACTGACAGCGTGGGGCTGTCTCCACGTGCCAGGACACCGAGAGGCTTGGCCCTGCACGCTCCTCCTGCCCGAGGCCGTGGCTGCAGGACAGAGCACGAGCCTGCAGCACACCAGTGTCAGGACACAGCAGAGAGCTCAGGGACTTTGGTCCCACAGGAGCACAACTTGTCATCTTGTCATCTTCAGCCACTCAGGTCAGGAAGTCCCAGCTCAGAAATCAGACAGGTGGCTATAGGAAAGCAAGATGTGGTCTGTGGCATCTCCAGTCCTCAAATTGGGCTGGTGACACCCTGTGCATTGCTGATGCCTCTCAGCAGCAGCAGAACACGTGTGCCTCTGGCCTGTTTCCTGGAGACAAATGCTGTGCAATCTGGCTGGTGGAACTGCTACCCATTTCAAATGAGCTCCATGCCAGCTTTTATGTGATCAGCAAACTACCACATGCAGTGCTACAGCTGCATAAGTACTCTGACCTGAGCAGACATGGTCCCAGAAGTCAAAAACCACCTCATCACTATTCTACACAGTATTCGCAGGGGAAAGAAGCTGTCCTGCTTCACCTGAGGAAGGGAAGCCAACATGCAGCCAGGAACAATTGTCAGACAAGAGTAGATGCAACAGCCTTCAGTGTCCAGATACATGAATAGGAAAAGACTCAAGTTCTTATCTCCAGAATTTCCCTCTTCTCCACCCTGCAGTTCAGCAATTACCTAATGTGAGACATGCCAAGGAGCCAGGAGACAGAGCTCAAGATTTCTTGAAGGATCACAGAAGCATTTTCAGCCTATTACTGATACATACATGTTTCTAATTTGAGCAAATTGCTTGCAGTGCTATACTAAATTATTGAAATCCAAGTTTCAGATAAAAATCCCTGGTGTACCAAACTAAGAGCTTGTGGTTCCTAGCAGCTAGGATGTTGCTTAAGGCTCAGCAGAAAGATGAACTTACAACCCTGGAGTACCAAAGGTCTCAGCTAAAGCCATTGGTAAACTTAAGTGAGACTGTTTAAAATTACAAATGCTTGGCTTTAAAACAATAAAAAAAGCTGACCAGGTGTTCCAATTAGTTACACAGAGTTACAGTGGAACGGCCCAGATAATGTTTTGTAAGAGGATATATCCTACAGCAACCGGATATGCACAAGACAACGAAAGTTACCTTCTGTTTGCTTAAACTTCAGTGACAGAAATACCTGCCAGCTCCCAGGTCTGCTGCTATCAAACTCTGCTTTAATTTCCCAGCTGATCTGTTCACATTTAACTTACAGAACTTATATCAGCTCCTTCATATCATGACAATAGCCCAAGCCTCAACAACCCAAGACAAGGTCTTCTTGATTGCTTCTGTAAATTTCACATTTTCTTCAGAGGGATGCACAATGAAGTCTCCAATGCTTGTGAAATTATTTTTTGCTAACAATCTGTATTTTCCATACACACATTCCAGACATGTTCCCTTGGAATGCTGTATTTCACTGTAAATCTAACACTCAACTCGGTTGCAGCATCACCACCAGTCCTTTCAGCCACAACCCCCACTGAAGAGCTGATAGATCACGGCACTGGAAACACCCAGAAGGAGCTGCCTGGCTTGAACAGGCACCAATGCAATCTCTCTCTCACATGTGCACACCAGATGGCAAGACCAGGGACATCCCAAAACCTGATCCCTTGGTGCTGTTACTTGTCAGCCTGGTACAGAAGACCTTGACTATTTGCAAAGGAGCTACAGATGCAAAACTTGGGCAGCAAAATGAGCCAAGAGTTGGCATTGCACAGCACCCTTCTGACTCAGTCATAGCTAAGCTCCAACCAGTTCCAAGGGACTCTGTTCTTGCACAGCAGGGCTCACAGCAGTCAGCACCAGTCTGTTAAGAAGGAACTCATGAGTCTCAATCAGCAAACAGTGGCTGGACTCACAAAGACCATGCGGGCAGTTTACATTTTGGGTTTGCCCTAATGCAAGGCAGTTCCTGCATCTTGGCAGGTCTTACACGAGCACACAGTGGACTCAATGATCCTTGTGCAGTTCCAACTCAGTATATTCTACAGTTCCTACTGTTCTTTTTATGTTTGTTTCTATGGCTTACCATTGCCAGCTTAGATCTGATGAAATCAAGTCTCTCCCTACATTATGAGGCATGCTATCACATCTGTTTTATGCACAGGATCTAGTGGTGACTAAGCCAAGGTTGTTTATAATGCAGAAGTCACCCCTGCTAACAGATGCAGTTAACACTGCCATGACTAAGCCATTCACAAAAGCACTGAAACATCTCCACCACATGCAGGAGGCACATCTCAGATCAGGAATGCCCTGTTCCCCTATCCCAAGAGTCTTCTCAAAGAGGCACTTTCAGCATCACCCCCTCCTTCCACAACAGTCCTAGCAGTTCCTGAAGAAAGCAGCATGCAAGTGTTTTGGGTGCTACTGGTCTCCTTGGAATAAGCAGCAGTAGCTCAGATGGTCTTTGGGCACAGGCTGGACCACATTTCACTGAGTTATTCTAAGGTAGAACTCAGTTCAGTCTGAATGAATTCCCTATGAGAAACGTATGTGCTCACAACCACTGGAGCACACAGCCAGTGATCTACCTGTATAAAATGGCACAGATCAAGCTCACAGCACTTCCTCCTAGGGTACTAATGGTCTCTGTGCTCAGGTTTACAAAAGCATTGCTAATCCTGCACATACTACAAAGTTCTGACAGCAGTTGCCCCATTCACAGTTAAATTATGCAACACCTCAGTGAGGTTATGAGAGCTGACTGGTGTACTTCAATGCTGAGTCACGAGGGTGTTGAAGTATCATTTCAGTGATGAAGCACCAAATGAAATCCTCCCATTAGAAACAGTCTTAAAAAAAACTGCTGCTGCAATCGTGCTTCACTCACCTACTGTTCCACTCCTTTAATTAATAGATATTAGGCATTTCTTGACCAAACACCTACTGGATTAAACTAACTCTGACCCTGTCACCCAGTTACACTGTTTCATACCACATCTGTACAGCAGAGCCCTGAATAAGGGACTGTTACAAAGGCAAGATAAATCAGAGCTTCCCTTTGATCTCAGCTGTTATGCAAGTCTCACCTCATGCCTTCATTTTTGGGAATACAGCTTGTTCACCTGCCTTCCCCATTGCCTTCTTTCGGAGCAGCCACCAAATCAGGCAGGAGGTCTGAGTTCAGTGGGAGATGCCCTCAACGTTTGTCCTGTCTGGATGCTTCTCTTGCCTCATATGGACAACCGTAAGATTTGAAGTTGTGATTTGGACATCCCTGTGTTTTACACATCTATACGGTGAAGAGATAAGAGACACCACTAATGCCACCACTGACAGACTGACAGGCACCAAGACAAGTCAATAAACAGTGCTAAAATTGCAAGGCAAGGTGAATGCTTTACTACCAAGTTACTCCTAGCACAGCATGTCCCCTAGTTCAGACCAGTTTCTGTCAAGAAGTACCATCAGAATAGCGAGATCTGACCTAACAACAGATCAAACTTGTAAGACACTGTTCAAACATCACTAAGTTGAAGATATTTCATATATAGGAATAAACTTCTGGGTCTACTCACTGCCTACCAACTCTAGCCAGCACATTATTCCTCTAAGTGAAGCAGAGCATGAAATGCTGAAGGAACACTTTATGGGCCAAGTCTAAAAGCACAGGCTGAACCACTGGCATGTACCAGCACCATCACAACACTGAATGCTGTCCCAGGTGTGCAGTATTCACCTCACAATCCTCCACTGATTGATTACACAGGATCTCTCACACAACTGTACTTGCTCATCTGTGAAGTATCCAAAACAAGCTCAGTTTGCAACAGAAGAGTTGTGATCCTCTATAGTGAACTTTCACTTTTACTGCATACTGCAGTTTTCTCAACTTCATAATATTCTGGGCCTGCAGCCAGAGACCCACTGGCTGCATCATACTAGTAAATTAAATAATACCAGAGAACGTCCCCAGGCACTAGAACACAACCAATACCATCATATTATTAGAATGATTTATGGCATAGTTTTAAGTCTTGCCAACAAGTATGCCCCCAAATAAGCCCAGGAAGGTTCTCAGCAGGCAGTCTGGTGAGGGGGGGGATGCATTACAGAATAGGCCAGAAAATTAGGTTTCCTACACAATTGTGACTCTAGCATTTAAGCTGGCCACAGGACACCTTGTGTCTAATGTGCTTTACTGAGTTTGCGTGGTAAGATTTTGGTAGCAGGCGGACTTACAGGGATGGCTTCTCTAACAAGACAGACCTTCCCCCATGTCCAACAGAGCCAGTACCAGTACCTCTGGGATAACACAGTTAAGAAGAGGAAAGAAGTTATTGCACAGGACTAATTGCAGACAGAAGAGAGGAGCAAGAATATGTGAGAGCAGCAGCCCTGCAGACCCCAAGGTCAGTGCAGAAGGAAGGGCAGGAGGGGCTCCAGGCCCCAGAGCAGAGATTCCCCTGCAGCCCCTGGTGCAGCCGTGCCCCTGCAGCACAGGGAGGTCCACAGTGAAGCACAGATCCACCTGCAGCCACAGATCCCACAACACAGCAGGGGGACACCCAAAGGAAGCTGTGACCCCATGGGAAACCCATGCTGGAAGAAGCTCCTGGCAGGACCTGTGGCCCCGTAGAGAGAGGAGCCCACACTAGACCAAGTTTGCTGACAGGACCTGTGACCCTGTGGGGGACAGATGCTGGAGCAGCCTGTTCCTGAAGGACTGCACCCCATAGAAGGGATCCAGACTGGAGCAGTTTATTTAGATCTGCAGCCCATGGGAAGAACTCACATTGGAGAAGTTTGTGGAGACTCTTGTGCAAAGGACCCCACACTGGAGCAGGGGAAGACTGTGAGGAGTCCCCCCCCGAGGAGAAGGAGCAGCAGAGACAATATGTGATGAACACACCACAAGCCCCCATCCCCTTGAACTCCTGGGGGGAAAAGCTGAAGAATCTGGATTAAAGTTAAGACAAAAAAGGAGAGAAAAATGGGGAAAAGGTGTTTTTAAGATTTGGGTTTACTTCTCATTATCCTACTCTGAGTTGACTGGTAATAAATTCAATTTATTTTCTCTGTTGAGTCCGTTTTTCCTGTGATGGTCACTGGTGAGGGATCTCTTCCTGTACTTATCTCAACCCATGAGTCTTTTGTTATATTTTCTCCCTCTGCTCAGCTGAGAAGGGCAGTGACAGAGCAACTCTGGTGGGCACCTGGTGCCCTGCCAGGATCAATTCACCACATTTACTTACAAGCATCCATGTAAGAAGGTTTGGTGAATCTTCTTAACTCCTTCTGGCTGCATGCTGGGTGGAGGGAAGGCACACTGAGCATTTAGCCCTTTTGAGCTACTGGGTTAATAACTTCTAATTATTCATAATCACATCTTCCAGCTTGTTTAGAAAGAAGCTCACGAGTCTTTCACAGCTCAGTGCAACTACAGATGCAGACTGGGGAACTTTTTGCAGGTTAAACACACTTCAGAAGGAGCCTGTGCTGCTGCAGGATTAAGCCAGCAGCTTTCTTCTGCAGGCCATGAGTCAGTCGATGTGAGCGCACGATAGCACAGCACTCCTTGCCACTGCCCAGGCATGCCAGAGCCAGCCTCTTTTGTTCCATGCTTTGTTCACTGATGGGAAAGTAGTCATCCTCCGTTAGGACAGAACAAGATTTAGAAGTCAAAGCTGTCTAGCTGCAGGCTGTTAGGCAAGTTTCGATGCAAGCCTCACCACCGCTTTTCACTGCATGTAGGTGCCACTTACACGCTGCTAGAGCCAGCGTGGTGGACAAATCTCATTTGTCCATCAAATCTGCTGGTGAGAGAGTCTCTATCACAGTTTCATAAGCAACAGAGCACAGCAAGCAAGGGAAGAATATCACATATATTAGCATCTGTTAGATAGGAATTCAAGCAAGCTTTGTGGTTCCTCTAGTTTGGGCTTTTACCTGTCAGCTGCTTGACTGAAGAAAGCCTGCACTCTGTCCCTAAAGAAAATCCCTATTAGCTGATCAATGGGATAACAGGTTGTCTCCTCTGCAGATGCTTTTACCAGAGACTGATGTTTTGGTAGATCAATAGGCTGCTCTAAGCTCCTGTGGTTGTGCAGAGCATAGCTATCAAACCTCCCAGATCACCATCCTAGGGCCAGGGCACACAGCCTCCAAACTCTGCTGTCAGCTGGATAACAAGTAGTACATGACAGGTACAGATGTCTCTCTCTATAAATATTTACATACCTATATTTGTATTTCTCCACTCTACTGGTCTCAAAGCATAGAAAAAGGCAGCATGGGATCCTGTTCTGGGACAGGGAAGAGCCATGTAGTCTCTTCCTACAGCACTAGAGCTGCCAGCTCTGATCCCCAGAGAATATACAAAGGTTTCCTACCAGCACAGCCACAGCAGCACCACTGCTATGACATGGAGCTTCACAAGACCTCTCATCTGGAACTCGTTACGTTAATCACCACTTGCTCTCTAGAAGGCAGACTGGCTCCACTCACCCCTGCCCACCTCTGGCTTCAATCTATAGTCTGCTCCTCCAGTAATCCCTATATGCAAGGGGCTGGACCGGAGCTGCTGCCTGGCTCTGACCAGGATGTGCACAGCCACCAGCATTAGAAACTAATTAACAAGAGCTTTCCTGTGTACAGCGCAGGACAATCACGGTCTGCAGTGCTGCTCAGAAAGCATTCAGCACACTCCCCTTCCAAGTGGAATGGAGTTCAAGTTTCCTCACATTTAAAAGAGGCAATAAGTTCCTCATCACGTGGCAGGGGCAGACAAAGAGCAACCCCCAATCTCCAGCTATGGTTTGTGCGTGCTCAGGTGATGGAGCCAGCACACCCTGAGGAGTTGCTGTGTGAACTGGCTGTACTTTGCAAAAGGTTGGCTGACAGGAGTGTGTGCCTGGGACTGCCCACAGCCAAAAATCAAGACTGTCAGCCTTTGCTTCTATGACTGGCAATCAAGACATTGACATTACTGCACAGGCAGTCTAGAAAAGTTACACAGTGGAGTATGACAACACAGAGCCCCCATGCAAGGCAAGACACCCATGAGTATTATAAGCTGGTTGGCAGGTAGTTTCCTATCTAACAGCACCCTTGACTTAGTCAGGAGTCATTCTGCAAGAGCAATCCAGAAGACCTTTCAGTTATTAGAAAACCCTGAACACTAAGACACAAAATGAGTGGACATTAAAAAGAACCATGTTGCAAAAACATGGGTTATGGAGAAGATAGATCTGCCAGAGAACAGAGCAGCAAGAGTTCTTCAACTGATCAATACCCCAAGGAGTTTCTAACTAGAAGCCTAGCAGGGAAAGCCATGACTCAGTTGTTACTGCAGCTCCAGTGACTCAACAGGAAGTTTTATTGCCAACTCCATCCAAATCCCACTAACAGACTGGTTCCCATCCAGCAAAGCAAGGCTCACTGGTGAGACTGGTCTCAGCAGCAAGATACAAACATTACAGTTGAGCGTGGCAAGGAGCCCAAGCTAACAGACTACATTGGACCTGTGCCGGTTCCACAAGACCCAGAACACTGACTGCAGCCAAGCACTGCTTGAGAAACTGAGAGCCTGGGAAACCACCACATTAGCAGATGTTGCCCCACAAGAGTTGCTTGTAGGAGGTCCAAATGTAATCTCACCTTGAGGTGAGGCTTCACAGAGCAGTACCTTTTCCATTAGCATCCCCACAGTAGAAAGTGCACTATCCTGGGTTTCTAGCCAGCCCAGGTAAGGCTCGTTGCTGTGGTACACCAGTAGCCAGCAGAGCAGCAGTTCAAGTGAAGTACACTTGACACTCAGCACTCCAAAGGAGGCACCACACACCTTCTGCATTTAAGGTATCTTCTCAGCTCAGAAGTGAACCTGTAAGAAACATCAGAAGTCCCTGCACTGTTGGTCAAAACTTCCCCACTCTAAGTTCACTGCCCATATCAAAGTCTAGAGAGTAAGAAAAGCTCCTCATGTCTAATCCACAAACAAACAGTGTATTGAAATACTACAGTGCTCTGATGCTTACTCAACAGCTCACAACCATCCCCCCCAAATACAAGTTATGTTTCTGCTCATATATATTCTGCTCACATCAGAATGCTGAGATCTATCACCTATAATCCCTAATTTCTTTGACAGCCTTTAGCAGAGCAAGACTACAGTTGCACTAGAACAGGAGAAAGCTGTTCTAGCCAGCAGCTGATATTCCCCACTGCTTTGATAGTTCTCTTGGCAGGAACAAGACCTGCCCAGTCTGTTTGTTTATGGAGAGAGTTATCATAAATTTCCACAGATAAAAAGTCCATCACTTTGAGATAAATCACTCCCAGATAAAGGCACCGAAGTAAAAGTGTCTGTGCTTCTCTTATAGGCAACTTGAGATCTAGCCAACAAAGCCCTGACAGAGCAACTCACCTTGGAGAAGACGTGCAAAGGCTGGTCAGATAATCGCTCTCTTTGACTCCACTGATTACATCGCCCTGACTCTAATGAGGGCTTGAGCACCCAGCACACACAGACACCTACATTTAGGTGCCTCAGCTGAACGCTGTCCTGAGGGACTAGTGCCATTTGAACACAGCAAGCCCATCAGTCTTTAGCTGTCATAGAGTGCTCTATTAGACGTCTTCTACTCTTTATTATCTCAAAGCTATTAGGATGAAAACACTAACGCTGCAATGCTGAAGCACTGCAATTTTATAATTGGATGTATCTACTCAGGAAAAAGTCCTATCTTCTCTCTCCCAAGAAGCTCCCTCTTCCCTGTTACGAGGCCCTAAAATCCCAGCTCCTCAGATGCCAGAAACAAGTGCGGAATGTCCCTCTCAGGGGTATTATGGTTAGCGAACACAGGAATCACTTTAGACAAGGTTAGGACAAAGTGCTAGTATACAGGCCACCTGGAGACATCTGAGTACAGGCAATGCAAAACACATACTTAAAATGGACCGATTTTGCTGCTAAAACAGCAGCCTACATTTCAGGTTCGTGCACTAACTTAATTTTAGAAGGCTTACAGGTTTCTTGCACTTGCTGTAACTTGTCTCAGGTTGTTAGAGAGGATTGTTTGTTTCCAGAAATTTCGGAGCACTGCCATTAAAAACGTTAGCTCTTCTCACCATTTGAAACTGAGAGAAACCTGGAACAAAGACTACAAAACTGCACCAGAGCCCCCTTGCACCATACAAACTCCAGCTCATTTGTTGCTGCTCTACTCAGAGCTGACCAGATACAGAAGTCATCATTTCATTTGCTGGTGGCCAACAGCTAGTCAGTGTTCAGATGGAGAAGCTCTGTTTGCAGTGCTAGATGAATATTGTGACACTGCTCTGTGAATACTATAGAAGAAAGTGTTTCCTCCTTATCCACTACCTGCATGCTGGACCACCTAATCCACTACCAGCAAGCTGGACTACCTAATTTCTTCTAATTAGTTTACGTTCAGATAGGAATGACATCACCCTCGGAAAAAGCTTTGGCCTGCTCTGCTGAGCTTGTGTCAACCACCAGCATGCACCTACACCAGATGAAACAATCAGAACCCTCCTCCTCTCACCATACAGGTTGGATTGCCCACTGCCCTCCTGCAGCAGGATGTGCATCTTGACTTCCTGGCAGTGCTATACTGTGTTAAAGTTTCCATTAGACAGAATAACAAGGTCAAATTGTTAAAATGGTAAGATGTATCAGCCTTCAGCAAGGAAGTCCATGCCCCCATCATAACAACAGAGGGCAATTACTCTCATAAAGTGTGTTTTAAGCAATAAAATGTCACCTTGAAGGAGACCAGGAACCTCCCCAATCATTCCTGCAGGTAAGAGTACTCAGGAGGAAAACAACTATTGTTTGGCCACTTTCTTGCTCCTGTTTATTATTCCAATGACAGTATGCATAGATGAGTCAAGTTACACAGCAAGAGCCAAGGGCCAAGCCATGTGCCAGCAGCAGAGGCACCCATCCCAATGATCAGATCACCAAGAACCCAACACAACCACGGCAATGCCCACAGCATGGCAGTCTGGCAGAATCAAAGTACTGTGCAAGGTCACTCTGCTTGTGTGTCCAACACAAGAGGTTTTTCAGCCACTCAATGCAAAATCATAATTATTCCAGATGGGTGGGAAAGGCAGATTAGTCCCTGTCACTGACATCTTGACATGAGGAAAAAAGCCATGTGATCACCAGAAGGGAAAGAGCCTCAGTGCTGAGTCACCCTAGAGAACCCAGAGGACTTCTGCTCCTCCATGTGCTCACCCTGGAAACCCTTCAATCTGCAGTGCCACCCAGGCCTGAGTGGTACAGGAGGCACAGGAAAACTCCAGGCAAGCATTTACTTCATGTCCTTATCATTTCTAGTAAGGAATATTTATCACATGGGAATTTTATCCAAATATAGTAGGCTGCAAATTAACTGCAGTTTTCCCACTTCATTAAGGAGAAGCTTACTCAGAAGTTGAGAGCAGAGCCCTCCTCCCATGGAACAGTGCTGCCTACGCTCACATGTTTGTAATTTTCAGCCATCTCACAACGACTCACTGCCATGTGGGCTAGGAGGGTCCATGTCCAGAGCTACAGCAAACTTCAGACAGAATGGTACAGCAAAACCAGGAGTATTTCGAGTAGCTCAGATCCCACTGTGCACTTTGTTCTGCCACTCCTTATCCAACTGGTGCTGCAGTTCATCCCCAGGCAAGTTTTAAATCAATCGTTCCATATCAGAAAGGAAAAAACCTGCCAGTTTTGACTTTGATGGCCCTGCCTGCTCACACTACCTCATGCTCCACTTTTTCCTCCTAACTCATCCAAAGGGGAAGACTCCACAACCGGTGCACACTCACATCTGGTGGGGGGCACATGGGAAGCAAAGAGGTGCGTGTCCCTCATCTCAGAAGAAAGGGATGGGACTGGGGCTTTGTGGCCCTTGAGGGGCGGCCGCAAGGCCTCCTGCCCCGCACCCTCCGACCGCACACGGGGCTCGACGGCGCCCAGGCTGCCAGCATAGACGAGAAGCAGCGAGCACAGGACTTCGCGGGGCTGTGGAGCCAGGTTTCCGCGGAAAGGCGCTCGCCGGCGGGGCGGCAGCAGGAGCAGAGCCATCCCCTGTCCGCCGATGACACCTGGCGGCTGCAGCTGCTGCGGGACCAGCGCGCCCCACGGCTCCGGGCCGCCCGAGAGCTGCTCCCGGGACACGGCAGCCGGGACAGGCCTCGCTGCCGCGGGGTCACCACGCTCCGGGGAGCGGGGCCAGGTCCGAGCACCGGTACCGGAGCGGCCGTGCGCCCAGCCGGGCAGCACCGGGACTTTTGTTTTAGTGGGCAGAAAGCAGAGTCCGGGAGTACCCTGCACTGCGCTGGGGCTCTCAGGCACAAAGGCGGCGGGGAGCCGCCGACCCGCGCTCCCCGGGGTTGTGCCGGTGTCCAGAAGGAGCAGCCCCGCTTCAGGAGTCACCCGTGACTTCGGCCACA
>WEKY01035081.1:208387-259328 GCA_013390045.1 Picathartes gymnocephalus
CCCTCCCCTCCCCTCCCCTCGGCTCGGATCGGCTCAACCCTGCTCCCCGGCCCCAGCCCCAGCCCGGCCCGGCCGGCACGCCCTGCCCTCCGCCCGCCCCCGCTTCCTGCCGCCGCGGTACCTGCGCCGGTGCCCCCGCCTCGGCCGCTCTGCCCCGATCCCCGGCCGGTCCTCCGGTAGGCGCCACTTCCCTTCCACTGCATTCCCAGATTTCCTCTCTGGCAGAGGCATCGCTCCCGCCGAGCTTCCTTCCCTCTCGCTAAAAATAATAATTCAAAATAATAATAATAATGATACAGTTAAAAGTCCTCCCTTCCCGTTCCACTGTGGGAAAAGCCTGGGGGCGCTCGGCCGCCTCCCCCCGGCGCCGCTCCGAAGAGAGGAGCGGGAGCCGTCCCCGGTGGCCCCGCACCCGGGACAACACTCCTAGCTCCCGGTCACCTCCAGCGGGGGCTTCTCCCCCAGAAAATACGTGTTTAGGGAAGTGAGGTGTCCTCCCTCCTGCCCGCGGGTCCCCGGGGCCGGCCCCACAGCCTCTGCCCGTGCCTTCGTGCACACGTTTTTCTGCCGCTCGGAACAGGATTTCTGGCAGCGTAAAATGCTGCGAGAGGTTTGCGGCAAAAAATGCTGCTTTGAAAGAATCGCCCTCCTGCAACTTGCCCTTTTTTTTCTTGACTTAAAAGCTACTTCAGTGTTGCTGTGGCTTGGTCTTAGCACGTCCCACCGAGTATGGCAAAAATGAGGCAACAACCATCCAGCAAAAACACACCGCGGGACGAATTGTATCACCCTGCCATAGGGTCAGGGCTGGAGTTCCTGTTCCAGTCCATTCATTTGTCTTGTTTTATTTTCTCCGCTTGTGCCAGCACATGTTGAAATGTTTGCTATAAACAATGCAGCTGAATGTGTGTGCAAATATTATTAAAAAAAAAAAAAAAGGCAGTTTTTAGGAATTTTTACAGCTGCTGGAAGTTGTAGCAGCACACACTGGCCACAGAGCCAGTGGGCACAGCATGGCCATGGGGCAGCTGGAGGGATAAGGGATGTGGTTAAGGCTGCAGCCATTGGGCCCTGTGCCCTGGAGCTGCTTGGGGGAGGGGTAACCTAAAAAGAGCCATAACGGGTGTTTCTTGGCTGCTCTGGAGGCTCTCGGTGGGTGTTGGTCAATATGTGCCAGACTGAGGATCCCTTCCCACAGCTGTGGCCCAAAGGCTTTATAGACCTAACTGGATATTCAATGTGGCTAAAACTGTTGAGATTTTATCACGTCTTTAATTAGCTTGCTTTCTTTCCCTCTCTCTTAAATTACTCATGCAGCTCTTACCACCCCGCCTTTCCCTCACATGAGCCGTCGCCACCATGTTCTTCTTCCTGCCATGTCTTGAACTTGGTGCAAACAGAACACTGGACATGAGACTTTTGGGACTGGGCTTGGGTCAGATGTGTTTGGTGCTGGGGCCTGCAGAGCACGAGGCTGAAAATGTCACCCAGACTTGGTGGGCAGGTGGTGACATCCAGCAGCATGGTCATCACTGGGAATCAGGAAATGCATGCCGGACACGGTCAGCCTTCCCAGCAGATTTTGGTGGAGCAGGGGTCAGTTTGGCCAAGGCTGCATCTGATGGACCCTGTTGTAGTCGGTCTCAGTTCAATGTATGTTTGGTTCGTTCCTGTTATCATCCTCCCTCTGTGTTTGGTTCAACCCAGTTTTGATCGACACTTAATCTCCACCCCTGTTGCTCAGCCATCCCTCTCTCCCTCATGTCATTTTCCCTGAACCCCACCTATGTAGCCAGAAAGTTCTTTGTGGTTCCGCCCCTCATTGGCTGGTTTGTGTGTAACTCCACCTCCCTGTTCCATGACTGGTTGTTATGTGAGTCTCTTTTCCTCGAAACCCACCTAAGCCCTGATTTCATTGGATTTTGTACCATGCTCCTCCCTGTACGCTAGCCCTATTTAATCCTGTGTTTCCTTAGTTCTGTAGGCTGTCTGGCTTCTCACCTCCTCGGGGCAGGACCATTCAGCCAGGCTCCATACCCTCAGCCCCTCCTTCCAATAAATTTGGTTGGATTAACTGAGGATTGGAGTCCCCCTCGTTATTTCCTCCACCCGCGGCCGCTATCTACGCTCTCCTTGCCTGGCTTTGGTTAGCTTGCCACTGCCTTGGGGGTCCACTCGGAGGAGTGCCACCCGAACGGACCCAAAGAGAGGCAACCTCGGAAGTCGTGGCCACCGGCTACCAAGAGGCAGCCTGGAGGAGCTGCGACAGGACCCTGGCAGCTCGGAGGAGGGAGGGAAAACTTCCACAACACTCCTGGGAGCAATGGCGAGGCACTGCTGGGGTTGAGTGGTGCATAGGTTTCATGCCAGCGTGGGCCTGTGCGCATCTTCGATCAAACAGGGCTGTGCTGCTCCTTGTTGGATTGGCCAGAAAACGTTTAGAGCTTGATCGGGATGTTCTGGTTGGGATCTGTGAATGGGGTAAGGGAAGAACAATGCAGCGTTTGGAAGCCAAGTGTTTTCAGTGACATTCCCGTGCCCTCTGCTTGATCATTGAAGCATGTTAAGTATTGTGGTTTCAGTCAAAAGAACTCCATGCTGAAAAGCCAGATGAGACTTGTATGGAGAGGAGTTTCTTGGCAGCCCGGAGCTCAGGGGATCATAGGAGTTGGTTGCCTCTGCCCAGTACAGTGGAGCTGTGGGGTTTTCCCAGAATTGGATCAAGGGCTTCCAGCAGTGTAGCCCAATTGAACTCAATCTCCTTGGGGAAAAGGAGCTGGTTTGAACTGTGTGCTGCCATGGGAAGAGGGGAAACGCAGCCATGGGAGGAATCCAGCCCACTGCTTCCGCCACCTCCAGCGGCGAGCCGGGAGTAGGGGTGGCAGCTGTTGCTTTTGGGCAACCACCGCCCTTCTGCACTGGGTTCTGGAGCAGAAGCCATTGTCCCCTAGCCCCGATGAATGTGAGTATCACACAACAGCAGGAGCTGCCTGCCTGGCTTTCCAGGTGTCAGACCCACCCACAGAAGTGTGTGAGGATGTGCACTGCCACTCTGTGTCCTCACCTCACAGCTGCCTGTCAGCAGCAGTGCAGGTCACAGTCCAAGTGGGGTAGGGTTAGAAAAAGGGTTAGATTCTGCTTTGAGTTCCCTAACAAGGGTTGGATTGTATCTGTGGCATCAAGCTGGACAGACTCACACATCACATCTCAATGATTTCATCAGCTGCCAAACTTGTTTAAGTATGCTACAGCCTGACATCCTGGGATGGAGAAGAGAAATATATTCCTTAACACACAGTGGGAGGTTAGAGTATGTGCAAATATGGAGATTGCTCTAAGTAGCCAGGCTGCCCACCTCCTGGGGTTGACAGCTCACTGCTCACATGTGCTATTTCTGGTTGGCTTCAGGTAGTTGGCTTCCGAGGTGATGATTGCCATTTTCTCTGTTGTTGCTTTTGTGACAGAGAAAAAAGTCTGGTTTTCCCCCTGTGTGGTAGCTCAGTTGGCTAAAGGGGATTTGTAAGAACAGGAAGCCCACAGTTCTCATGTGTTTCACTTCTCAGGTACAACATGTAGGCAAAGCTTTAGATGAAGCCCTGAGTTTGTGTGGTGATTGCTGAACAGGACAGAGAGGAAAGAGTATGCCTGTGGACACATGGGGCAGCTATAGGATGTTAAATATATTTAATTAAATGCATTCAGATTCAGTCTGCCCTAGTAACTTCTTGGAGTGAGGTGGGAGATGCACCCAAAAAAAAGGATTGTGTCTGGTAAGGGCTTGAAGTACTGCTGCTGACAGTCCCTTCCACGTCAGGGTTTTTCCCGTGGATGGTGCCTCAGAATGGTGAGCTGGCAACAAGAAGCTTTGATCAGTGGGCTAAAACCTGCAGATGGAACAGGAAGGATTGTCCCAACAGGAGCAGGTTAGGACAGTGTGGCTGGTGGCCTCTTTGGAGACTGTGTAGACCAGGAAGATTTGCAAAGTTTCATTTGCTGCTAGCCTGAAGCTTCTCTTCTTCTTCTCCTTTCAAGTTCCTCAGGCCAGTGCCTCTATTATCCACAGCCCACACCACATCCTTCTCTTTCTAACTGCATGCAGTAACAAAGGAGCTACCTGCCCAGTCATTAAACCAATATAAGCATTAAGAACAAGTCTGAAGAGGAAGCAAGCTGGACCTTCAGCCTCAGATTACCAAGAGCTTGTCTGCCAGCGTGCGACATTTGGCATCCAGCCATTGTGCTACTCATCTTCTGGGTCCCCAGACACAGGGTTCCCCTATTCACCAGGCCATTTCTCTTTGTTCAGGCTGGTGGCACCAAATACACTTAACTCTTCCTAACTCCTTGCATGCCTTGGCAAATCCTGTCTAGTTTGGTTTGGATGTCCTTTTGCACTGATGTAGAAATAATTGCTTCTGACCCTTTCACATGCAGCTGCGACTTGCAGCAGGATCACCTGAACGCACCCAGTTTGCTTGCACAGTGATATCTGATTTTGCTTGTTCTGTCCGGCCGCCTTTGCAGTGAGTCAGACATCTCTGAGCAACTCCATCCGCCTCCTGGCTTTCACTCCCAGGAAGTGAGAGACCAGAGGAGACTCCCCTGTGGCCCACCCTAAGGTGTGGAGTGTGAAGTTAGCCTGAGGCGAAGTCTGCTCTGATCTCCTTCTCCCAAGTGTAACGCTCTGATGGAAAGGATGACCTTGCTTACTTGGACAAGAATAAGCCTCTTGTAAAAAATCTGAGGTTGGGGTTTTTTTCTGCTTAAACAATGCGAAGTGTAATGGTCCCAGTGTCAGGGTAGCTGTAGTATTGGCTTTGTAATTACTAACTGAATCAACTTGGGTGTCTCTCCCAAGAGTTTGGTGACTTTTTCTTTCTCCTCTATCCCCTTTCCCTGTGTCCTGCTAGTGAGAACTTCTGTGTGGACACTGAAAACTATGTATAAGTATGTCTGTGCCACTAACCAAATAATTCTTGACTTAATTAAGCAGAGCTTCCTTTGGCAAAAGCTCAGCTGGCAGTGGCATGCCACTTCTGTGATAGTTTTCATAAACAGCTGTAATAAAAGCAGCTGCATTGCTTTGATGCTGTGTGTGAGGGCCTGGTAGGATCCTGCATGCTCATTACAGAGAGCCTCAGAGCTGGATTTCAGGGGCTGGTGCACCTACGGAGGGGTTTCCCATTAGCCTGAAGTTACACGGGTGTTGCCCACAAGAAAAGACTGACTCGCTCTCTCTTAATGAGGCCTTTTCCTGTAGTACTGGCTGCTGCTTTCACTGTTCAACAACTTTGGCCCAGCACTTTCAGAGCTTGTGGACTAAGCAGGTATTTCGGAAAGCACTCATCTGAATAACCACTTTTTTTTGTAGTTCTTTCCCTCGCCCAGGGAGATGCTCTGCTGCCTTTCTGTGATGCACCTGCCCCTGTGGGCAGCTCAGAGCAGCTCTCTCTCAGTGACTCACGCTGGCTTGCAGTGCGTGATCCCTCGACCTCCGTGACCCTAAATGATTTGAGCACAGAATGGGGTTTGCCCTGGCATGAAAATGAGCATGGAGAGAAGGGTATCACGACTCCCAGGGACATACAGGCGGGCGGCTGCTGGGAGCTTTGGAGAAAAGGCAAGCAGCACAGGGAGGACAGAACTACCCAGTTTCCACAGCACCCCCTGCTTGGTACCTGCTGACTTTCCCTCTGGCAGCTGCCCCACTCCTCCAGGGGAGGTTTCCATTGATCCTGTGGTCCCCCTGGGAACAGGAGCCTTCTTCAGTGAGTTCAGTGGGGAAGTGCTGAGAAGAAGTTTTGCAGATTGTCTGAGTTACAAACCCTCTGACCATGAGAGAAGTTGGACCCTGCACAGCTGCCTGCCACCCGGCAAAATAGGAACTGTGATACTTGGTGTCTTTGTAGTACCTCAATAAGTGCTATGACAATAAAATATGTGTATTTTTAATCCTACAGCTGGCTCTGGCAGTGTCACAGAGACTCATTATTTGCCTGGGAGAGATGGGGACTCCAGATCAAATTAGGTATAATCTCTTGTCAAAGGCCTCCTGTATTTTCTCTGTATTCCTTTATTGTCCTGATTTGTCATAGAGGATTATGCTCTCTCTTATAATAAGTTATGCTTGAATAACTTGCACAAAACTTTAATAAAAGTTCTCCTTGTGGAATGTGGTCCCTGTTCCTCCCTGACCATACCTGGTATACAACATACCCTTGAGGTTAGCTATCAGTTTTTGCACAAACTAGAGCTGTACTGGTGGTTAAAAAGTTCCAAACAAAGGAGAAAATGAAAGGGTTTTAACCAAAATACAGAAGTATTCAGTCCACATGAAACATGTTGACTATAAGTTTCAAGACTGTCAGCTTTAAAGAGCCAAGTGTCTTGAGTTAGGTGTTTCTGCTACATGGAGAACTTGAGTAAGCATATCTAACTCCAGGAATTCTGCCAAAGCAGGTTTAATACTCCTACGTATGCAAAGAAGCTGTGGTCTTGGGAGAAGCAGATGCTGCAGCAGAGCAGTTGTGAGAGCAGGGCTAGGCTGTATCAGAGATTTTAGTTCCATTTCAGTACTTACAGCTGCCTAGAACAGATATTTGGAACATTGTAAAAACTACTGTTGGTTTTTTATGTATTCATCAAGCTGAGGTGATCTGGACCCCGGACTGGCTGAGGGTCTTTGAGGAATGATGGCTCTGGGGCCAGCCACAGCTTTCACCATTTCCTCTTGCTACCAAGCGTGACTATGCCATGAAATTGATATGATACAACGTACAGGTTTTCTTCCTGATTAACCAAACGGATGCATCTTGCTGCAATTATCATCCTTCATTTAGCATTTCAAGGCCACTTACCCCCTTCCGCAGACATTGGCTGTCTGAGGGCTGAGTGCAGCCACTCCTGGCCATACCCTCCAGGCAGTGCCTCCCAGCCCTGGCTGTCAGAGCATTGATTCATCCACCATCCCACCCATCCTGTCTCATCCCTCACCCTGGCCCTGCTCATGCATTCATTAGGAGAACACCCTTCCCCAGGTCCTGGGAGTGGGGTTGGGATGCCCCTACCCCGGGTAGATTTGTGCTCGTGTGCTGCAGGGATGGCACTGGTGCAAGGCTGGTGCTCAAGTGTCTGCCTGTCAGCACCTTCCTGGTGGTGAACCACCTCCATGGGAGCATCTGCCTGAGTGGGAGGCAGGCACAGGGCCAGGGAGGAGGGCAGGGGCACAGCGGGGCACATACATGGGTGAGGAGCTGGAGGGAAGGAGGGGACCAAGGGCTGTAACCCTGGTTGGACAGTGGCGGGGTTCCTGCACTGCTGACCTACATGTCTGTGGGGAGGAGAAAGCTGTGGGTTTAAGCTCAGTGTGGCTCATGTGCCTGATGCCTGCCCCACTCTGACAGCAGTGACTTTGGCAGGGTGAACACAGATCTTTCAATTGCTTCATATTGTATGCTCTTTTGTTTCCTTTTTTTTTATCTTGATTTCTATTTAGGTGACTGTGAAATTAGCTATATTTCACAGGGAAGCCTGGAATGAAGGTTTTGCAATGCATAAAGCATCTTTTTACTATTATTATTATATGTACTTTTTAAAGACACCATTTGATTTCCAAGGTGCTCCTTCTGCCTTCCCCCTCCCCTTCTCCCGTTATTTGTAATCCAAAAGGTCCTTATGGTTGTTTATTACACCGTGGTTACAGTAGCTTTGTGCATGTCTGTGGATGTAGATGCTTTGTTTCTCCACCTCTTATCCGATTCCATTCTTCAGTATGAAGTTGTACTCACTGCCACCCCCAATAAACCCTTTGGGCCTAGTCCTGCCTTCTCTTCTCTCCCTCCCTTCCCTTCCTCCCCCTTTTAACCATTGATCCATAAAATGTTGCTTATTTGTTTCTGGTACGAGCTAGGTGAAGAGACCCACTGTGTTTATTAGGTGTCCAGTGCCATCCAAGACGTTCTGCTGGAATAGAAGGTTTGGCTGAGGCAAGCTCCTAGCAAATGTTTCCAGCCCTGCCCAGGTGTCTTGAATGCTCAAGGGTCCTTCCAATGGCACCATATCCCTAAGTATGCAATAGGATGTGTTCAAAGTGTATCAGTCTGCCTGGAAGCGTCCACATCTAAACAGAAGTGGTTTTGTCTAAACAGAAGCAGTTTTAAACTGGGGTGGTATTTCCCCCATAGCCTCTCTGGTGGGGTGTAGCTGCATGGCCCTTGTGGAGGTATCCCTTCTCCAAGTGGCCAGCGGCCTTGCAGGACGTCACAGAAATGTGGGGCGGGTGACCTTGAACGCCCTGATCAGACCACTGGACTTCTGATTCCCTGCATGTGGAGGGGATGGCACATGGGGGTAGGGCTGCATGATAGACCCTTTCCCAGCAGGATGTGAACTTGTATGACTCCCAAACTGGGATGAATAATCAAACCCTTAGTTCTCATGAGACACATGATGTTTCAAGGAAACAGGAGACATCATGTGAATTTTGGAGTATTTAAGATGGTGAGTTTTCATACAAAAAGGCTTTTTAAGAGCCAAATGGCCCACTTGAAAGAGATCAGTGTATAGCTTGGACCTCTGATAGGGGTGAACTCTGCTCCATTCATACCATCCCTCCATGCAGGGGGTTGGAATTGACTCTGTGATTTGCACTGGGTTTGCCTATCCTCAGCTCCTCAGCCCAGCTTCAGCCCTCTGATTCCTGCTTATTGAGCAATTGATCTGATTGTTGTACCAGCCTCTGGATCCAGTTCACACACAGCTGTGGTGCAAGGAACAGCATCTAGGCAGAGCCACCTAGAGCCCAGGCAGCAGGGCTGAATCCTTTTCCAAGATCCCAGCCTTTATGAACAGATGACCTCCCAAAACCTCTCCTCCTGAATTGATCCTGTGCGGGGAGAAATGGAAATACTTTTTGATCCTGTATTTTAGCTCTCTGAGAGAAAAGGAGATAAGGATTATGCAGGGGAGGAAAGAGGTCTTCATTCCCACCAGAGAACCTCTCATTTTTGATCCTCCAGTTTAGACATGGAATAGGGTGTCTATATATGGGAGAAGAGAATATAGCTGTGGAATGTGCTGTCATCATCTTCCTTGCCGGCCAGGCTGACTAGTGCTTTCTGCCACCACCTGTGTGTGTTCCCTTGCCATAACACGTCCCTTCTTAGTTTCCATTAGCCCTCAGTAAGCAGCTGTATGTCTTTGGGGATCTTTACTTTGGGACCTGACACCTGCAACTGTTCTGCTTCCCCAACACTGAGGAAAGCCCTTTGACAGGAGCAGACAGTGGCCTTGCAGCCTGAGAAGGCACAGGCAACATCACCTGTAAGGAGAGGAACCTCAGCAGGCTTGGCCCATTCCTCCCCAGTCCCCCCCAGTGACATTCCTCAGTCAGTACTGGGGCAGCTCTGTGCTGCTGTGGGTTCGATCCGCAGCCAGTACTCAGAGCGAGTGTTTGTGAAACTGAAGTGTGTGAACCTGTCCTGTGATCAGCAGACAAGCAGGCTGCCTTCCCCACAGCCTCCACCACCTGAGCACTGCTGTGCTGGGGAAGGGCTGCCTCGCTCCCCGAGGCTGGACTGGGAAAAGATCCAGCAGCCAGGCTGAGGAAGGGCTGCGGTGCTGTGCGGCTGCCAGGAAATCTGAACCCTCCAGGCAGGTCTGAAGCTCAAACGGAGCTCATTAGGGCTCAGCTGTGTAAGGGATTTCTCCCTGTCTGATGGTCTTGTACGCCAGCTGTGTCACCTGCAGTGTGCCCCGGCTCTTGTCTGCAGATCTAGGGACTTTAGGGTTGGGTAGGCACTGTGCAAGCAGAAGAGGAAGAGACAGAAGGCCTCCTGTGCCCAGAGTACTGATGCTGGTGAGAGGGTGATCGTTTTATTCCAATGTTTGTTCTTATTAATGAAAGGAAGAGGGTCTTTAGAATAGGTCTTCCTGCATTTCAGGTGCTTTTTATAAAGCCTCTGGAAAGTTTCCAGTCAGATAATGATGGGGGAATGCTGCTCCCAAGATATATTTTGCATTAAGTGAGTCTGGGAGAATCAAGGTGGAGACAAGGATCTCAGGTGCAGAACCTACCCACTCCCACCTGCGTGCTTTAGGAGTCATGCTCCATCTTGTGCTCTTTGTGATGCAATGAATGGTTCAAGCTGTCCTAAAAGCCCAGCCCAAATTCAGGAGTAGAAAGTGAGCCCGCCCAGCTCCTCCTGGTTAGGAAAATGCCTGTGAAGTGAGGGAGGTGGGTGCAAAACCCTGAGGCTGGTAATGGAGACTAATTCAAGCATCTCATTTGCTGGGCAAGTTCCCTAACCACAGAGCAAGCCTGCAGAAGGGAGCAAGCTCTACTCTGGAGGGTAGTCGCTCCCCCATCCCACAGCCTGTGGTCTAACACCTAACGTGTGATGTTGGGATTTGGGTCATTCTCCTGGCTAACGCAGTTACCTCCTTTCCTGCACCAGCTCGGGAAAGCCCATGTCCTGTATCGGCTCTGGAGTGCTATCAACACTGGATAGACATCCTTCCATCCTTTCCATGTGCGTGCGACTCTTTCTGTGACAACAGTGCTGGTTTTTAACCCCTTCTGATGACAGAGCTGGGGAGGCCTGGGCTGCTCTGCTGCACAGGAGAGCCAGCACCCCAGGCTCACTCCGCAGCGCCTCTCAGATTGTCTCTCCCTGGGTGGCAGGATCTACACTTGCCAAGCTCTCCCACACCTCCCTAGCCCAACATCAGGAACCAAGCAGAGCCCCAAGAGGGATATATCCCTAACAGGAACCAAGCTTCCTCATTCCCAAGACAAGAGGTGCTTGGATCAGCATCCTCTGGGCACAGATAGTGCCTGTGTATCTGTAACTCTTTGGGCAGAGTAGAGCACTGCCTGTAGCTCATCCCATCATCAGTGCTGCCCACAGACTAATGAGACTTCAGGTAGTATTGGCAGCTTGGTATGATATGAACTGCTGTTACCAAACCAACAGCCACTCCTGCCATGCCGTGGGCTGTGACAGCTCAGATCAGACAGCCCATGCTGTTCCCCTTTCCTTCCTCAAGCAGCAGCAGAGAACTGTGTCACCACGAGGGCAGGATCTGCTGCTCTCAGGACGCCTCATGGATGCTCAGGCACTGCTCCATGCAGAATTCCACACCGGAGCGCTGTGGCCACCCTGACTGCAGGGGCAAAGTGCTGCTCTGTAGTTTGCCCTGAGCTTCCCCCTCAGGTGCATGACTTACACGTAATCTGCACTTTCAACGACCAGTTGCTAGATATTAAAATGCTTCTGCATTCTCTCAGCTTTACTTCCCCGAAAGACACAGTGGGAGTTGTTCTCACCCCACTGTTAACCCATTTTCTGAGTTACTGGAATGCTGAGCATCATTCTTGTGGAGCCCACCACCACTCCTGTACTACTATGCTGTCATGAGCCATAAGTATCTCTTCTAATGCGTGCCCCTTAGAGCAGAGAGAACAGTGACTAAATTAGTTTCTGAATTTGCATCAGCACTTTAAAACGTCTAAGCATTATGACCTCAAAACCTCAATTTTCTCCATGCTCTGATGGAAAAGTCAGGGATGGAGGGACAGGCATTATGACTGTTCTGTCCACAGGGGCCCCTTAGGTGAGTTATTTCCCACCAGGCTCACTTCCTCTGCTGTCAGTCCACTCCACACCTTCAGCTAAAAATGGTCTTTGAAAAACCTCTTGGGCAGTAACAGAAATGAGTGTGGATGCAGCAATACCACACAGAGCTAACAATTTTTTCTCTCATTTGAAAGCTAACCCTCTCAAATGCGCCAGAACTCATCCTGGATCCAGGGATGCACAAAGAAACTGTCACCAGGCTGTAGCCTTAACTAGCCATCCGTAAAGATGCTGTATAAAACAGGAAGGTTTAGCTGCTCAAAACTACCCTCTGGAAATTTAATGATCTAATCTAGGGTTCTTCAATAATTGCCCAATTCCCATCAGATCAAGTGAGTGAGCACCTTCCCAAAGCTGAGCTCCACAGACACAGGTAAGGCACAAGACTGAGAATATGGCTGGTTTCCTACAGGAAAAACACAAGACCAGATATATTTCACACAGTGTTATTCACACATTTTCATTTTGATTTTTACAGTATGTACACGTGAACATTACATTATTCAATACGAGCCACCTGGAGTCAAACCTAATCAAACTGGTCCGTAAACAATCTATATCAAAAAGCAATACTTGAGCAAAAAGTCTAGTGGTTCTACCCAAACCCTAAAATAGTTGAAAGGAAATCCAGTGATTTTCATGTTCCTGGATAGAATTTGTGCACAAATGATCTCAGGAGAACAAGTGGAAGATTATACTCAAGATATTGAAAGCACCAAGGATGACAGTTACAGGACTGTTTAAATTCAACCATGGCATGAGTGCTGCAGGGACAAAGTACTGGGACATTATCAGTTTCTGCCTGGACATCCCGAAAGCCTGACGTACTGTCTTACAAATGTCGAAGGAATGTCAGCTCTGTGGATTATAACACACGGCACAGGTACACAGGGTAAAGATAGTCACTGAGGAGAATTGATGTGTCCAAGGAAGTGGCTCAGAAGTCACCCTTTGGGTGACTATGGGAAAGCTCTGGCTCCAATGACAGGACTGGTACCTCTGGAGAGGAATTTTGTTAACTGCCATGCAAAAACTACTTGGCAATTACAGTTGTGCTTAATCAAAATAACGAGGCCTACTACTTCACTTCATGCAGGCACTGGAAGTAGGCCAGAAAAAACTTTCCCATTTGCCTATTAATGAGTTATCACTACTATTAGAAACGCAGCGCCTCAGATGCCTGCTTTAGCAATAGTTATGTAACCCTGGTATCAACAGTAACATGACAGAATTTCTCATACAAGTTTATACCACTACTATTTTCTTTCTCATGATCACATCCCTACCAAAACTGCCTTTTATTTGATCAATGCTCAAGACGTTGTTTCCAAACTACCACGTTGATCAAAACTTTAACTTTAGGTTAAGCCATCCAAATGAACATTTTACACAAAATACTTACTTCAACAACATACAAAGCACTTTCTTTATCTTTCAGAAACTGAATATACAAAGTAAGCTTTTTCCAAAATATTTCCATAGGCAAAGGATTAAAAAGGATTTTAATTATACACATATGGTCACAATTCTGCCTTAAAAAGATCATTGGGAAATGTACATAAGGCCGCTTGTATATGTACATCATCTTTATGTTACTGTTACAATGTCATATGTCCAGAGAAAAAAATTGACAGTATCATACATATTTGCTTTACGCTGGGAGAAGGCTATTCAAAAATACAGTACTCTTCTGTACAAAAAAATCATGCCACATTTATTAAGATGGAAGAAGCATTGGTTTCTGTGATAACCAAATATTTCAGTCCACTTCTTACTATGCTAATTTATCCTGATTTAAAATTTGAACAGATTGATTTCCCAAAGTGTCCATATGAACAAATTCAACAGCTATGTTATAAACAAAACATAATGTTTCTCACAATAGATAAAAAGAAAGCCAGTTTGTATTTTTGAAACCATATAAAGATAGAATTTTAAAAAAATCACTCTTGATTTGCTGAAATAAATTTACATTATACAACACTATATGCCAGGGGGAAAGAAGGGAATGGGGATATGAATATACACTAAAATGCAAATTTTTGTCCCAAAAAGGAGTAAAACAAATTACATTTACAGCATGAAGGTTTACAAATGTACATCTGTACAACCAAGGTAAGCATCACTACTAAATTAGCAAGGCTTTGTAATAAACATCGAAACGAGAGATTTGTTTTCAAACTGTAAACTTACACCTATTAACTACACGTATACAATGCATATATTTATAGGAAGCAAAAAGCTATCTGAATATTTAATCAATCATGCTTAAATGTTGAGCTATCAAGTTTACTTTTCAGTGGCCCCTTCTCTTTATCATTACCTATTTTTTGCATCTACAGTGAGAAAGCAAAATAAATGCTCAACACTTTCAAATCCTTACAATTCTATATGCAAAATAAAAAAATACAAATCTCTACTCTTCCTGTGTTGTAAAACTGACTGTAAAGTTAATACAGGGTTCATTCCTTTTCCAACAGAGTACTTTGCTGAATGGAAGTACCACCATCATTTTAATCCCTCTACCTTGTACAACAATTAAATATATAAGTATTTACAGCACTTTATTTTTAATACATCGCTAGAGAAAACCTTAGGGTATGATTTAAAAAAACCTGTATCCACAGCAAGTGCCAAAAACTAGTCTTTTAAAGTTTCCATTGTTTTGTTCTTCCCCACTTTAATTTGCTGTGCCCAGTTTGTTATTTGGATAGGATGTTGTGAACCACCAAAATACAACTTAACTTTTCAACATGTTAAATAATTTTTATGTAGCTGATCAATTTTAATCTGGTATAAAAGACTTGACACAAAAGGGAAAAATAAGGATTAACTCTATATACAACTCTATAAACCTGTTGTGCTATGATGCTGGGTAGACCTACCAGATTGCAAGCCAGTGTATTAAAAGAATACTGTACTTTTTCCCTTTAAAAACTACTTCAGTGACTTTACAAGGTAAAAATTTACAAAATATGTGACAGCTATTTTGATACAATTACATCATATACAGGCATTCTGTGCTTTGCCAGCCATCCAATCTGATAGGTCTCCGGATCAGGGCTGGAGATATTTTTTTCTTTTTTTTTTAACAATTCACTCCCCAAAAATATACACAAGAATAGAAATTTTACAAATGGATGAACAAAGTCAATAAATAGATTTAAAAAAATCAGAACATTTAGAGTTAAGTTGTAGGTTTTGATAATTCACAATTTAATTTGTCTTCCATTTCTCTTTGTCTTTTACAGCATCCCATTTGGTGGTCCACCAATTGGCCCCAGATCAGCACTGTTCTTCAGGTAATACTTTTCCAGCTTGGCCAGAATGTGTTTGCCATAGGTGTATTTACGCAGAGTCGTGATGTGGGGTCGAATCTGTAATAAGAAACATGTTTGGTTTTTTTTTAACATCCACACTTTTAAGTAGAGGTGACTACACTTCGAAAAAATGATGCAAAACGATGCCAGAAGCCTGTATTTCAAAGAGTTGGAAGTTTCTGAAAAGATGTAAAACTGGTGATTTTGACTCATCAAATAATTCATGTTCCTGTTGCAGGAAAAGGGAGGCAGTACTTTTGTGGGACAGCCCAGCTGGTGACCCAGGGAAACAAAGCTCCTGCAGGAATATCCTGGGTCCTGCGTTAAACAGCCTTTGGCCATTACTGCAACAGCACATTTCTCCATGTCTGGATACTCTTAAGTAGAAATGTGCCTATATGCTAGGAAGTGTGGAAATCTCCTTTGGGGGAACTGCAGAGTGGATTTATACCCACAACCAGGAAATAAAGAGATACCCGTATTTCTTCTGTTATATTAATAGTGGTGACAGATACTATGTTTTCCTGTTAAAAGTATTTTCACATAAAAGCTGGCACAAAGTCAGGAGAGGAAATCCAACTATTGAAATTTTCCTTTTTTAGCTCAGTGCTCAGAGACCTGAATGTTTTCTGGTTTACCAAGCTCCACTGAATGTCACGGTTATACATCAAGTTTTAGATTACGGAAGCAGTGAGTTTTACGTCTGCAGGGAAAGGTGCTCTGTCACAAAAGCTCTCCCAGACAGTATTTTTGAATCACTACAATAAGCACACACATACCTTGTGCATTATGATCTTCCTCTGGGCGGGCTCGGCCATGTCGATCATCTTCTGCACGACGTAGTTGGCGTACTGGTCCTTCATCATGGTGTATAAGGCACTGTGAGGGCCGTCGTTCTGGCAGCACACCTCGTCAATCAGCAGGGCTCGCTCAGCACGGGACGCGTGAGTCACGCATTTTTCTACCACGTTACTGAAAAATAAGGCAAGTCCATGATGGGACTGGAGGTGTAACATTCTTTCAGGTAACAATTTTCAATTTATCTGGAAGTTTATCAGTACTTCAGGGTTCTTAACACCAGTAAAAAGCATATTGCAAACACATCAATTCCTTATTTCCAAATCTCCAGTCTAATGACTGAGGAAGTTACAGGATTATTTCCTAGTATTTCACCCATGTGAAAAGGTTATTTTCTGATTATTTTGTAGGAGAGACTTTTCCACTGAATCTACACAGATATATTGGACTTTAGGCTGCAGATGTGTTCTAGCATATCTAGTTTCGTTGCGGGCCCTTTGAAGACACAATAGAGAAAGCCAGATACGAAGATTCCTGCTTTTTGAATAAATGCACTTTCTGAGAGCACGCCTATATAGGAGATTCCATCAAATATTATTTTGTAGAGCAAGTCTCTGACCTTCCAGTTTATTTCAGAAGCTGGAAAGGCCATCAAAGTTTGTAACATAGCAAGACAGTCCTGGTCCTAAATTTGTGCTTTAGAAATTAAGCAAGTTGGATGGTTATGAAGAGTCCTATTCAGGCTAAGAAAAATAAAATCCAGACAAACTAGTTTGCTAGCAATTTTTAAAACAAATGCCCCAATAATGTCGCATTTGCATTTCTCTTTCATTTTGATGACAAAGTTAGTGTCACTAAATCACCTAGAATGAGTTCTGAGGTGTATTTTTCCTTCACAAAAGGCACGTAATCCATATTTCAGCAAAAAGCATGAAAGGAGGAGTTTTAGGTTCTAATTTCAGAATAGTTCAGGCCTCCTACAGCAGTCTTTCAAACAACACACTAAGGCAGAAAATCCTTGTCAGACTGAACTATCACTTTTTAAAGCTAGCCTTGTTATACTTGCAAATTGCTAGGCTGGATTGAGAGCCAGCAAGTCCCAGCTTATCAGCAGCACGTCACCCAAGTTCCAGCAGAGCTTTTCACCTGGCTCTGGGCATCCTCACATGAAAACTTGGAACCTGTTCCCTGCACTTGCACAAAGTGAACAAAAGCCATCCCATAAACGCACAGAACCTCCTTTGTTTCACTACAGAACAACATTTGCCTCTTCCCTTCCCCAAACTAGTATAAAAATATCACTACGATTCATCTCTACAAAAATATGAAATTTCAGGAGGCAAGATAAACAATAAAAAAAAATCGTATCCCTTTTGTACCACAAGAAATAAATCCAGTATTACAACTTTACAAGGTTAATGAATCTTTAATATATGAAAGTTGTGCAATACCTGGCAAATTTGTGCTGACTCAGAGCTAGAACTTTTCCTCTTATTTCTGAAACAATTTTGCTTTTGTCTTCAGGACGACCATGCTCCAGTACATGTTGAATAACGTAATTTCCATATTGATCCTGAAAATAAGATTACTTCCATTTTCTTTTGTGTTCATACCAAGTAATAAATACAGACAGCTTTTGTACATGAGCATAAAGTATGAAATCACTATTTGCATGGATATAAGGAAAATACAGTAATGTCAACATTACAGAAGCAAAGTGATGCAAGAAATACTTCATAAATAACTACTTAATGGACCACAAATTTTACAACAAAAATGTAAATAATCTGTAAAACCAGTGTTTTGCTCTTTTATCCTCTTAAAGAAAAAAGTCCTCAAATTTAAGATCATACTTTAACAGCTGTAATATTCCCCTGAACATCAAGCTACAGTCAAAAGTGTAAGAAAAACGCTTTTTATATCTTGCCTCCCAACTTCCAAATTCATTTTCATTAAAACTATGGAAGGAAAGAAAAACAAAAAAATCAATGTCTACAAAACTAAAAAGAGGCAAAAGCATTTAAACTAGAATACAGGAGTAAATTATGATAACAGCAAAAACCTCTGAAGTGCATTAAAAATGAGAGTACATGCACTAACCTGCACTAGCTGTTCTGTGTGTTGATGCAGTTCTTCTAAGATTGGCAAAGTCTGCTCAGCAGTGCAGTGCTCCAGAATACGCTGAATTACTCTACAACCATATGGATGAGTTGAAAGTACAAATACCTTGAAAACAGGATTGCAAACTGAAGTTAAACCAACCAAAGCTCACATCTATTGCAATATCGCTGCATTCAAAATGGAACTGAACATACAGCTACTATTTTAAAAAGTTTTGCCTGCCAAGACCAGAATTCCATTTCCAGCAAAAGTCAGGAAAAGATGAGAAAGCAGGTTTTTATGTGTCAAGGACTCCAGAAAGTATATAACTAAGAACCCAAGTGTTCATTACAATGTTTCTAGCCTACATTAGCTGCAAATGAAAGCCTGGAAGTATGACCCTTAGTTAAGTGTTGTTCAACTTTCAAGCTTTCCTTTTTACTTAATTTTTTAATTTTAAGACTTTGACACTCTATAGAAGATTTCATGTTCCAGCATATACAACAGGCTCCCAGTTACAGATAAAAAGTTTATACAAACTACTCAAAACATACGGCCAAATCTTGCTTATTCCTTCTGCTTGCTTCTCCAGAAGCTATGGTTGTGGTTTGGGGATTAACTCCAAAAATTTCAGTGTTGGTCAGGACTGAACATGGAATCTTGTATGATTAGGCATCAACTCTAGTGATGCAGGCAGGAGAAAATGATAAGTAATATCATATGTCATTTTTCATTTGCCATTTCATATTAGCTACTATTTTCTATCTGTAATTACTTGGTGCTTAGGATGGATATTCAGTAAATAAACCCACACTTTAGTCAAGGAGCCCTATTTACAGTTTAAAAAAATTCATCTCATGTACTTCATACACACTTTTTGGTGTAAAAAGACCGAAGCCTAGAAAACTTGGTATGCAATTTAGTACTATGTACAACAATAATTCAGGTATTGCTGTTGTGTAATATGAGAAAGATATTGTAGATTTTATTAGGAAATACATTTGGCCATCCATTAAAGTAAAATCTAGTTATATAGCCAAGTTAGTAAGATTTTTACAATTCCTCTCAAGACTATAAAAGTACACGCTTGTCTCAGAGGATTAAAATGTTATTTAGCTGCAGCATATTCACTAGCCTGCAGCACAGTATCAATCTTACAGTAATAACATTTTTTGGAAACAAAACAAAAACCCCAATCTGAAGTAAACAAATATGACACCCCCTTCACTCCACATTAGTCTGTATGTAGGGAACAGATTAGTGTTTCACCCCTGCAGTTCCTTAAGGACTGGCATTCACTAGGCAACACTGAAAGACACCGTGCTACACAAGAAACAGGAGAGGAAAATATAATTTTTAATGAAAAACATATGCTAGAGACCACATACGTTATTATTATATCAAAAATGGGCCTGCCAAGAGTTGTGAAGGAAATGTGAAATAGTGAACACAAAGCCTGGGCACAGGAAGTCCCTTGCATGTATTTACATTACATAAATCTTTATTATTATTTATAATACATCCGAACATGTCTTTCTAGAGCCTCCTCTCCAACAAATTTATTTTTTTACAGCATGTTAACTGTCTCTCCAACAGCTTTTCCATGTCATCATCCCCTTTTTCTTTCTACTTAAAACAAGCTGAGTGCAAAGTGCCAAATGCTATCTTGTATGTGCAAATGATGGAGAAAGATCTGCAAATCTTTTTCTGTGAAATCTAAGCAACCTGCAAAGAGGAAACGAACTGATACTACCTGTCCTTTGAATGCATCAATGATGAACTGGAGCGACTGGGGCTGAACACACTCAATGCATTTTTGTACAACGTGGTTTCCATTTTGATCCTTCACGCATTTCAGAACATGGCCATCCAGCTCCTTCACCATTTCATTCTGGAAAAAAAAAAGATTATCCTTGTCTTTATGATGGTATTCCCCACCCCTCCCCCCCTTAATTGGGGAAAAATTTCATTTCATCCTGACTCCAGCCATTAGCTGTGTACCTCAGTATTTTCATTTAAATAATTATTTTAGTCCCTAGGATATTTCATGATGAAGGGAATAATTAACAATTTAATCAAGTAAAAAGAGGGATACAATAAAAATAAATAAAATAAAAGAAGCATTGCTCTAACTTACAATTACCTGCTGGTCAGGTGAGATTGACTCGAGTGCTTTCTGGATAACACGACAGCCATACATCTGGAGGGCCAGTGGCAGAACATGACCACGGATGCGAGTTGCTAGAGCTAACTTTTGATCCAGGCTTCCAAACTAAAAGAAAGTAAATATGCTGTTAACAAATGAAGACATAGAGCAGCACGCTGGAATTTAGATGTTAGAGTAAGTATTTTCAAGATGTACATGACTGTAATATTGGAATCATTTTTCACTTCGTATTTTTTGGTGGGTATATTTACCAGAAGCTTTTCTTTTCTAAATGCAACATTTTGTAATATTCTACGTCCAGTTCACATACCTGCTATCAAATGCACGACCTTGAAAGACAACAGAAGAAACCAATATAGTTTATATTTTTCTGTCTGTAAGAATATTTAAGTGCAATAAACCACTTTTTCAAATAAACTGTACCAGGCAAATTGATCACAGGTTACTATTATGTATAAATCTGAATCAGATTTTTCCTGCTATCTCCAAACTTGTACTGTCAGTGTATCTCTCATCTTGTAAGAGAGGACACAGAAATGACCACCTGGACAATCAGCTGGAGGCACAGCAATATTCCTTCAGCATTGCTGAGAACTGTCAAACTACACACCTGTAGTCAGCTCTGAAGAAAGCCCAACCAACTTCACCTGCCTACTTAAATGCTGACCTGAGGTCCCCTACTAGATGTAAGGCCATGTGCACTTTTTTCTTGAGAACTGTTCTGCAGAACTGAGATGAAAACACTCAGCTAGCAATGGTTAACTGTATAGTCATCCAACTTAACGTTATGGAAAAAACAGCAAATGATGACGCTTGAGCAAAATCAAGATCTTGAATATCGTATGTCAGTGACACTTTTCAGAAGATATTTTGATCGGTTAAAAAAAAAAGTAAAAATCCACTGTTTCATGGATTACTCACTAAAAATGACATTCTTGTTTATAGCAAGTATCTTATTCCTTACCGGATATTTTCCAGAATCACTTTCTCTCCACCACTCTTTGATACAGCTCTTGATTTAAAGTACACTATACTACATACCTTTCCTACATATAACTTTTCCCACGACACAGTTATTACTTTTTTCTTCTCTCTGCAAGCCAAATCTTGTAATTCTTTGATAAAACCTTTTTTCTACCACATAGTTTTTAAGAGAAAACAAATCTGTTTTAAATACTAGTTGTAGTAATATTGGATGTATCTTATGATAGATACACCTTACTCAAAATTCTTCTGCCTTAATATATTTTATGAGAGTTGCCTCATACACAGCTCTAGATGAGGTTCACATAACTGAGTGCAAGGGCGTTTTCCAGATCCATTCTGTACCCTGATGCAGTAACTAGTAAAAAGCATCTTTCAAATATTTATGTTCCCTGTCATCTGCTGAAAGGCTCTCTAAGTTCTGCTAAGAGACTTGTGAAGCCTCAATGTGCTGCCTGTGCATTCACCAGTGTTCACCAACACATGCACCATCAGTGTAAGGAGAAACTGTGTCCATTATGACAAAAACCACTGCATACAGAACAGAAAACACCTATGCAGAGTTACACACTTGGGTTCTGTGGAAATCATGTAGAATTCTGCTATGATGTTACAAGAAAGACCAGTTAAAATTAATCAGATTTATAGCACTTCACTTGCATGTCCACCCGTGCACTTACTGCTATGCTTACCTCGAAGAACTTCTGTATTACATAGTTTCCAAACACATCAGTCATCAATTGATAGGCTGCTTGCAGGATCTCATTAAATACCATCTGGCGCTCAGCTGGAGTAGCTCGCTCCAGCTTTTGCTGTATAAATCTTAAGTGCAAAAAAAGGTACATTATGCTTTGCATCAACAAGAGGAAAACCTCTCAAACACTGTTTCAATGAGACACCTCAACACTCTAAAGAAAGCAGTCAACATTTAAAAAATTTATTAAAATGAAAGTAGTGCCTTTGCATACAAAAGGATACATATTAGTAAAATTAAGACTTAAAAACTTTCATTTGAAAAACATTAAAGATGAAAAGAATAACAGTAACTAAGTACCTGATGATGAAACGACCAAAAGTCTTACATTCCAGATGTCGCATATTTTGTTTTTTTAATCAACGCCTTTTTGATACCTAAATACTAGAGTTTACAAGTCTAGTTATGAGGCTATTTCTACACTGAGAACTTCTACTGGCAGCTAAATTAATACTACTTTTACAATGAAATTTCTTAGAGAAGGTCAGCCTAAGAATGTGTGCTCCAATTAATAGCATGCTTTGAATTAAGATGACAAGCACCTCATTCAAAAGCAGTAAAATATTATTAACTATTCTTATAATAATTACCTAGAACCATGCTGGTCTTGGGAAAATTCAACAATATGTCCAACAAGGTCCCTTAGCTGAAGGTTAGGGAAACGATTGTTTCTGAAATCTTCCAGCAGCCGGCTGCGTCCAGAAGGCATAATGTCAGACCTACTGTAGCGGAGGCGCGAAGGAGGGAAGAGCTGGCTGGTGGAGCTAAAGAGACTGGAGGTGCTCGCCGCACTGCGATATTTGGCCTCGGCTCCGGGGGCTGCAGAAATATAGCGACCACTACCATTTGTCAGTCCTCCTACAAGGAAGCAGTTCTGTCAGTAACAGCCGGGAGGAAAATAAGCAACAGCAAAACAGCAAGTGTACTAAAACTACAGATACACCCTGGAGCCAAAGAAAACAACAGTGTTGTCTTGTTATTTATATTTACCTCATCATGTTGGAGGAGTTAGATAGCTTTATCTTGCAATAAATAAAACCATTCTCCTCCTCATTTTTAATTTATGTGAAGGGCACCAGGAAAAGAAATGTCATTAGAATAATATATCAAGGCAGGTAAAGTGAGCACCCACTCAGCCTTACAGAAACTTTAGAACTGGGTGGGCCTTAAGCTTAGTGGGCAGATTTCCACTTCATGAGTCATACTGGCTTATACCCTTGTTAGTAGTCTTGAAGTTAGCCAATTGTGTCAAAATAGACCATGAAATCTGAACTACCCTTCAGTCCCTGCTGAGATACCTTTCCAACTTACAGCGTGTTAAGGGCATTTTTGGGGAGGCACATGTGGTGCCTCTTGTCATGCTGTATCTATCCTGCAGGTTATTTGGTGACTTCTGCATCCCAGGCTTTCAATCTGGTACCTCTTCTCAGCACTAAGTATGTCAAATTTCAAACCAGGGAACTAGGAATGCTCTACTTAATTATCAAACAACCACAGGCATATCAAACCGAAGCTCCTTTCAAAAACATGAAGTCCTTTCCTTGCTGCACAAACACTCATCACTCACTTCATCCTTCCTTGCTTCCTAAGAACTGAATTGCCTTCCTGTGTCTAGGTCCTACTCCTTTTTGCTAGTGATTCCACCTACAGCTCTTGTCACTCCACAGTCCTGTGCATTCCTCCTCGAACCCTGCTCTCTGATCAGTTTGTGTCACTCTGAACTCCTCCAGCAGGCCTCTCCCCTCCACTCTACAACAGATAGCAATGATCATAAAAAGCATCTAAAGCATCTTTCCCAACTGTGGTATGATTTTTTAGAGGGATATACTTCTGCTATGCTACAAGTAGGAATACTCAAAGACAGTTCCCACATAAAAACCTCAATTCTGCTACTAAAACCAAACTAAGCAAAGGAAAACCAAACACTCCCTAGAAGTATTGACTATGAATTGGAAAAGGAAAGCATTTTGTTTCCCTGTCTAGGAAGTGACACTGTAATTAAAGCCCTTTCGAAGTCAACAGAATAAATATCTACATTTGAATTTAAACCAAATTGCAATATGTGCTGTTTGAATGGTGCTCTATTACACATCTAATTTTTAAAAAGGGAAAAAAAAAAAGGGAAAAAAAAAAAAAGAAAAAAGGAAACAGCTGACTGCGCCCCAGCCAAGCCTTCTTTTGGTTCCAAGTATTTATAAGGCCAGGCAACAACAGCGTTACAGTGGACTGGCAATGTATTAATGGTAAAGTTATCTTTCTCAAAAGGTCAAATTCCAGTACCAGAATCTGAGATGTTAGTGATTTGCAAGACACATCAAGCATCACATTTATTGCACTGTATAGTATTATGCCCTAAAATAGAAATAATTAATGTTTATTTTATAATTAGTCTTCAAAATTCTGTGATAAACATCAATAAATACTTTATGGCCCACAATACCTTTTAAAAACCACTAGATTTTCTTTTCAGTTAAAGCCTCTTAATTCTCTACAGCCAGGAAAATCAATTTTTTGTAACTATCATTTTTAGTTTCCATTGACAAACACTATGGTACTAACAAACAAAAAACCCCTAACATTCTGCAGGTGAAGCAGTATGCAGAGTGATGCTCTGACACAGTTTCTCCTCTAGGAATGGCCTTCTAAAGAACAAAAAAAGTTATGCAGCTGAAATTATGGTATTTCTCATCTGGACTGTGTAAATACATCAGTGCAATCCTGGCTTCCCTGTATGTACTGTGCAGTAACACTATTTAATATCACGAGAGGGCACCAGAACCCATCTGAAAGGAAGTTATAGGCTACTTTCCTGTTGCTCCTATTACTCCACTGATCACACACTCAGTTCTGTGCCAGAAACTAAAAGGGCAGTTTTGATCATATGCTCACAGTCAACATACAAAGACACAGAATTGCACATGTGATTCAGGAATTGTTTTGGCTTTTTTTTTTTAACTGAGCCTTCATCTCTATAAATGAAATGCAACCATTTCTCCACCAACTAAAACAGAAATTAAGAAGCTTGGTAGCTTTTAACAAATACGCTGTACATGTGTAATATATATTTCCTGCTCAGAATTATCAAGCCTTTTTTCAGTCTAATTTGGAAACCATCACTTTTTAAGACCTGTAAGACAACTATGCTGCAACTGGGAGGCTCCTGTCTAGCCTGTGAGACTATTTCAGACAATCACATTAAGCAGGACAATAATACAGAAAGGCTGTATTAAGAAAGCACATCCACTGTGCCTAGAAGAACCTGTGGTATACAGAAAGCAGAACCTTGTGAAACACTGGATACTATTATAAAAATAGAGTAATTTAGTAAGTAATTATCTTTTATTCTCACATAACCTTTAATTACCCCAATGTTACGGCTCAGTGGCAATTCTGCAGATTTGAAAAACAGTAAACTCCCCAAATAAAGGCATATTGGCTTAGGTACTTATTACAGGCAGACATAATTGTGAGTACAATGGCCTACTTCTCCAAACTAAGAAAGTAACAGCCTAGGTCTTCTAAGTTATTTGGGGAACATACCCTACTGAATAAAGCACTGAAAAATTAAAATACTTATTAAACATCAGCGTAGCCACACAATTCCAAACGCTTGGGCACTGAAGTGTGCAGTTCATTCTTCAGATAATCAATTAGCTATCACTTCTGATCATAAAACAAGTATCTCCAAAGCACTGAGTAATACTAAGTTGTTTAACAGTTTAATTGAACCTAAACCCCTGTGGCTAATCCACAGGGAGGAAAGGGCAGAGAGATACAAAGGGGATATAGATCATCTAAAACAGAGCCCAAGTTTCAAGGACACAAAGCATGTTAAATTATTGACTCCTTAACATATTTAATATTAAGGAGAACATGAAAGAACATTAAAAACTAGATCCAGGTACATTTATTTTGACAGCATTAGTCTGTTAGTATTAATCCAAGTATTTCTTCAATTATGTCTAATAAACACAGAAAACACATCTACTGCGTAGTAACTTATTTACATGTGTGAGCAGTATTTTCTAGTAACACACAAACATGTATATAAATGTTTTAAACTTAATTTCTATTAAGTATTTGTTCATCTGTAAAAAAGGAGATTCATCTCATCCTAAGCTGCAAGTTTCAACTACAAATGGAAAACAGAATTACAACAGAATTAATTATGTATATTTTAGGAATCAATGCAAGTGTTTATTATGCCTGGTCTACTGCAACCCTACAGAGGAGGGACACAGCTGAGGCAATGCAAATCTCCCCACACTGCCTTGCCAAGGGGCCTTTACTCTTACCCAGAATGACCATCTCTGAAGGCAAAACACCAATCCCAACTGCTAACAAGCTTGGCTCCCAACACACAGGAAATAATTACCTCCAAAAGCCCAGATTTTAGAAATCCTACTCTACACCAAAACTCTACTCTTAAAATGCTGCAATGTACCATCAAACAGGGTAAAGACTACCAATCTAAAAGGATTTTTTATGACAATGGAAAAACACTTCCTCTTACAGTACTTGGGAGTGAAAGGGTAGTTCAAATTCATGACCTTACTGCTTCAACTGATTACAGTAAAGAAGCAGTTACAGACAAGTGACAAATCCCTTCAAATACAGGAAAACTGACACTAGCACAAAGTCATCAGCACATTCCTACTTTAGGATGTTGGATAAAAGTTGGTGAGAAGAGATAAAAACAGTAAAATATCACAAATTTCTTATAAAAGGGAAATTGTTCTTTTAAGCTACAAATTGCAGCAGTGTCTGACAAAGGGGTTATAAAACCATGCACCCTTTCCCAGTGTTGTGCTCTAGATTCTGGTGGCTGAAACAGGAGCAACCGAGTTTGATGCCCATTTTAAAACAGGAGTTAAACTTAGCTGAACCTGTTGATACAAGCAGGCAGGACAAGTTTGGAAGGTGGAGGGAGAGTGGCATTTGACAGGCATTATCAGAATACCAATGGAAACTGCATGCAGACATGAACTTAAAATGTTGTTCTACTCTGAAAAGTGACTACATGATAACCATACCCTTCTTAAAATACACTCCCTGTTTGATTTCAGGTGTAACTTCTTTCTTGGTGAGAAAGCTTTGATTTTTTAATTTTTTGTATGTGAGAACAAAACATGCTTCCAAAAGTGGTTGATGAACACACCAGAATAAATATAACAAGAGAGACAATTAACTGAAGAGATAGTCTTAAACTCTGAGATGGTGCACCTTGAATGTAACTGTGCAAAAATATGGCACAGGGCAGAAAGGCTAAAAAAATTACTGCATTTTTCTGCATTTTTTGTGAAAGCAAATATCCAAAAGACCTTCATTTCCAAATTTCAGACTGATTTTGTAATCTAGGAAAAAGTTTATCAGTAATCAAGGTCCACTTCACTTGGAAGATGAAGAGGACACATGGAAGCCAACAAGGTTGTGTCAATTTTCAGAGTACAACTGTATATTCTGGCAGTTACACACTGATCTAGTACACGATTTTAACAAGCTATTAGGCTTAGTTCACACTGCCAAGCAGTTCAAAATGGGTCAAAGTCAGTATTTAACAATTTCTGCTGATAGAGGAAATCCTCTATACTGATCATGCCTATTTTCTTAGAACTGAAAAAATTTTAACATTTATCAAATGTGAAAAACAAAATTTGGAATGTTTTAAATTTTAGATAATGCCTTCCAAAATTTCGTTTAAGTATAGTTTTCAGCAATATGAAAACTATGGTGAGAGTACTTTGAAAAGAAAGAAAGAAAAAGATTTCCATGATAACCCCATTGTCAGATGTTCAGAACTTTCTCAAAAGCCTCCATTTGGGCTGAAACTTTCCATGCTTGGTCTCAGCCCAAAGGTGCACTTTGTAGACCTGAAAAAGGAAAAAAGGTAAGTAAAAAAAATAAAACGTGCTGAAACATCCCCTTGCCCAGTTTTACTTTGGGTATTCAGCACTTAACCTTGAAGAGGATACTGTACTGCAAATGTAATATATTTTAATTATTTAACCTTGTTATACAAATCACTCACACATTTCTCACCTAAGGTGTATTCTAGTAGGCATTTTAAGAATTTTTTTCCTGTTTTATTTGCACTAAGTAGTATAGGGGATTATGCTGCCTATTGCAGGCATGGAACTGCGCACTGAACAGTTACTGGAGCAACAGGCAAATCAATCTTGAATTACATGCAGTTTCACTGTATGATTTTAGCATCCAAATTAAATGACTGCAAATACTTGCAGCAGAAAAGAAAAAATGTATTAGGTAACGTCAGGTTAGAGGCATTATCTCCTAAATATACTGTATACAGTATATATGTGGTGGGATTTCTTTAGATTTTTTATTTAATTTTATTTTAATTTCTTTTTAAAGAAAGGTTGAGCTCCCATGTCATCTAACTATCCAAAAAAACATTTAAGAAATTATTTTCAGCATTCCTTAAAAAATACATCCGATAACAGAGAGCCACCACTGACAATGCATTTGCTACTTCTTTGACAAATGCCATTTTTTTTTTCCCTTCCACCAGCCTGGTGATGAACTACTGTCTTCCTGGCAAAGTATCTGGGCCATGAAGTTGACTGATTCAAAAATCACCTTTCAACACATTTTACATTGAGAGCACTGCTCACTTTTCTGCTTTATCATGGCAAGGGGCATTAATGAAAGTCACTTCACTGTTAAACACATCATCTAAAATGTCCTTAAAGATGTAACACAGTGGAGGAGAAACAAAAATAATGCACCTTTGCTTATCATACTGTGGAAACATAATAGAAAAAGGACCAATAATTCTTACTGGGCTCTCTACTGGGCTTCTGCAAGGGAAGAAAAATCAGTTGTTGGCCAGATACTGCCAAAAGCTGAGTGCCCTCCACTGTCAAATCAATGAGCATCTGAACGTGCTCTTCACCTTTCAGAAATGGCCCCTCTTCATTACAAAACTGTTTAAGAGCAAAGGTAATGTGACATCTCTTACGCAACATATATTTTACACATAGAAATACATACACACATACAAACAAAAAGTGTTTTTTTGGTTTTTTGTTTTTGTTTTTTTTACCTAAATGCAAACTGGATGAGGATCCATGTGATGAAAGTGATGGCGGTGGCGTAAGTGAATGTCCTGGCGTTTGGCTTGGCAGAGGCATGCCTATTGGACTTGGAGAGGAGGAAAATCCCAGACTATTGTAAAATGGCTGCCCTATGGGTGCTAGGCTGCTACTAGATCTTTTGTACAAGTCAGAGCTAGTAGATAGAGAATCTCTCCTTGTGGCACTACTACTTGCAGAACTGCCAACTGAAGAAGAAATAAAAAGACCCTAATTACACAGTGTCAACTGAATAAAACCTATCCCCAACTACAGCTGGGCAACAACAGATGCGATCACAATAATTACAGCAATCGTTATGACAAAGACAATTACTGTGATAACCACACATGCTTTTAAGTAAATCTAAGCAGGTATAAACATACCACTGGCAAGTAATTTCACCAATGTCCATGTCTTTCAACATTTCACACTAGACTTCTCACAGTGATATTGCAGTACTCTGTTTTAAACACCTGGCTTCAGGCTTTGGGACAAATATGTAACTTATAAGATTAGATTACTCTGTCACTTTATAGGATAAATGATTACAAAAATATTGCCACTAAATTATTTGATAATCTTTTTTTCCACCATAAATTATTAGTCAGACAGTGACACTCATTTCAGGAAAAAGTCTAGAGGAAATATGTTGTTTAAGGGTTCACAAAACAATTTATATTGCTGTTCAGCTGGTTCTGAACTTCCTTGTTTGTGAACCCCTCACCTGTAGGAAAAAAATGACTACTTAAAATTCCCTATGAGAATTATGGCTCTCAAAGAAGTGTTTCGAAAATATATTCTAAAGAGGGAATAGGCCAAGAAAGAAGATGAGAAACAGAGCAGAGATAGGAAAATTAGGTGAGAAATTAAAAACATGATTTTACTGCTACCAGTGTTTCTGAAAGTCAAATTATACTAGAGGCTTTGGATAACAGTGTATTAGTGAAGGACTGGTTATCCTGCACAGCACCATTCAGCAGGGCGATGAGCAGTCTAGGACAAATTAGGAGAACAATAAAAAGCTTTTAGAAATGTTAAATTCTAGTATCTGCTGCATACTAGTGAAATATTAAACTACAGTGCCTGTTTTAAACATTGAAACATTATTATACTCATGAACCAAAACCAAGATTATGGATATTTTAATAACAAATATCTTTCTTAGGCTGAGTTTGGAAAACTGGTTACTACTACTGACTACTTCAACTTAAAAATGAAAGGTCAGAATTTGTACTTCCATAACCTTTATCCTTTTCAAGTACCTTCCCATTAAAGCTGGCAGCATGGCACAACATGAAGGTCGCCTGAAACCTCCCGTTTTAAGACACTAATTTGCTTTCTCATAACATTAACAACATGGCTAATATTTTTCATGGCAGGAACGTGCGTGGACAAAATTTTAAATAGAACTTCTGTCTAAACACTGCCATTTCAGAAATACTGGCAAAGAAAGGTGCTTTATCCTTGCCAAAATAATCTAGCTACCTCTTCGAGAAGTTGATGCTTTCAGGTACTCAGACCAAATATGCCAGCAACAGAACACCTTTATTTTCACACTCTTAGACTGAACTAAAAATCTTTGCAAAATCACAGTTCATCCAAGTTCAGCACAGATCTGCTACAGACTCAGAGCTGAAAACTTAAACTCCTGATCATACACAGCATGTCTGAGATGGTTGATAAAAGTTGTGCCTGCAACTGAACTCCAGTGTGTCATGTCAAAAACAGACTCTGAAACTGCTGTCCAAGATTACACCTTGTGTTGGAAAGGCCCATGAGGCAATGTGGAAAGAGGTTTTCTATTTCAAGTGCAGGGGAGAAAAAAGCCAAACAGAAGAAGTAGACTAGGGAGGGGGGAAAGAGAAAAAAGGAAACCATAAGGAGGAAGAGAGAAAGGTCAGACAAAGGAGCCAACAAGGACACTGCAAGAAAAACTGGCAAGCACTTTCAGTGGGACTGAGGATGAGAAGAAAGCAGATCTGAAGAAAAGTTAGGCTGTAGAAGGTGTATGTGACTGTGGGGCAAAAAGACTGGAATAGTAAGCTGATGATGGGAATATCACACAGCACAAGTAGAAACAGAAACGTACTCAGGAGGGGAAGGGAAGCAGGAGATAAATGTTGCTTGGAAACTGGGAAGGAAGACATACTAGAGGAGAAACCAGAAGGAAAAGATACTGGACTAACTAGGCAACGAGACTGAGAATAAGAAACCAGAAGAGCAAATTAAGGCAGTAGTTGAAAGAAATCTCAAGCTTTGAGACCAGCTCTACAGCCTCTGGCTCAGTGAACCATATAAATGTTAATACAATGCTACAAGATGGATTGTTATTTTTCCATCTTTCAGGGTTTCTTACTCAGCTAAATTATTGCAGCTTAACAAGTTACCATGAACCAGCTGAGGTGCATTTTCACACGCACAAGCAAAGCTCACAAAACCCAGAAGATAATTTGCATTAGCTTACTCCTCTTCCCACCTCTCTGAGCTAATCCAATGCCTTTACAGTTGTTACAAGCCAGAAGGTGGCATCTGGAAAGCTGCCACAGTTATCTAATTCTTGGCTACCTGTTAAGCTGCAGTAACTTATCATCATGTACCTAAAGCTTTAAAATGGAGTATGAATAACTTTATTATAAAAGAAGAGACTGTAAGTACATACAGTCATTTATATGATATGTTTGCCGCTCTCCGTTGTTACTTTGTTCAGTCATTCAAGCTAGAACATGCTCACCTTTGCATTTTCTGCAGCTATTTTTGCCCCCTGCAAAAACTGAAAACATAAGGGCAAAATGTGTTCTGCCATCTATCAGTCTTCATGGCTATATTGTAACAGAAATTCAACCTTTTCAACACACTGATGAGAGTTACAAAGAAAATGAAACCTTGGCACATAAAAAATTAAACTCGCTTTCAATTTGCCTCAATATGCATGGAAACCACTTGTTTAAGTGCTCATCTGTGTAATTCAATTCATATATACATACAGGTCAGAACTCTAAAGAAATAAATAAATAACCAGGAAGCATTTTTAAGTGGCTATTAGGGCAAGTACAATTTATACTTCGCACAAGGGCACTTTCAATATACTTTTATTCCAATAATACTACTAAAAATGTTTCAGGTTTAGATAGCACCTTTCATCAGCACTTCTCAAACTGCAAAAGCATAGGGTTCCTGCTTTCCTGTGCAAACTACCATGCTAATTAAATCACCTGGGATACTGCTGCAAGATTTCAGCATGTGCTCTCTGTGCTGAGGGCTTTGCTCAAAGCTCTGGAACTGACTTTTGCTACAAGAAAAAGGCTTAATCTCCTGTGCCAGAAAAAGCTATGCTGCTTTCCTTAAGTAGATACACAACTAAAATTTGTGTTCTATGGAGGTTCTTCAGATAATGCAGGATAAAAACTTTTATGGCTTAAACCTACTCTATCTAGAGACCATAAATAGGTGCACTGTATTAATCATCTATATATTTATTATCACTGCCTACTACTGTAATGAAACTGCACCTAGAGTGGAACACAGCTGCTAAGGATTCACCGAAACCTTACAAATAGCTCAGGACAAGTTATATTACATAATATACACTTGGATACAACAATTTTATAAATAAAGTTTACTTGCTCTGGCATTAAGGAAAATTAAGAAAACCTAAACTGCTGAGTAGCCTCAATTTTTTTTTTTAAATTGAATATGGGATGTTTTGAGTCTCCTTTTTAAAATCAAATACTGGACAGAATAATTGTAAAAGTCTGATTTTGGACTTCCTAGCATTAGTTTTGTAAAGGAAATAATTTTTCTGATTATTTTATGAAGAACAACACTGAGAAAAACTGTGTTGGTATGCAGTATATTTGATGTCATTAGTCACACTTAGTTACCAAATAACAACTACTATGTCTTAACACTGAAGGGTGTGCTTTTCCTTCTGTTTTTTCTCCCCCACATATTAAGCCATTTTGTAATAATTTTTTAAAAATTACTTTCCTTAGTGCTAATTTTCCTTAATTTTGAAAAGAATACTGTCAGAGTACATACAATTCCCCCAATTTCTACTCATATGCAGGATTAAACATGCTCCCCTGATTTCATTAAAATAGTATTAGTAATAAGTAATTCAGTGCTGTAAACTTAGAGATTAATAGCAAAAGGAAATCTTTAAAAAAAATGTTTAATCTTGCCTTACTAAAACTTAATCTGTAATATAAGAAAACCTACCTTGCATGTTTAAAAACTGTTTGAATATCAAATTTCTGCTTTAGAGTAGAAGTGTGACAGAATGATTTTTTTTTTTTTTTAAATACAGACAGGTTGGTAATATTTAGGAGCATCTGTTGAAATAATTAAAGGCCCCAAAAGTGCACAGAACTATTTAGGCTTCACTATATCTAAGATCAAACCTGCTAGAGTTAACAAGGAGTATTCTTGGGTATTAAGTATTTTTGCTTTATAAATCCTTTAAAAATATTATGGAAACAAACACTTCAATATTAGATCAAATTTAGAAAGTCGTATGCTGTTTAATTTGTTTGAAAAAAATTAGGAATTTTTCTGATATGATAATTAAAACAAAAGAAATATATCTTCACTATCATCAATTGTTACTTTAACCACAGAATGAAGACTTTCTTGAAAACAAAAGTAGCTTACTGAAAAACAGTAACAAACTTCTGGGGCAGAATACAGTGATCAGTATGGAAAATTATTTTGGAGATACCTGTGACTGCACGATATTGCTCAAAAATGCATCTTGTATACAGAACCCAAGTGAATTTAAAAACCATTTTTTATTCCCCTGTAATTTGTTTTAAACTTGAATAACCTATTTTTGCATTCGTTTTAGAAATGTATATATATATGATGCCTGATACAGATACATTTTTTTGCTTAGCTCAGATGTCTCACAGAATATCCTCACTATATTAACAACCTACCTGATGAGCCAAATCCACCAAGTGCAGAGCCGATAGCTGCTCCTAAAGAGCTGCTACTTCCAAAGCCAAGAGATGTGCTTCCTGGTTGGCCAGGACCATGTGAGAAAAGGGAACTGCTCTGGGAGTTACTGGTCAAAGAGTTACTGCCATAAAATGAATTGGATTGTAGGCTACTATTTGTTTGCTGTTGCTGTTGTTGTGGCTGGGCACCAAGTGGCCGAAATAGACCGTTCGTGGCTCCTGTGAGATTGTTTGCTGTTCCTCCAGCTGAAGCAGCTGCAGCTGTAAAACACATGTTTTCAATCATAATTACTCTCTTGAACATATCTGACTGAAAATGGATTATTCAGAACTAAACTGTATTTTCTTGAAGCCCTCTTAAAACAAGCAGAAACTCACATATGAAAGGACTAAAGGAGACTTAATAGTATTATTACACAATTACTCAAGGAAGAAAGGTGAAGATAGCACATATTTTAGGCTAATCAAGGCTGCAGAATTGTTAATGTAATTGAGGGAATTTTCAATGTAAACATATAAGGTATTATTGTTTACTGAACTTTTTATATCCCAAGTTGCAGTAGCAGAGTTGCAGCTAAGAGTCATTCAAAGACATCTTCAGCTACTGTCAGAAGCAAGTTCTGCATAGAGAAAGAAACTGATAGATTAACTTAAAATCTAATTTTCTGAACAGATTAAGTTAATTAATCCATCCACAAATGGTTCAGTAAAGTAATACTAGATCTTACAACTGGTAAAAATGAAGAAGGAAACTAGAGACTTTTCATATAACTAATTCTCCTCCTTTGCTTTCCATTCTACACATAGCTTTTTCCTTGCCACATTTTTCAGATGAAAATAGTTTCATGAGAAAAGCAGAGCAAGGCTCCAGAGCAGTCCATCTTCTGCCAGGCCGAAGCAATGAAATGATGCTTCCTAGAGGACACCATTAAGGGGATTAATGAGAAGTGCACGTTATAATGCATGGGGGAAAGGAAGGAGAAAATGTTCCTATCTGACAAGTAACATTTGCAGAAACATGCCTATGTATGCATGCGAAGAGGACTGTAAATTCCAATTAAAAATGGAAAACTCCATCTGTGAGAAACAGCAGTCTCAGAGAACAGGAGGAGACAGAATAATAAAGCATGCACAGTATATCCTTCACAACTAGGAAACTTCAGAGATGGATAGAAATAATGATATCAAATACTAATCAACATTACTGTTAAAATTCAGTAGAGAAGTGAAAGAAACCTCTGTGAAGTATTAAATATTTACCTGCTTGTGCTGCTGCAGAACTGATTAGAACAGGAGTTGAGGCCACCAATCTGACTGGTGCACCAAGGCCAGTTCTTGCTCCAGGGCCGACTACTAAGGCACCAGTCTGATCGTAATAGGCAGTGGGAGCCAGCACTTGGTAGCCTACACAACACAGGAGACAAGGATTAGTGGTACAGATTGTCTCATACAGTCAGCATTTCTTCTCTCCTTGAAATATCCTAACCACAAGCTACAAACCAGCATTTCTGCCACACTGGCTTTGAATATCAACTGGACATCAAAGAAAAAGCAGTAAACATAATAAAATACTGGGACAAAATCAGATTTAGAAATGCTTCAGGTAATTTTTTACAACTAAAATAACTGCTAAAATTAGTTGGCTAAAGTTGAACTTACTGTAAATGTTAAAGTTTCTAACGCCATATTGAGAATGTACAGGTACAGCAAAACTGACAGTATTTGGACCATTATCAAATCAATTCCTTCCAGCAGTTTAAAATACTCTGCATTTCTCTCGTACTCCTTTGTACATGGAAAAGCTATTGAGACGTGCACAATTAAAGGGCTGAGCTAAATGCAAGTCTTGCAATTCTGTGCATTACCTAGCCACACTTAGAAGTCCATCTGCAAAAACACATTAGGAAAGGAATGCTGTGTGTGCAGGACACCTTGGACCAGTCAGTTTCACAGGAATAAAAAAGACTAACCCAAATATAACACTTCATTGAGATGACAGTTAAGAACTGGAATTGATGAAGAAAAGGATGAGGAGTTGAAAAAGGAGAAAAGCAAGCAGGAATACAGGATACAATATAAGAATGAAGAAAAGCAAAAGAGACAAAAAAATGCCAAGCAGAAAACCCCTTCATTTAGAACAAGAGTAAGATAATTAATTTTAAAGCTCTTGACGCTTTACAGTGAAGTAAATTAATTGGAGGAAGAATCCCTAAAAAATGGAAGGCAAGCTACGACAATCTAAGAAAGGGTGCCGATATCTAAAATATAACAATTTCTAATTGTTAGGTTGACTATTCTTATAAAGCAATAAAAGAAAATCCAATGGAATTTCAATATTCCTTCCATGTCCAAATATATACTAACACAATTAAGAAAAAAGTCAAGATTGCAAAAGTCACACATCTATTTTTGTACATATAAGAACTAAGACTTTGCAGTCTATTTTAAGCCAGTTGTTCACATCAGTTGCCTTGTATGTTCAGAACCAGGTCTAGCAGAATTCTCTCTGACATACATATGGAGCTTAACATAACTGGACCCCTGATTTAAGGTAAGTACCATGATCACCAGCCTTCCGAGTCATAACTTCTCCTCCTCAATTTCTGAAACATCTCTATAATCTCTTCTGCCTAGATACACTCCAAAAAAAGAGCTGGAAACATCATCTGCCTTCTGGCCTGGTGGCTACAGTGCTCTGTAGGAAAGCTGGATACACAGGTCCAAATTCTCACACACTAAGAAAATCTGAAGATATGAAGGAGACTCAGGTAGTACTGAACAGGAGAGAAGCAGTTAAAATCCAGATCTTTAGGTTCAATTCACAGTTCTGGAGGTGAATGCACTATGCTGGTTATGAAAAATTGTCATTGCTATCGTTCTAAACCTGTTTATTCTCACTGCTCACTATTTGCTGTGCATTCCAGGCACATCTACCTTCTCCTTTCCACGAACAGCACAAGACGACAGTTGTCCTCCACATTGTCTGAAAAGTCGGCTAGTTAAAACCAACCAAAACAGATGCTTACACTTGAATTGCTTAGAAAACCTTCACTAGAAGTGCCACTGCCTCTTCCACCAACAAAAATCTGCTCTACCCCTTCACCACTAAGAAAGGTTGCTACATTCCCAAGGTAGGGAAAGGTGACAAACTGTTGTCTGTTTTACTGCAGTTGTGTAGGTACCACAAAATATTAGATTAATGACACAGCAGGAAAGCTCTTTATAGTAACACGTGCTCCTACACACATTAGCAATGTTTAATTACTAGCACCTACGTAATTTCTGCAGCAGGTTCAACTGATAATACCATGCTGCTTCTGCAGTTTGCTCCTGCTGTATCATATAAAACCACTTTTTCAGAACTCAGAATTGGCTAATACTTACCAGTATTTACTCTGACCACCTACCCTCTTCAAATGCACAAACTCATGGATAATGCTGTAACTGTTTGAGTATAACTGCATAAAAACCCCACTGATCTTATGTTTATACCCTTCTGCTCATCTGAAACTAATATACAGCTTTTTATATGACTTCAGGCCCATGATATAAACAAGCCTATTTTCCAATGTAAAATACATGGAGGGGGGTAGGGGAGATAACTTACACTTTGCATAAATAATACTAATGCAGTTTAATACATTAATATTAGACTTTCTAAAATAATTTACTCGTATGACTGCTAAATTAAAAAATGGAAGCAACTCGCCCATGCTCTTTACATTACAAGATGCCCAAGCCCTCTTGATACTTCCCTGACATTATATGAACCTGTGATCCACCCACAGACAGTACATTTAAAATAAGTAATGATAAGCTATGTCAATAGCATCCACATACTGGCTGTCACAGAAGGTTCAAGCTCCGCATGAGAACTGATGGGTTCATCTCTGTTTCCAATTTCTGAAATACATTCTGAATCTCCGTTTTCCACTTAAATCTACTATAACAAAGCAACATTGGAAGGACTGACTAATTGTGAAATTGCTAAAACCTTGCTAAGTGCATCTGCTGCCTGAAAGGCAAAAGTTTTTTTGCTTTGATGTCAAAAAAAAAATTTTCAGACAGACCATCTCGGATCAGATTAAATAACTGAAGAACAGCTCTCACAGCAAAACTTAGATCTTCTCCTTTCCTTTGCACTGTTCCACAAACTCTGCCTTATCCCAGAAATGTGAGCACAAATCCAGAAACTTTCCCTGCCTTCTCTCTTATCAAAGATAAGATGGTGACTTGGCACATCTCCTCTCAATTCCCTCTCTTCCTGCTTCAGTTTTTATTACCTTCCATCACCATCTCTCCCTGTGGCTGTCCAATTTCCCCTCAAAATGAACAATTATCAAAGCTCACTTCAGTTCCTTCATATTCAAGTGTGGTGTTCCCCATGCAGTCAGAAAACTAAAACATACTGTTTCCTCATCAGTTCCTAATCACACCTTTTATTTTAGAGTTCAATTGCTCTATCTACACTTCCTGTCTCTGTATCAGCAGGGAAAGTGAAAGTAAACAATCTAGTTTATCAATATGGTGTTTTGCTGAAATGATTTCTAAATGTCTCCAGAAACAGACTGAACAACTTTCTGATTCTTATCACACAAACCTTGAATATACCTAAAGAATGAGAAGAAATCTGTTCTCTTGGCTTATACAGCTCATCCTTAGTGTTGAACTTACCCATCCAGTAATGCAACTTCTCTCAGTGATGATATCCAAATGTATGCCAGTTTGCCACTGCTCTCTACACAATTTAACAGATGTGACACTCCCTACTGCAGACTCAATTATCTACCCCTTTTAAAAATGCCATTCTCTCCCCTCCCCAACTCTCTCCAAAACCTGAACCCCTATTTTTGCTTGTTCTGACAAAGACATGCACAGCCTTATCTCTGCACGTCCTCTCACAAATCAAATTCAGAATTTACTATCCAGCTAGTAACCCGTTTATATTTTCTATATATCACTGTAACTTTGCCTATACTGCATACCTGCCATAATGAAATCTGACTTCTATTTCATACTACCCACTGCAATGTCACACTTCAAATTCCGCTAGGTAATAAAACCAAGAAATGCTATACCAATGGACAGAAATTGTTGATTTTAATGCTTTATATGTGGCGCTTTTTTCCCAGACTACTCACTTTACATGCCCACCTGCAAGCCAGATGCACCATGACAGCTTTACTGTGTGAGCTCCATAAAACTAAGTTTTATCTGACTAGTCAGTGAAGTCAGTTGAGCCTCTGATGGGATTTGGCTGACCTGCTGTTAAAGACATCTATTTTAGGGTAAGCTGAGCAGCTCTGCAGCCTCTTCACAGCAAGTGCACAAGGGAGATCTCCACTGAGCACAATGATTCCTTAGACAGCTGAGGTCTCAAGTAGACTCCTGACTTCGGATGATTAAGGCAAGTCCAGAAGTTGTCTGTGATGATGACTGGTTTTATTCATAAAAAATGTAACTGACTGTACTATGAAATTCAGAATACCTTCTGACTCTCTCTTGTACATATATTCAAGAAGAAATGATCTGTTTAAGAATCTTTGTTACTGAATGACTTGCTCAATAGGACAGGAAGATTTAAAATGGAATTGCGTCACTCCAATGCAAAATGCATTTCACATTTAATGGTTTTAAAAAAGAAGCTGAAGTTTTACCTTTTATCAGCCTTCCAGATGGCCTGCAGGAAGGCTGAAGACTTTTTACAAGGGCATGGAGTGATAGAACAAGGGGGAATTGCTTCCACCTGAAAAAGTGTAGCTTTGCATTGGACATTAGGAACAAATTATTTACTGTAAGGTGGTGAGGCACTGGAAAAGGTTGCCCAGAGAGGCTGTTGCCACCTCACCCCTGGAGGTTTTCAAGACCAGGGTGGATAAGGCTCTGAGAAACCTGGTCTAGTGGAAGGTTCTCTGTCCATGGCAAGGGCTTGGAACAAGATGATGTGTAAGGTCCCTTCCAAACCAAACCATTCTGTGATTCTATGATTTTGTGAAAGGAGATTTAACAGCAACATTATCTGAAAATTAACCTGGATTTCAGGCATTTTCTCTCTGCATGTACAACGAGACAGGTATCTTAAGCGACACAGGAATACACCTCCTAAATAACTAACAAAGAAACACTTGAAATTTGAAAATAAAGCCATCAATAGTTGGGATGACATGAATTTCATCCAACAGGAAGGCTGTGACAAGGAGAAAGCAGCTCAAATAATTTCAGGACAGCAGCATGGACAAGCTGAACAATATACTCTCACTTACTAGCTCACACTGAAACCAAACTACAAATATTCTCTCTGTAAAGAGTATTTAAAAGCTTGAAACTCAATATGGACCTTCACTTTCTTGTAAAACATCTTAGTCCATTGAAACATGAATTCCACACTTCTTAACCTTGTTTATTACATTACATATGTTGCTCAGTGGTTGCTGTCTGGGATTCACTGAATCAGATTTTGGTATCTAGATGTTATTTAGTCATTTTGACTCAATTTTATAGTAAGGTAATAGAAAAAGGCATATCTGGAGCCAAACTAATTTTATCCTAAATCAGGAAACTAAAATAGAGGCAGACAAATCAAGAGTAAAAGTTCCTATTTCACTTTGCTTGCTATAAATGGAGCCCAAGCATCTCTCTCAAATACAGACACCAAACTCAGTAACAAGATTCCAGCATATAACGGCATGTACTCATTTCCTCATCCTGTATTCTAAGAGGAATCACCAGCACTCCCTATGACTCACTATGAACTCATCTGATGATGACTGAAAAAATAAATGTCTTCCTTCATATTTTGAGCTCTATTCCCTGTAACAATGTGGCTGGTAAGGCTGAAGTCAGTTGCACACAATTCCGATTATAGAACAGTCTGAAATATATTCACAAGAATAAAGTTCTTCTCTGGCCATCCAGGCTTGCAGCATCAGATGGGATAAAGCAGGAACCTACAATGGAAACTGCATAAAAAGTCTCCAGCCCTCACGGAAAACCTTTCGTGGCTTGTGGAAGAGGAAAAAACGTCTTCAAGTATCTTCTTCAAAGGACAGGCTCTTGCACTACTGAGGTTATGTATTTCACCACTCAGTATTACTTTCAATCATCCACCTGGAGTGGGGGAGTGGTTTTCATGGGTTTAAAGACCTAGTCTTGAGTTAAGACAGACACCATACCCCCTCTCAAAAAAAAGTTATACCTAAGCCTTTGAGCCTTGTGCAAAGGTGCTGGTAACATCCCTCAAACGCCTCATTGTTTGCAGGCCTTATCCACTGCTTTGATGAGGTGCAGAGAACAAACAGAAATTGCAGTTATAAAAGAAAATAGATGAGAAAAACACAACAGCCAGTCAGTTCTGCAGCTAGAATCTAAAATGTGCTTATGGGAGGCCAAGTGCACAGTGCAGCCCCAAAGTATGCAGCAAACAACTGACTTCTCCAGGCTGCAGGGCATCTCACAGTGGTGCCTACCAAGGAGAGAACTTGCACAGTCAAAGGAATGCATCAACATTATCTAACTTAATGTTGTGGGTTGAGAAGTGATTTTTCCCTACAAGGAACTTAATAGCTTCCTTCAGGCCTGAAAGAACCAATTAGCTGGCTAGTTCTAAGATAGACACTCTCTTTAGCCACTTAAGAAGTTGAGTACGCCTCGGTGATTCACATTTAAGAAAGGAGAAGCCCGGGAATCTCTCTCTTGCTTCTGGCTTCTGAACAGGTAACGGGGCCCATGTGGCCGGCCAGGTTGGGCCAGGCCAGGCCCTCTCAGTTGGGCCCTGCCCGCTCCGCGGGACTGGGTTGGGCACAGTTGAGATCCTGCCACAGGTGAATCCTGGTCCGGCTGCTGAGATCCTGCCATTCCTGCCTCCCCTTTCCCCAGGAAAAGTTTGCAGCAGCTGCCCAGCAAAGATCGTGTGACCAACAAAGCCCAGGAGAGATACTAACTCTCTCAGTACACAGATAAAACTTACAGACATCAATCGTCTCTCGAGTAAGAGGAAGAGAAAGGGTGAGGACAGTGAAGAAACCAACATGGAGACTCTGAGGTCAGTGAAGAAGGAGCCGAAGCCCAGAAGGAGGAGAAAGAGGAGATGCTTTAAGCTGAAATTCTTTTGTAAGGCCATGGTGATGAACTATATTAGACTATGTTAGATTATTCCTTGTAACTCATGAATGCAATTGGGGGGATGCAGCATTCTCACTGCAACCTGAGCAAAGGTACCTGTGCTGAAGCAAGGTGATGTTGAAGTAGCTGTGGTCTAACGAGAACTTGAACAGAGAGAGATGAGGAACCTTGCCACAGAGATGAGAGAACCCTTGCCCCAGGGATAGGAGAAACCTTGCTTCGAGAGAGACAAGAAGACCCTTTGCTTTTCTACTAGAACAGCTCATCCTTAAAATAGTACCCCAGCAGACAGAGATGAGCCCTCAAAAGCAGTTGCGGGAAGAACTGTATGTCAAAGGAAGGGACTTTCACACTGTGAACAGATTCCCTTTTCCGGGCGCCTGATTCACTGTGATATTGGAGCTACGAGAGAACTGTTTTATTTTCTTGTGGAAAAGTCTCCATGGCATGGCAGGAGAGACTCCTCTCCCTAACTGAACTGAAGAAAGACTATTTTAGAGGTGGTAAACTTACTGAAAGTCACAAGTTTTGCTTCTTGACGTTGTTGATGGGAGAGAGAAGATGAGGTGGGGGGAGGAGAAGTGTCTGCAGGTTGAGTCTGATTCTTATTATTTTTCTTTTAGTTCTGTTAATAAAGCTTTCTTTATACCTTTTAAGGTTTTGAGCCTGCTTTGCATTTCTCCTAATCCTTATCTCACAGCAGAAAATGAGTAAGTTCAGCAGGTGCACTGGTGTTCGGTCAGTGTTCAACCCACTACATTAAATTGGTGTCTTGTGTGAGGATGGCAAACTAAAACCACTACATTTAACTATGCAAAAACCTTACCTGTCATTCTGAAGAATGGCCAAATACACTGAAATTGCTGTTGCTCAGGTAACTGTACCAAATACTTAGAACTGATGTTGAACTTCAAGCTAACCACTCCCCAACACATGAACCATTGCTCAGGAAGTCAGAAGCCATGCACACTAAAAGAATCTGAGGCTCCAACCTTTGGAGTGCTTCCAAGCATTTTGTGATCTTCAGACAGAATCAAGCAGTAATTTTCTTTTCAATTTCTTAATTTTGGATTCTGAATTTTAGGTATTATGTCCCAAATAAAAGTTATTCTAGCAAAACTTAATACCTCCTGTTGCGAGGAAACAGAGAACACATAACTTTTTAAGAGTGTATGTAGTTGCTTCATTATATATGAAATTATCTTGCAAAAATCTATTATATTTCCTGTGCATACATTTGTAACAGCAAATACAGAGAAAATGCTCAAATAACAAATGCTAGAGGAGTTTCTTGTGCTCGAAAAATACTTTGCCAGTATTTTAAACCAATTGAATAACAAAACTACAAAACTAAATTCTAAGCAGCTTATCATAAACGTAACAGGACTTTGTTAATTTGTTACCTAGTAACACCAATATATTGTTACTTCCAGTGAGTCTCTTAATCCACTGATAACATACATACCTGGCATGCCTGTAGCAAGACCCTGACCAAAAGCCAAAGCTGGATTTGCTGCTGCTGCAAGTGACTCTGCCTGCTGCCCTTGCTGCCCCTGGTTGGGAGTGAGCGGGCGCTGAGTTGCTCCAGCTCGCAGGACCTGGAAAAGGCCAACAGAACACACCTTCCTTAAAAGGTAAGGAAGCCAATCTAGTACATGCTAACAAAGGTCTAGAACAGCTGCTTCGAGTATTTGATACCTCTCAGCCCTGATTTTCATTTTGGAAATACTGCACCTTGTTAGTTTCAAGGATATACACATACAAAGAATAACAGGCAGATACTGTTTTGCTGACAAACATGACCATAAAATATCTGCCCTGCTCTGGACAGCAGGACTCAGGAATGTTCTATCAAAGGTAATGAATACAAAGGAAGGAAGAAAATCTGTAAGAGTGATACATTTTATGACCTACATTATTTATTAACTGAACGCCTGACCTTCCTTGATAAACACATTTGTTTACATTACTTCCAGGCAATGGAATGATGTAAATCTGTGTTTCAGCCCTTGTAGTAACTTGTCTAAATAATTAACACTCCACTGCCAACAATGCTGTAAATAATTCACCCACTAAGTTTTAAACACTCACATAACACTCCATCACCATGCAACACAGGCATATTTTATTATGTTCTGACAGCGAATCTCTGGGAATCTGGTTGAAAAACAATCTAAATTCTCACAACTCCTCTATTTCTCTTTGTTAAAATCAACTTTTTCAGGTCCAAAATAAGGGGGAAATACAATTCACAATACATTTCCATGAAGAATGGTATATGTAATTTGCATAAACTGGATATTAATTTTATAGAGAAAACAAAAAGACACTGCAGAGACAATATACATTCAGTTACCAATGCAGGTCACTGATAAAAACAATCAGTAGAAAGAAATATTCACTTAAATATAAAAACAGTGATGAAATCCCTGGAATTACATTGTATATCAGACTTCTTGTATTACATTTCTAAGAATGGCATTTAAATTAACCATATTGTTAGTAAAAAATTAGAAATATTTACATTCATTCAAGTATAAAGTTTTTGTAAAACTTGGGGTTTCCCTTTGTCAAAATTGCCATTTATTTATACTGAAAGACCACACAATAGTTTAAAAATGCATCCAGGGTAACAATAGAAAATTAGCATTTTAAAAAAAAATTACTTTAAGAAATGGAAATTTCAGCAAGTTCTTGTAACAATTGCTCACTCTTGCTTTGCCAAGGCAAAAACACCATATGGCACATGGTGATGCTGAAATCCAATAAATGTCATACAAAAATAAGCTGGGCAATCTTTCCTCCCTATGAAGCAACAAAACTACTGATAACACCTTTATTTCCCTACTTTTTTCCTTAATTTTTGAAGGGACAGAAAAATGTGTAACATTCAATTTTCCAGATCAATTTTTTTCCCAAGCTTAAAAGAAACAATATCTTCCTGAAATTACCAGAATATATATTTTCACCCCCTTATGTGAGTTTTCTAGATTAAACTTTACAATAATTTACTTCACAGGAACCATTATCTAGACACACACATAGCAGCACAGCAACCTGAAAGGAACCAGTTTTAATGTCTGTTGTTTTAAGAAACAAGATTGTACAATGAGTAAGAAAACAGTTTTTAATATTCATTTATTATACAATAAAATGCAACATCTGAACTATGTAAAATTTTCTAGCAGCTGACCCTTACACACTGGAATGTTAAGGTAAGGCACCTCTGCTTTTTGTGCTGAACATACCGGTTGCTGCCCCTGCTGTGCCTGGGAAGCTGCTTGCTGATTTGCTGTGGTATTTGCTGCTGCAGCTTGCTGCTGGAATAAATTGGCTGGATACACCCCCCATGGAACACCATAATACTGAGGTGGAACCACAGCAGGACCTAAAACCAGAAAGCATGATTATTCCATCTACTGCAGCTGCTTAAAATACTGTTTGTAGCACCCCTCATTGATCCATCTTCTCAGTGTCAGAAGAGAAATTGGTATTAAAAAGAAAGAATTCCCATATTAGCTAAAATGACACATGAATACAAATAGGTTAATTTAAAAAATTCACACCAAGTCATATCTCCTCTACAAAAAAACGAATACCCTTGTGAGGCTCAGATGACAAAGGAAAACCTTAAAGCATTCAGAGTCTGTGCACCGAAGAACATTCAAAATCAGTTTTCATGGCTGGAAGAAAAGATCATTTCAGAACATTACAGAATGAATAAAATTTATCTTCCTGACAGTGATGTACTGAGACTTTGATCATCTGTGATTCCTCCTTCCTGTATGATGCCCTTGCTTAGAAACACAACTATTGCCTGTGCCTCCCTTGCATATACATGATGCTCTTCAAAGTGGGCACACTTAACTCTTCCAGTCTATTGATGAAGAACCTGTAGAAGAGTAATCTCTCTGTATCATGGCATTGTACATATAATGCATTATGTATACATGCCTTTTAGTTTCTTTCTACTGCCTTCCCTGTGAAAAACCATGTGGAAACAAAAGGTTGGTCTTTTTTTAAATGTTATGCTCAAGTCTGAGCACTAGCTGGGACTTGAATACTCAGTCATGTTGTTTCACAGCAATATCTAATTTTATGAGATTTTTCCTGGGCTTGGAGTTTCTCTGTTGTTTGGGCCTTTTATCATGCTGGAGACCATCTTTATTCTCATGCCCACTGGGAATGAGAAAAGCTGGAATTAGAAAATTAAGGCACTGAGTACAAACATACAAGAAAAGGCTAGCTGTCTCATCTTTTGAAAATAATACATACTGTCAATGTCAGATGCACCTTATTAAGGATATTTTTAGAACAGAAAAAAGCCCTAATTTTTGTATATGAAAGTGCAGAAGCAAGAGAAACTTGGAACCCATATATAACAAACTGAGATCCTTTCTGTTTTAGTAAAAATTTTCAAAATGGCAGTATTCATTTTCCTACAAGTCTCTCCTTTCTAGAACGACATTTGCAGAGAAAAAACAGGACAGATTTAACTTTTTCTCTCTTTCTGTATGGTTGAATTATCAAGACAGACACTTCCTAGTGTTCAGTTACCTGCTAGGGTAGCTGCTGCAGCTAATCCAGCTGCAGTGTATGGGTCAGTCCCTGGAGGAGCAGCGCTGATAATATATGGGTTTGGCACAAAAGCAGCTGGGGCCAAGCCTGCGGAGAATACACCTGCTGCAGTAACAAACAGAGTTTCATTACAGCCAACATTCTTAGCAAGCATCATCATCTTCACACCACCCAAATCATACAGCCTATCTGTTAAAATCAGAACTGCTTGTACTTTGGAAGCTCGTAAGAGCAGGTACATAATTACAGAAATCAACACTTCTATGTCTTCTCATCAGTCCTTTCTTACCAATCCCAAGGCCTAACACCTTTGTTTTGGTGGAGCTACAGACTCCAAGGAGATTTATCTCATGTGTCTATCCATCCTTATACAGAAGGAATTATTCAAAGTGGAATTTATCTTGCCCAACTTTAACTATCTGAAAATTAAACTAGTCTTGCAAGGAAAATCGTAACCGACAAATCATCTAGTGTCTGAAGTGAATTAGCCAGAAGAAATGAACCACCTGCTGGAGAAAAAAATCTCTCTTCACTGACAATTAAGAAAAAATTTAAACAGATAGTTTAAGTCAGATACCTAGCTTTTAAACAGCCAGTTATAAGATGCTAATCTTACTTCCCAAGAATCCTAATTTGATATAGGAATTGTAATGGAAGGAGACAACTGCAGAAACTCAGGTAAACAAAGCATTGCTACCCAGAGTTTCCCCGGTCACTTGGGTTGACATACTTTACCCAACACTGAGTCAGCAACTGCTGCAGCAAGCAAGGCACATCAAACTATGTCCCTCCTTCGAAATATTTCTTGATAAATTTCTATTAATATGCACATCAGAAGAGATGGTATTTTAAAGAGGAAAATTTCAGCTACTACTCAGTCAGCACTTCATACAAAGTAGGGGCTTCTCCAAAGCTTAGAAGTCAAAGACAGGACCTGTGGACTCACACAAACATCTCAATCTGCCATGCTTCCAGCTCTCAGCCTGTATTTGTCAGCTACATAACAGTAAAGAGCTGCCACTTTTCAATCCCAGCTGTAGGCTGCTGATCCCTGCCTGAGAAGACCTCAGAACCTACCTAAACAAGCTGGTGGGGAAACTTATTTGCAGGAGAGCATGGACACAAGTCACTGAAGATGCTTCCTACTTCTGTCTGCCCTTCTGATCCTGTGAACCCTTTTTTACTCACAGAGGAAACACACTGCACACACCTCAACAGCCCTGTGGAACTGGAGAGGATGGAAATCTTTAAACCCTATCTCCCTTCATTAACCAAGGAATTGCTTCCATGTGTGTTCCAACCTCCCTCCCCTAAACACCGACAGCTTCCCCACAGTGGAAGATAAAATTGTTGTCACTGAAATAAAGGCTTCTTGTTGAGTTGCAGCACATGAAGAACTTTACGCATTTAACTAACTCATTGAACTAAAGGGACTGAAAAAACGCCTACTAAAGAATTAGCTCTATCACAAGGGTATCTGCAAGAAGAAAGAGCTGTTTAATTGGTGCCATTAACATGGAAAAATTAAAACTTAATCAACACAACAGTATGATTTCAAAATTCTACTCTACAATGGTTTTAAATTGGATTACTAAAAATACTTAACTGCAACAGAATCTTAGAACTGCATATTGGTTTTTAGCATATAGAGCTAGTGCTTCTATCACTGCTTATAACAGTAAACATTTTTAACTTTTACTCCCATCAACATTCAACTACTATGCTACAGAAGCAAATATTAAGTTTTATTTCTTTGTATAAAACTGTCCAAAGGGGAATATTTACAACAGAAAACCTCCACTAAGGACAGTACATCATAGGCAGTCATTCTGAGCAGTTTTCATGGAAACCACTACAATGGGCCAAGTGATCAGTATCTATTTGAATGACAAGACTGGGTAAATTGAAAGGATTCTATCAAAGCAACACACCCACTTTTGCTAGGGACACTTGCCATACTGTACAGAAACCTCACCTATGTGTGGCTGCTGAGCTGCAGCCAGTGCATATTGCTGCTGCTGGGCTGCTGTCAACTGCTGAACAGTCAGAGCATTAGTCCTCTGGAAAAGCTATTGAGGGAAAAAAAAAAAGTTTTCAAAAGTCAGGGCTATAATATACTTGGATTTGCTTATGAAAAAAAAGTATTTCAAATCAAGCTTCCGTAATAGCAAGTTACTAAGCTAGAAAATTATGCAACAATATTCTTCTAGATTAATTATACAGTTATTTGCCCTTGACTATCTCACAGACAAAATAATATTCACTGTATTGTATGTTGAAATGACTGATTATCAAGAGGATAATCAACACCTTAAAGGATCAATTTGCCACAGTCCATTACTAACCTGCTGCTGAGAATTGTAGTCAAAAAGTCCTACAGTAGCTCCTGAAGAGTCCATTTGTACCTGATTGCCAGGATAGTCAAACTGTAGAGAATCAAGACCAACTTGTTCCATGGCATCTAGATTCTGATTTTCTGGATTTGAAAATTCTTCTACCAGAGGCTTGTGGGCAGTAGGATTGGGAAGTGGACCTAATCCTTCTGTGGTGCTGGGATTGGGGCCCAGGCGTTCAGCCACTTCTGTTGGGGAGGCTTGTCGACTTCCAGGGGTACGACTGTTCAGAAGAAATTTAAGATAGACTCTTCAGTCTTAAGTAAAGCTGTCCATGGACAGAGTACAGTATTTCTACTTTAAAAGCAGCTCTGACCTCAAGAGACTTTACAAAGGGAAGTGACAGACTCATTTTAACATTTTCAACCAGCATGCATTGATGGCTCAAGATAAAGGATGCATTTAACTCTAAAGTATAGTTTTATTTATTTTTTGTAAGTTTAAGGCTATACAGCTCTCCAAATCACTTGTGAAAAAACCAAACTGATCTGTGAGGCTGTTTTGAGTCAAATGGAGTGAATTGTGGTCACCTGCGAATTTTGGGATGTCTGTTGTATTTTGGGAGCGACATGAAATGTACTGAAGAGAAATTTTAAAAAAAAGAAATGGCTAAGGGCATTTCATGCCAAAGAACAGAAAGACACAGCAAAATTTCAATTGGAAAAGACAAACATACAATATAGTAACCATTTTCACATCTGAAAAGCAAACAGTATATTTTTATCTTGAGTAAAATGAACTAATAACCACATCATTTAGCATGTGACATTTCATTTCCCACAAAACTCATTTACTAGTCTATACTACACTGATGACTGGTGGGGCAAAAGTGTTCCTAATATAACTCTGAATAAAATATACAGTATCATAGACACATTATTACATATAAAACCTGAATTGCTCTCTCATCTGACTGGCAGTATTAACCACATTCCCACTGACTAAAGGGGACTTTTTGTGCACCTATGAATACCTACAGCCAAACACATGAAGTGAGATGTCAACAGAGTAACATCCTAAAGAGATTCCCAACATTGTATTTGTTTAGATTTCAAATACCTTAATTTGGGTGGGCACCCTACCTTCTGCAGGAGGCCATATGGTTTAGACTATTAATTTTTACTAGCAAAAATCTAACTACTAGGAAAGAGTTGTGTGAGAAAATCTATGATCCTGTAACATCATTGTGTTAGCAGAACTTTATAATTACACATTGTTTCTCAGAAAATTTAAAACTTCTAGTTAAGTTTGCTTTACTTATGAAAACTGGGCTCAAATACCAAATGTCATCTTGCAGCAAGAACCTATGTTTATTCCAGCAGTACAGTGCCAGAGCAGTCTGCTGTACTGCTAATTCTAGGTCAGAGACACAGCCTCAGTACTACCTGTTCTGCTTCCTCTTCAGGGCTCTAAAGCCAAAGTATCTGTTCCTCACTGAAGCACGTGACTAATGTGAAAAAATCTACTTGTACTTATGTAATGGCTGATAACAACACTTAAGTCTGTACAGCTAGAAATTAGCCTTTTAGGGAGTTTATTGCAGCAACACTGTATGATTTATTACTCTGGACAAAGTATGTCAAAGAAGGGAGGAGTTTTTTGACTAGAGGTTTTTTTAATGTAACAAGCAACCTCATGATGATTGTCTATAACATATTGGCTTACCATCTAAGTATCCTAGCAAGCAACCATGTCTTACTCAAAACTTGAGTTTAAAGCCATTTAATATTCCCTGTTTTTCCCAAGTGAAATACAGCATTAACAAAGTGCAGAACAAAAGGAAAAAAGGCAGTTATTTCAGTACATACTTAGTTTAAAAACACTACAAGTACAATAAAAATACAAGGAGGAGGACAGGATGAAGTTTCTTTGTTAATACTTATGGTTAGCTAATATAGGTTGCTCCTTATATTGGTGCTGTTCTGTTGCTATAGTTAAAGTTGTGTCAATACTTCAATTATAAACCTCTGTTTGGAGGGCTCTATACCACCACTTTATATGGCCCATTTCATTTACATGGCCTTAATTTTTTTTTTTTTTT
>WEKY01035081.1:259348-323095 GCA_013390045.1 Picathartes gymnocephalus
TTTGAGAGGTTTACTGGTTTTGGATGCTTTTTTGCATTTGTATATTTTAAAAAAATTGCTCTCTTTAAGTAATACAGAAGGTACTTTAAAAACACCTATTACAAAATTGAAACAGATACTGATAAAGAAAAGCAGGACACAAGTTATTCTGTATTTCCGATGGGTAACATTGAAGGTAATTTTGTTTCTTGTGTGTATTGCAGCACAACTGAAAGGAGCCACGTGAGCTCTCTGGTATGCTTGGTATTGTATTATTTTCAATGATACCTCTTGAAAAATAGACTTGAAGAATCCCTCCTTAGCCTCAGGTAAATACATTTTTAAACGGTAGGAAATACTTATGTATGGGATTCAAACATGCATTTTAATATACTTGTTCAGTAATGAACTAATGAAACCACAACTATCTGGTCATGTTCATCACATTAATACAAATTTATGAGCAGAACTCTAGTACTCTATCTTTTTAATTCTTCTGCATGACAGAAATGCACCACAGTCATTCAAGAAAGAAGGATCAGCCCTTAAAAAATACCCAATTTAAAATGCAGTTTAGTATTAGAAAAAAAAAAAAAAAAACAGACTGGCTGTGCTGTCATATGAGAGTTCACTGTTCAAAAGCTTGAGCTTGGTCCAATGTATTTTTCCCTACAAAAACAACCAAACTACAACACCATTCCATAGGTGACATTTAATTATATTAATAGAAAAATACATTGCTCCACCTTAGTCAAAGATATGGTTTCTAGAAAGACTTATGCGGAAATGATTAGTTGTGTGAGGCTGTGGTATCCACTAGCAAAATCAGAAGGAAAGTTAAAATTCCGTAGGACTTACTCTCTACAAGAACACTCAGATACAAAAGTTAGAGTATTAAAAAGCAGAGAGAGAAAGAAATTGTTTGACATTAAAAATAAAAGAGTTAAAGTTTTCATCCCTCTTTAATTCACCACATCCAGAAGGTACCCATTTCCTTTTAATAATTACTATGTTAAGATGAATTTGTCTCATGAGAAGTGACACACACATTAATGACATCCTAAGAAACATGTGGCACGGTGGGAAAGGGAGGACTTGAGGGGGGAAGAATCAATCTGCAGCTGGGTAATGTTTAAAGCTGACACACAAACCAGAACTGTAATAATGCCCTTAAGAGACATGCTTGTCTTCTTGAGAAACAGTTAAAAGCTTACTTAAAATCTTTGCAATCGGCATCCATTCCATTTGGCAAACCTCTGCCATTTATTTTAGTAACATCCTCATCATCTCCTTGTTTAAGATCTCTGTTTTTGTCCTCCTCAAATGGAGAAGCCTTGCCTTTCTGATCTCCTTTCTCAGGTCCATCTGTTTCAGCATCTCTAGTGCCCTGAGGAAAAAGAATCTGTTTGATTCTGAATATTGAACAGAACACAATAGGAGCACCACAAGGTGACCTAATTCTACACTACAGTGCAGGTAAACAATACAAACAGTTTGTTGTCAATGAAATTGCATTTGGTGGGTAACTTGGTCATCAAGTTTCAACCTCATGCAATTAATAACTGCCAAAACGTGAAAAGGAATGCCAAGATTTATAATGGAAGAGCTAACTCAACCTTAACTATAGCGGTGCTGTTAAAGCAGTAACACTTTGAATTAGATAAAAGTTTATTTTATACAATTAAAACATCCTGTTACAGAACAAAATTGCATGAAAACATAGAACAGGAAGATCTAGAATAAAGCGCATCACACATTTTAATTAAGCTATTTTCAGTCTTTTTCCTACCTTTTAATAAATTTTTTAGGAAAGCACAAGTAAAATTTTTAGGAAAGCACTTTAAGACAGCTATTTAGTTAAGATTTCCAAACCACTTCCCTCTTCTGCCCCCTCCAACCAAGAAAGACAGACAGATAGCAACTACACACTTCCTTCTAAAGAAAAGAGTTAAAAACAGAGCAAGAGAATAGAAAATATAACCATGTAACAAAGACCATAGCGGGTAATTAGGCAAGCTTAACACACTGCATTACTTACAAAAGCTCCTTTCCTAAACCGGGAATCCAATTTATCAGCTGGAGAGGAACTTAACACATATTCTACCATGCTCACTCCAAGGCCACCACTTTCTGATCGTGGAGACAATACAGCATTTACTTCACTGTTTCCATGAAAACCCTGTCCAGGCTTTCTCTGTACCATAATAGGCTGGGACATAGAATGGTCTGTTAAAAACAAACAAACAAATAAAACTACTGTATTTTTTTCAATACAATTCGTTATATTTTTGCATTTCATTACAACAGTAATATTAAGGCAAAAATGAAATTAAATAAAACATTCCAAATCAGTTTCAAAAAGTGTTATTGAAACACAATCACCATGCAGCATACATTTTCACAACTAAAATGAAAGGAAAATAAAATTTAATATACAGTTACAAAATTTGCTTTGAAATAACATTCAGTAATCATGACTGATTTTCAGTACATATCAACAATCACTTACGAGGAGTTCCCCATGCAGTCTCTCTCCACTCGTCACCAAGGAATATCCCTTTTTGTCCATCTTTTGCTGAATCATCAGGTTCCCAAAACTTTTTGGCAGGTAAAAGCTGTTAAAAAGAAATGATGGTTTTATTTAAATATAATTATAGATGGGCAAAAGTAGTAATACTATTAAGAGGATATGCAAGTAATTAGTTTTACACATCATGGAGTCATAGAATGGTTTCGGTTGGAAGGGATCTCTAAGATCATCTAATTCCAACTTCCCTGCCATGGGCAGGATTGCCACTTACTGGAACAGCTTGCTCAGGGACCCATCCAACCTGGTCTTGAACACTTCCATGGATGGGCAGCCAGAGGTTCTCTGTACAAGCTGTTCCAGTGCCTCACCAGGCACACAGTGAAGAGTTTCTTTCTTATAGCTAATCAAAAATCTCTCCTCTTAATTTAAAACCTCTCCCCCCTCATTCTACCAATATCTGCTCTTGTAAAAATTTGCTCTGCCTCTTTTTTTTGTAAGCCCCCTGCAAGTACTGTAAGGCTGCAATGAGTTCTCTTCTCCAGGCTGAACAACCCCAGCTCTCTCAGCCTGTCTCCACAGCAGCAGCAGAGGTGTTCCAGCTCTCTAATCACTGTGGCCTCTTCTGGACCCACTCTAACTAAAGTTCACATCTTTTCCTGTGCTGAGGACTGACATAAAAGTCAGCTTCCACTAAACCAACACACATTGCTGAGGACATCCTAACACTTGAAATCTACTTCCCATTACTGAAGCTAATGCTGTAAAAAGGAGTTTGCTAAAATGACCCCAACAGGATTGAGATTCTGAAGTTATGAGTATAGAGAATATAGAAGCAGCTGTGAAAAAGGCAAATCAAATTAATCCGTGTTAAATCAAGACAATCCTCTCAGAAGCTTTAACTAACAGTGCCTTCCTGCCAAAGACTCAAAAGTTTGGCTGTTAACTAATACTGTGATAACCAGAAAGAGCAGCAGTTCATTGTGAAGTTCTCTTCTCTTGGAAATGCATTGTATTCCAAATTTTAGAAAGTGACTATAGCAAGTCAGCTCCTTCAGACCATAGGGCTGTTAAAAATCTGCGACATTCATATGTGAAGTTCCACCTACGAACACTGTTATTTAGATGTATGGGTTTTTTTCATTCCTATTTCTAAAACAGAAAGTGTCATGTTGGATCAGTATTACTTCTTGTACTGCCTTCAAGGACAGGACTTAGTGTGACATGACAGAAGCACCACACAAACAAGAATACCTCAAATACTAGCATTCTTTTAACTTTTGCTGCTTTATTCCTGTACCTTTTCCCATCAGTACCAGTACAACTGCCAAACTCTACATGTCATATTTTCTCTAACTAAAAACCTGTATTCTCAGACTATATATGAGGTACTTCACAAGGTATACCAACAGAAACTAAAGTGAAAACAACTTGCAAAATGTAGGGAAGAAGAAAGCTGCATAATCCATCAGATTAATCAGATTCTGTATAATGTAATGCTGTATTTAGAATTTTAAATTTTGTGAAATTAGAATAAAACAAATGTAATCTGATGAAGCTATTTGCAATAAATGAGTACATTCTGGAAATTTGCTTCTTCTTTTACATAAGTGACTAAAAAACCCTTCTGAACTTCACAGCTGCTTAGTATGAGCCTTGATGAAACTACTAACAAGCATCAGTATATAATAGATATTTCTTGGTGTAACACTGAAACTGCTTGTGAAAACAGCCTCAAGAGGAGGTGGATAAGACTGCCACTTGCAGGCCCCAGTATTAACACCACAACAAAGGTGACAAGAGCTCCTCTGGATGAATTTAAGGATTGCTGTTTTTCTGTGCTGCCCAGAGCTCTTACCAGAAATGAAGGAGTTTGACTGGTTAACCTCAAATCCCTGGGTTCCTTACAGAAATTCATTAACACAGAAGGATTCAGGTTGGAGGATGATGAACAGCCAAAGCTCAACAAAACTACAGGGAGTGTTATGCTTGCAAGAGATGCCGTACTGTTGTAATCTGCCTTGACAGAGATGCCCACTCTCAAGTGAATTGTGGAATCACCACCAGGTGTCAACCAAACATACTTTGAAAAGAGCCAGATACTAAGGTTACCCCAAATTTAAGGGATGAATTTAGCCATCCAAAGGCAGAGAAATAGATTAATGGAATCTTACAACTGCATTTCAACTAAAAGCAGATTACAATATCCAGATCTGCCTATGCAATCTACACATCATTTTTAGCTTTCTATTTGTAACAGGTTTGCAATACTACTTAATTTTCGTTTTGTACGAGACTGGTAGAACAGAAAGCAAGCATTTAATGTTATTAAAAACCTTGTTTTGGGAATCACAGTTTATTTTAAATGCAGTCTAAGCCAATTTCAAATATGTGTCCAGTTGAGAGCTTTGAAACACGTAAGTGAAGGTGTCACCACCTAACACAACTTTGTCACAATGAAACAGATCTAGTAATATTCCGCGTGCAATAAAATGAGAATTACCTGAAATATGCTTACTCTGAAATTAGTAAATTCCACTATCAGACAGGTATGTTCCGACAACTCAGTGTTAAGAACAATAAGCAAATTTAGAGCAGAACACACTGCAATACTGGTTTTGATATCAAAGCTCATTCATATGATTTGTATCAGAGGGAAAACTATCTCCTGGTACAAAGAACCAATAATCCTCACTGCAAAAATACAAGTTGTTTTGGGGGGGATTTTGCTGCTGTTGTTGTTTGTGAGGGTTTTTATGGTTTGTTTCGTTCTTTTTGAGGTTTGCCTTTTTTTTTTTTTAAACTGTTTACTGTCAAATTCCAAACAGATAAATTCAACTGCTTTCAGTCTTCATGTACTTTGGTACACAAAGAATATAAAGTATCTTTAACACAAAACATAATGCATCATCCATACTGAGAGGCCAAATTTAAACTAACAAAGATTAAATAGATTTACTGAAATGATTTTCATTAAAATTTCTACAAAACAAAGTCCCTCAAATACTTAAATAAACACAATTTTAGAAAGTTAACAATATTGCACTCCCTGAGAGGCACTGATTTAGATTTATTATTTATTTTGACACATGGATATGACATACACTATGGTCTTTTTAAACAAATGTTTCAGCTCCTGGATTGTCAAATAAGCAGCCCTATCAGTTGCCACTTCTTTTAATTGTGGAATTAAAAGAAAAGAAGAATATTCTTCAGAAAAATGAAACATGTATTCCTCTTCGACAGACAGGAAAAACAATGTGCTTGATTTCTACTGAAAAAAACTTCATCTAGAAGTCATCACAAATCAATACAGGTAGTTAAAATCATTGTGCTTTACTCTTTGATAGCATGTGTTTTCCTCAATATTTTCTGCATTTAGTACAATAAAACACAAACTTTGCAAAGATACACCCAATTCTAAGTAAAAATAATGGAGATGGTTGTAGTTTTTCTTACTAAACTCTCCCAAAAGTACCCTAAATGTGTCTTTTTCAGTATCAGCACCGATCCCTGTTAGGTGTCTCCTGATGAACAAAGCCCTTTACTACACACAAATAGTAACAACCAGTTATACTAAAGCTGCCTCTTAACCAGCTCTCTGATATGAAACTTCACAGTCTTCATTACTGTCTCTTGAAGTAAGGATTTTTATATTATTTTTCAAAATTTATTTTTAAGATTAGAAGTTATTCCTACAGAGCTCAATGAGCACCTCAGCTGAATTTCTCTGAAGTTTTGACACTAGAAATGAATACTTCGGTCCTAAAATGAACTGTATGTGCTTTGACCCTGTAAGCTAAACCAACAGATGTATGAAAATGAGATTCAATTTTCTGTTCTGTTTGGCAGTAAGTTTTGTGTGTACCTGCAGTACACACGAAAGTCCCTGCAGTGGGTCACACTAAAGGTCCTGCAGCCCACTCTGCTCACCCTGACCAATGCCTAGAGAGAAAGGGCACTATGTTCTTATTTTTTCTGAATACTAATGTGACCTTACAGGTCACCATAGATTTTGGGAGCTGGAGCCAGAAGTATCATCTGTGTATAACCAATCTAACATTTTAACCAAGCTGAAATTTTAAAGAGACATTTAGAGAAAGATGTCTGCAACACAGACTTAACATCCCCCTAATGCCAAGAATTAATAATACCCAGTTGTGAAGAAAAGTATCAGTATGGATTGGAATTATGAAAAAGAAATTAATTTCAGTTCAGAGAAAAATCTTGGCAGACAGAGAAAATGAGGAACATAATTTCCCAATAGCTAGAAACAGTTCACTTGACATGACTTCTCTTTCATACCTTCCAAAGCATATGGAGGTGTTGGGGGTTAGGTTTCCTTTCCTTTTGTTCCCTTTTACGTATAGAATTTTTTCCCATAAGTTGCTAGGGTATTTAAGAAGAACAGAAGTGGCCCAGGTCAGGGGAGAAAGGCATCTCTTTCTAGTTCTCTTTATCTGGGAGTTTCTCTCAGAGGGACGGAGATATCCTGAAAATTGGGCTGATAAAAGGTGGGGCTGGAGCAGCTGGGCTCTCTCTCACTCTCAGCTTCAGAGGTGCTGCTTGGAGTTTGCTGCTGCCGCTGGACCCCTGCCCAGAGCTGCTTCTTCTGCCGCGGGGTGAGCCTCTGCTTGTGAGAGCAGCCACTGACCTGGGACCCTATCAACACCTACCTCACTAAAGGGGGGACCTACTGCCATCTACTCGGGGGCCCGGGATCCTGAGCTCGCCTCTCCCTGCCCTGCTGGGAGCCAGGCTGCCACTGTCCCGCCCCTGTGGCTCCTTCGGCACTGCTCTGGGCTTCGCTGCGCTGCAGCCCCGCACCCCCTGCCTGCCAAGACGCCCTGCTGTCCCAGCTTGCTGCTTCCAAGGGTCCTGCTGGGGCACTGGGACCGACAGCCCCAGGAGGTTTGTGAAGCAAAGCCTCTCTCTCTTCCATCCCTCCCCGTCCCAGCCGAGCCGCCATTGCCATGCGCTCCTGGAGCTCACGCCACAGCGCCCCCTGCAGCCGCGGGGGAATCATCGCACCTGCCCTGCCCACCCAGCGCCACCAGCGTCCCCTGCCGGCTGTGACCATCACTGCACCCAAGGGGACAGTGCCTGCAGGCCCAGGGGGCTGGGACCGGGTTCCTGGTTCTGTTTGCTCTTAACGCCGTAGGAGTTGTTGTTTGTTTGCTTTATTATCCATACTAGTAAAGAACTGTCATTCCTATTCCCATATCTTTTCCTGAGAGCCCCTTAATTTCAAAATTACAATAATTTGGAGGAAAAGAGTTTACATTTTCCATTCCAAGGGAGGCTCCTGCCTTCCTTAGCAGACACCTGTCCTTCAGACCAGAACAGGAGGATAACATGTAGGAGTCAACAACTACCAATTCTAGCTTACTTTATAAGGATATCTTCTTTAATATTCTAGAAGGCTATGATCAAGAAGAAGACTAAAACAGCTGTGGACTCTATCCCAGAATGTTGTGGCCTGTTTTGTGTTTTTCTGTGTTATTTTACCCTGTTTTACCCTACAGATGGTTTTTTTCTTTACCCCTCCCATGCTGGTATGTCCCGGTCCTAAGCTGTTCCTCTATTGAGACGGTGCCCACCTCTCTCAGTGTCAATCCCTTGTCTCCTCCCTGGAAATCCCGTTTTCCCTGTTGTCAGTCCTTTATCCCCTCCCTGGAAATGCCCCAATATTCGATGCCCCCACCGACAGATCAAAATGTTTCACCCCCCTGTTCTCCCAATGGTGACAAGTTGTGCCACTCTAGTGGGGGCTCTGCCCAAGCTCCTCCCCTTCCTTGCCCTCCCTGGTCCTTCCACAATTCCCTCCCCTTTCTCCACCTCCCTGTATAAACTGTTGCACACTCTGTACAAGTGCTTTTGAGTCCCTAACCCCTTCAAGGATTAAAGCCCTTGGAACTTATACCAGAAAGTCTCCTCCACTTCTTGCCTCTGCCTCTGTTTCTCCTGGAATATTGTGCTGTGGGATTATAAGCCTTTGCCTTTCTCAAGGAGAGCTACCACCGGTCTCGGAGGGCATCCAGGCAGCCCCAGCCAAGACAGCAGAACTACTTTATTGTGGCACAGTACATCAAAAAAATTACTGAGTAAGTCAACCTAGCTATGTGAACTTGTATTACCTCAAGATACCTGGAAGACACCATTGATATAAAAGACAAAATAACCTGGTAAGTGCGGGGTCACAATATAGTATCAACTTCTGATACTGCAGTATTGGATCAAAACTCTTGACTCTTTGTGTGGGCTTTTTTTAAACATCTTTATAGATCCACTGAATGCCATGAAAACAAGCCAAGATAATCCTAATCATGCAAAAATATATCCCTCCATCTGAGATAACCTAAAATGAAGATTGGTATGAACAGTCATATATGCTGTAAGTTAATTCTCAGGCACTTGTACCATCCTTCACTTTCACTGCTTTCAATCTTTTTAGAGTACTTTGTGGGTGTCAAAAGACCAAACACCACCATGAATTTTACCCATCCACTCTATCACACTGCTGGTACTATCACAGATACTTCACTAACACTTACACTTTTCAAAAGGAGTTCTAAGAGCTGGGAGGGGAGCAGTGTGGCTAGTCAGGTTTCTAACGAACAGGGCTCCATCTATTATTATTCTTTTCAAATGGGAGATGGTTCAAAGACAACCCTGGATGAAGCAAAAATTGCTGAAAAGCCAAGGAATTGCTTGACTGCTTCATTAAAATAAAAAAAAAATCAAATAGGAATGGCCATGTGTCAGCTCAGAAACATTCAGCAACTAGAACACATCACTTATTTTTCCTCAGTAAGTTATAGTTTCCATAAAGACTCCTATCATGATTTTAAGAAAGTTAGGCTGCAATACTGTAACTGGTTCAACTATCAACTGAATTAGGTAAATATCCAGCAAGACAAAAGGATCCATATTTGAAATCTTGGTTCAACATGAATTTCTTTACCAGGTCCTGTCAAGGCAAATAACCCTAATAGTTGTCAATTAATTTATAAACAGTTCAGGGAAGTGCTTTTGAGGGAGCCAAGTCACCCTTCATGTTCTTAAACTCCTTCCTCCAACCCCAAAGTATACTGACTTAAAAAAACCCAAACAAATCAAATCAGTCGTAAGTAATAGTTCTTCTTCCCTCCAGCTAAATTACATAACAGCATTCTTCACCCTGGTTAAAATCTTTTAAGGAGTAATTAAAGGTGAAAAAACAGTAAATTATCACACATTTCTGCTGGGTATGCCATTTCACTTCTTCTAAAGCCAAAGTTTTTTTTCAAATCCCAGTCTCCTTGGCTTCTCAGGAGTAGCAAGCAATTGTTCCACTAGCTTAGATACAGTGAGACTGAAAACATGCCTCCTTTCATAGAACTGTACACTCTTACAAAAAATTACCCTCTCACTTCTCTAGAACTAGCACTCATCTAACAAGAACGGCACAGCAGAACCAGTCAATAACAGTCTCAACGTTCTTTTAACGTGGTTAATTTCTCTTCACCTTAGACAGAAATAATCAACTTATTCCTAAGCTCTTTGCTTCATGTTATTTAGACTTCTTAAACTGTATCAACATTTCCAAACCACCAACTGCATTTTCAGCATTCAATATTTACCTCTCCCATTCCCCGAGATTCTAGGGCAAGAGCTTGAAACTCATGATTCATCTCATCCACAGATCGAACCTGTAGAGGGAAAACCAAAAGAAAAATCCATAAGTCAAATATCTTTTCAAAGTAAGAGTTTTCAATACTCCATAAGATTTCTGAATATTAAAAAACACACAAAAAACATGCTTCCCAATTTAGTCCGAACATGAGTCTAGAATTCATGAACAGATATACTAAATGACCAATTTAATGTACCCTGCTAATATAATAACATGCAAGAAATTCCAAAGACTTAAACACTTTAATTTCCACATATCAGTACAGATATTGCTCACTATAGAAATGGTGGCCAAGATTACATTTGCAATGAATGTGGAAAAAAAAGAGGTGAAATTGAAGATTTGGGCATATAAAAATCCTTTAGAAAGAAGCGGAACTGTTGCACACTGTGTTACTGAGTACACCTGGCAGCAAACACAGAAAAGCTCACAAGGCAGGTCACAAAACCTACTAGCAATGTGTTGCTTTTAAAATCTAGTAACTGACTGCATTATAATAATTCTTCATGTTTTCTTCCAGGAAACAGCATTTTTCCTTCTCTGCGGGTTGTTATTTTTTTTTTGTTTGTTGCAAATATGAAAGGTATTTTACAAAAGTAAGAGTTACTGCTGTAACAAACCACCTTGTTTTTCTATGCCACAGACTTAATGCACTGGGCTCATTCTTTTCTTAGAAAATGGCTTCCATAAGGACTTTTCAAAGCCAGGATAAGCTTAGAAAAACAAATTTAAAAAGGAAGTTCAGAGTTGTTTCTTTCCCTTCCCTTCTCTCCAAATAGCAACATTCAGCAGGTAAAGTTATTCAAGTTCAAAGTAAAATTAGTTTCCCTTCCAAGACCAGTCTCTCTTGAGGAGTTACTTTCACCAGTAAATCCATCTGTTTACACCAGCCAATAAACCAAACTGAAGTTACTCCACACAGCTGATAACACACAACTAACACTTTTCAATAGATCCTCAAATACTAGGCAAAGAAACAGTCTGGTGCTTTCAACATTCTGGCACAAACAACTCTTTCTTAGCATTGGAAAAGTGGCCAATAGATACTCCATTCTCAAAATTCTACTCCCAAACTATTGTTACTGCCTCAATCATTCTAAGCAATTAACTTCTGAGGTTGAGTATCTCTGTGCTTTTGACAAAGAAATTTCACAGCTCAAAGAAATATTCCCTCAAGAAGAACAATATTTAGTTAAGATGGAGGCTGAAATCACTTCCCAATCACTCCAGTGAGATACTGAAGAGCACGTTTAGTTTCAGACTGAATTACGGGGTAGGCACATCAGCATACCGGCCTTATTCCAGTAATGCTGACATTTAAGTTAATTAGGTTGATTATATTCTTTTAAAAACCAAAAGCAGATTTTTAAATGTCCTGAAAAAGCTAACGACATTTTTCTTCAAATGAATATTTTAAAAAATAGATTCATTGTTCGAGACATAGAAAAATGCAAAGGCTTAGCTTTGAGTTATTAGCAAACAGAAAATGCTGTAAAGTGCCTTAAGCATATAAAAGGCTGAATTAGTCAGTGACCAAGTGTCCTTTTCTCTAGTTTAAAGTTTAGTGATATGGTTATCCATAACATTGACCACCCTTCAGATAAAACATAAACATAGCACAGTGTAGTTAAATAGAAAGATGGGACACGATAAACTACACATGTAAGCTTTATGTGAGAAATACGCACACTGACTTAAAGCCAGGATAGGTGCAAAAAGTATCACTAAAGAATCGTGTTTGTAGGTGATTGGACAATAAGCAAATATAAAGCCGTTGGAATGCTTAGAGAAATATAGGATATAGGGTGCAGCACACAACACCAAGAATGCTGGTTATAAAAGATGCTTAGATTGCTATTCGTGCTGCTTCTGCCTTATGCTTTTGCTTAGGACACTGAGAATTTAAGCAACGGCACGACTGTTATTCCTCACCCTTGTGAGACTGACTGCTCTGCGCTTCCTGCAATGAAGACCTTCTTACAACAAATGAGGACTCTCATCTCTCTGACCTGAACAGCCCATAATCAACCTTGGCAATTCATATTTTATGCAAAACTTTTATTAGCTCCAAGGGATAATCAAATATTTGTGCATGCACATAGAAAATGTAACTGTAGAAGAGCAATTACTTAAAAAGAAAAATCAGAAACTCAAAGATTGAAGGCCTCTGAATTTGAAAATTACAGTTTCTGAAAATGTAATTTCTTCTACATATTGCTGAGGGTGTCCATTATCTTACCTAGGCCACTGTTCATGCTGAGGTCATGCATTTTAGTTTCAATTACAAAGCAGTATTAATTTAGGTACTTCTGTCTCAATATGTAGTTTTGATTCAATGATCTCTAAAAATTTGTGGGTAAAGCTTGCCAAACTATATTTACCATAAACACTACCCAAGTCACTGTTAGATGACAAACAACCGAGCTTGAAAGACGCATAATTTTTTTGGTTGTGGTGGTTTTGGGGTGGGTTATTTGGGGTTTATTGTTCGGTTTTTTGTTGGCTTTGTTTTAACTTTCAGTGGTGGTGGTTTCATTTGTTTGCATTTTTTTGGTGTTGCGAGACCTAATAATATATGTTTATTTTTCACAATTCACTGAAGTCCAAAACCATGACCATCCATCCTTCCATGTCTCTAAGAAAGACAACCCAAGAATCAGGTTAAGAGCACAGCTAACTCCTTTATTCCTCTAAGCAGTTCAGAGATCATTATAAGAAACTGAAGTTTTATAAAACTGTAAATACATTTTAGAACAGTGAACATTAATTTTGCTCACTGGCCTTTTTCTTAAAAATATAAAAATTTAAGTTAGTGTTATCTATTGGCACCAGCAGCAAGAGAAAAAATACAGTTCTTTTTTCCATCAAAAGAAACAGCCCATAAGATCCTGCCCCACATCATAAATTCATGTTTCACAGACCATTTAGAAACTGGAGAAAACACAGGCAGCACCAGTATCTCCATGTCTTTCTTCAACACTAACCCAGCCTTATCATTACAACAACAGAAGCAAACATCCAGAATGACACTCAGCTGGACCTCCTATGTATGAAGACATGCCCTTACCCCAAATAAGAAACTCTGGTTGAGATTATCTGCATTACCAAGGAGTTTTATTTTCTCTAATTCAATACCAACAATAACCTAATTCATAGGTTCCAGAAATAAACATTTTAATACTTTTTTTAACACAAATTCAGAACATTAAAAAAACCCCTCTTGTGCTATTTTTATTCATACCCTGTCATCAAGAATAATTCATAAGTCAAAAAGAGGCCTGTGGAACATAATGCTCAACATTTACAAGATTTTTTTTCTGGTTTTGTTTGATTACATCTCTGCCTCATCCTTGGAACTGCTTGAGGCCAGGCTGGATGGGGCTCTGAGCAATCTGGTCTAATGGAAGGTGCCCCTGTCCATGGCAGGGGGTTGGACAATGGTTTCAAACTTCTAACACACACCAAGATCATTCCACAGGGCTCCCAAATTATGTACAAACAAATATTACACACCAGAGCTGTCTTTAGGTAAAACAGTTCCTTGCATACTGCAGTTAAGTGGATAGAATGCCTTAAGCTTATTCATGATTTCCTCCCCCTTAACACACCAACACAAAATTCTCATCTTCTTCCCTTTCTATAGTCTCTAGATACAACATACCAGCATGTTTTAGTCCATTTTTCATTGCAGCATTAGGAATGGGATTTTAACACAAAATTTCTGTTTAAAAACAAAATTATGTTTTAGTAGACTCTTTTTTCCTAAAGCTGACACTTCCTCTCTCTTCTTTAAATATAAAATAATTTATTATAAGTCTAGAGGCCTACTCAAAACACATTCCTTTACTCTGTTGAGACTGTAGAGGACAGTCCTGTCACCCTTCACTCAACAGCTTTTACCGCTCCCATTGAATGAACCTGGTAACAATTGAGGCAACTGTTTAATTCAGAAGGTTTTTTCGTTCCTTTTCCATGCATGAGAATTTCATGAGATCGCCTAGTTGAACTGGCTAAAACACCGCAGGGATGAGACCACCACATTTGACCCGGGAAGAGCAACAAAGAGAGCCTGGTGTGGAGCGAGGTGGGACAGGAATATCCACCCAATGCTGGCTACATGGTAACTCAACTGGTAACATGAAACCTTGTCCTCGGTCACTCAGGGCAGAATTCGGGAGGCAGACGCTTGACTGGAAGTCATCTAGGATTACACAACAAACACTGCTTACAGTAATATCCATTTCTGGAATCCAGGCATCCAGATCTTGGGACAACTATTCTCTCAAATAACCCTGCATCTTGCCAGAAATAAGCTCGCAACCGTTTTCTTGCAAAAGCAAAGAACGGCCCCTTCTTTGAAAAAAGGCCTGTGGAAAATAATAACAAAAAATACAGTATCAAAGAGAAAGACGAGACTTTATTTTATACATCAAAAGTGGTTAAACCAGATGACCAGAAAGTAGGAAAACCACTTTTTCTGCATTAAAAAATTCCAAATCCCATCCCTCCCCTCTAAGGTGAATACCCTAACCACTGTAACAAAGACGACATATTTTGAAGTTGAAGCTGTGTCCTAGGCAAGAAATTCAACACAAAACACCTGGTAATTACAGCACTGGAACTGGAAAGAAAGGCAAGCTGCTGTTTACACTGCAAATGCTTCTGCTTTTTTCTTAATTTTACTCAATGACTTCAATGCAAAATACCCTTCCAGCAGTTTTCTACAGGGGTGGCTCTTCTGTAGCATTTATCTTATGTAAGATATAAGCTTATGGCAGAGACTTAACATTATGAGCAACTTAAACTATTTTGAAAACACAATACACACCAATTCTGCCAGTCCTCCATTAAGTTAAACACTGTATTGTAAAGCCATGAGACACTTGACCAGACATTTCAACAACTCCCAAAAAGACAATCCACCAAAAACCTTTCAGATAGGTGGCCAACTTGAAATTACTAAATAAAAACAGTATTTTTACTACAAATATTAGACAGAAATCTGGAAGAGATTCATAACAAAGGGCAAGAAATGAAAACTATACAACCAGCCTGAACTGCACCTCTCCAAACCTGTTATGCCATACTGTAGTAAAGGGCTGTATATACAGATTTCTACACTATAATATTTTTGCCAAAATTACCTAAAACATCCTTGGTAAGTTTGGTGTAGAAGACAACCCACAGGGCATCCAGATAACAAAAGCTGCTGAGTAGCTGAACAGGCAACTACTAGAAGCACAACTGAACTGTTTTGTACACTAAACATTAACTATTTTCTGTAACATTAAAAGAAAACAAGACATATGTTTGATTAAACACAATATGTTTGATTAAAACTGCTTTTCAGTAGATGCATCTTCTCATACCTCTTTGAAGCATCAGAGAATGAAAGGTTCACTTGATACCAAACTGGTTAATGAAAGTTGCTGCTCCCAAGTAGTGCGAAGTCAACAGGTACCGTGTTATCATAAGAGGCAAGGTTTTCTGAGGGCCACTTGGAAGAGTAACATAACTGAACATTTCGCTAAATACTCCAAAATGTCCAGGATCCTTAAGCAGTCCAAATAAAGAAGGTGTTAGGCATTTCTGATAAAACACTTAGGCAACCAATTTTAAGTTCTAACACATTTCTATGGTTACAATCTCAGAAATACAACATCTTCCTCCAGTAAGCACTCAGAAATTTTCACTGTGTTAAAATAGTGTTCTAAAACCAACTAAAACTTTTGCAGAGAAGTGAGTAACTCTTCAACTGCAGTATTTTTGGCTTCTTAACTCGTTCTCAAACTAAGCTATACCTCTGCACTCTGTGACACCCAGTACATCCAAATATTTTAACAAAACCAAATTTCTCAATTTACTTGGCTTGGCTCAGCAATCACTTTGGATCTTAGTGTTCTTGTGCTTTAATTCCTTGTGAGCTTTGTATTGTATTTTGAGAAGCAATCCTAGCAGCGCTGAGAACACTGACAATGACAGAAATGAAAACAGCAGTTTTTGAGGTAAGGTTTCTGCAGGACATTAAAGGGGCAGGGGAATACACTCAGCAAAAGCAGAGTCCAGCCTGCGGAAAAAGCCAACTCACAAAGGGGCAAGGTGATCCTAAGAGCTGCCCAAATTCTTTGCTTGCTTGTTTTCAATAGGACTATCAATAACCTTGAAGCCTGCACAGAGAAATGAATTCTCTAGGTTTTTATCAACAGCATTTATAAGTACGCATATATGTTATATATAGGTACGCTGGATAGTATCTCACAAGTCACCATCAAGTTTGGAAAATACTGATTTACTTGTCTAGCCTTCTGCCAACAGCTGATACAGAGAAATGATTATTGTATCATCACTATCCACAAAGAAAAGCAGAGGAAAATGATGGACATCTTGCCCCCTGTTTCAGAACTACATGATGGTTCACTGGCCTAAAAAGCCAGTTATGGACTCTAAGAAATTGCACTTGCTCCCCTTAAAAATGAACTCTTCCATCACATAAGAAACTTGCCTCTTTGTTGCACAGGCTTTCATTATTCTCCTTCCCACCCAAGGAGTTCAAGCTTTGCCTAAGACTGGTGGAAGAACTGTTTGTACAAGTTTTCCTAAACTACTGTCAAATGTCCCCAAGCTCAGGATTTTAATCTGTACAGCCAAATACTGGCAGAGCTACCAGGCTCACATAAATTAATGTGTTTGTACTGAAACCAGATTTCATAACTATTTATAACAGTTACACAGTTTGCTCCATCTGAAAAGCTTAAGTGATATATTCCTACATAAATAGGGCATATTGCATATAGCTTATACTAAATAACCTTAGCAGGTTTCTCAGTTTTTAATTGTGGAAGACATTATCCATTCAAAAGAGTTTCTAAGAAATGTACAGCACAGGAGGGAGGGTAACAAAAGTTTGCAAAACAAAAATCTAGAAACATGATAAAAAGTATATAATATAATTTTACAAAATGCAAGAAAAAGCCCATAAAAACTTGTACAGTGGGAGCTTCTGTAAACAGGAAATTATTTTAAAAATTTAATTAGAATAATTGATTAAAAATATTTCCCATACACTTTTTAGCTTATTATTTAGATGAACTACAAGAAAAACTAATTCTTAAAAAAAGGGGCTGACAGAAATCAAACTGAAGAACTATTTTTCATACAAGAAAATGTACAGGTTAAATCTTCAATATGAAATACTTTGGGTATAAATCCCATGTAGTTCGGTGAGACTCTTCACTTTCTTCTGCTGCACACATTATTCTGCAACTCTTACTCCAATGTTCCTTCATAAATATACCAGAAACAAAAAAGGAAGACACTAAATATATTCAGAAGTTTGAAAACAAAGCTGTGAAATGAAGTATCAGTTGCAGTTTCTGTCTAAACATGCTTAATTTAATTGGTGTCAATTATTTTATATGCACATGACTAAACTCTTTTTTTCTTTTTTTTCTAATTTTAAAAATCTACAATTCCTTTTAAGCTGGTTAGTCAGCATCATCTTTCTGGTAGCAGTAGCAGACTGTACCAGTAGGTGGTGTAATAGAAGTTTAGAGGAATTTAAGAGCCAAATTTCTAAGCATTATTATCTTGTTCTACACAGAAAGGCTTTGTCAGTGAGTAACTATACAGCTACTTCTATACAGAAGCGTGACATTAATTTGATGTGCTGCTGTTTTGAGACATCAGCCTTCATTACTTCATCATTTGCTCTCATTCAAAAACTTTACTTAGTAAATCAAAAAATTTTTAAAAAAATCTTTGAGTGCTCTCTAGGCAATATAGTATAAAAAAGGTTTAAAACTTTGCCTTTACTGAAGATGAAAATTCTGTATAAACCCTAAAGTACACACAAGCAGGAACTAGGAACAATTTAATTCCATGTATTTTGCAATGATAAATGAAACATAACTTTCATTGTAATAGAGTCAAGTTTTTCTTAAATTGTTAACAAGAATTGAAACACTGGAATCCACAGGCCTTGAATCAAATAAAAATTTCCATAATTTCATTTTCTACATTGTAATCATACTTTTTGCTGATGTGTTCTCTTTAGAAAACTTTTCTGTTTACTACCAAGGAATCTGAAACAGAACATCTCCCCTACACAAATGTCCAAAAAGTAAAAAAAACCCTCAGACTTTAAAACTGTTTGACAAATTATGGGGTTTTAACACCATCTTAAAAAGAGTCTGAAGGATCTTAAGGAATCCCATGGAACATAATCCATTTATAAACAATATCATTTATATGAAGAAAAGTATTTTGTATCTATGTACATACACATGGACCCCACCCCTATTAAAAGTGGGGCTTAGGAAATTCCAGAAGTCATTCTGACAGAATTTCCAGGAAACAGTTTTATTTTGTGTTATTGTAAAGCTGATATCACAAACATTCCTCCCACCCCCAGCAACTGACACGTAACAATACCCTTCCTCAGAGCATTTACATTCACTTTGTTTATTCCTGAATACAGCAGATGCATTTACCATACAAAATATTAATTTGTCAAGAATATACTTTTCAGTAACACTACGTGGAAAAACTAAAGTTGTCCCAGTAATTTTCCTGCTCACAAGTTTCCATCATCATGAATTCTTCTCCCTCATGAGCCATTACCATTTGAACAAGCTGTTGCCCTTTTGGTTTCGCTTTTTATTTTTTTTTCCTCCTGAGCAAGCAAGAAGAAACTGGAGAATACCAACAGAGTCTGATCTTCTCAAAGTGGGTGCTACAACCAGAGATGAAACTACCTACTTCTTATGCAATGAATTGAACAGCTGATAGTACAAAACAAACAAACAAACAAGAAAAACCCAAACAAAAAAAAACCAAAAACACCAAACCCAAAAACAACCAACCAACCAAACCAACCAGAATTTTGACTTCTCATTCCACTACAAATAACTAGGTTTTGCAAAGGTGCTGACACAACACACAACTTCTCTGTATCCCCAGCATAAAATGACTGTGAAAAACCCCAAGATTTCAAGTATGTGTCAGTTTGCTTCAAAATCCACCTTAAATTTTTTTGAGCTTTTAAACTCTGCATAACCTCAAGGAGAGCCAGGGAACGGTAAAATATTTCTTTTAGTGTATTCTTTTAGTTCTTCCCTTGCTACAGGGAAGCATATGTGTTTTGTACTTATCTGTCTATAGCACGTGAATGGACATTTAAAGAAACTGCTGTTATCAGTTATTTCAGCTGTTAGTTCTAAGGATGTTCTCTTTGGACAACATGTATTTAAACCACCCATAGATTTCTACAGTTGCCTAAAAGCTGAAAAAAACAGCCAACTGTAAAAAAAAAACAACTAGACACTAGGTCTAACTCACTAAGCCTCACCTCTAATTCACTAAAAGTTGCAGCCTAGCTTTGGACATTAATATCTCATTAAATGCTGGCTAGCATAGTCCTTCAAATGAAGTAAAAGACAATGACAGTAAATAACAGTAAAAAAAAATAAAATTAAGTAATCTATTTAGAATTCAAATTGAAGTGACAAAAGCTTTTAAACAAAAATTAGTTCAAAGATTGATATTGATACATCTTTGCTTCAATGGATTCAAAGCCAAATACTTCAACTTTTTCATTTAAGAGCAGTTATATGTAAAAGCTGGTACCAGTACATGAACAGGCATCGTATATAAGGCAGGCAAAAACAGTAATTGTGGATAAAAACAAGCCACATTTGAATTACCATCTAAAAAAATATCAGATGGTGATTTTGTGACCAAAATCTCTGGTTAGATGTCTAAATTCCAGGGTATTCATCCTCACACAAAATAAAGTACTCCCTGAAATCATTTACCCAACTACATGCTTCCCTTCACTATTTATCCACTTTGCTTTTCTCTGTCTTTACACTGAAGAGAAAAAAGCTTTCACATAACTCTTCACAAAGACACACAAGGGCCTTCTTCACCCTGACTTTAATGTAATTGGTACCAAATCAGGGTAGTTGAGAAAGCTAAATGCAGCTCCTCTGTGCAATACAGCAGTGTCATATTTTCAAAAACACCAATTTTAAATCACATAAAAAGACAAACAGCATTCTAAACCCACAGATAAGAACTTAGATTAAGCAAAAGAACTAACACTAACCTGTATTTTTATTTTCTTGACACCATGAATAATGTAAGGAAATGAATAAGAACATATCAAGAAATTTGCTGCAAATGCAAAATGCTTGAATGCCTATAGGCAGTCTTTTTTAGCCAAGTTTACGAGCTCCCGCTATCTGGATGTCACGCAAAACTCTCCTAGAATGTCTAAAACAAGTTTTAACTTAAGGACAAAACTCCACAACCACACAATAACCATGTTTAGAACAAGGCCTCACTCACAATCTCACCTAGCACCTGGAGTACACGGGAATGAATGCAAAGACTCCAGTTAGCTCCATACACCACCAGCTCATGTCTCTAATTCCCACTCTCCTGCTCAGAGCCCACACTCCCTCTGGAACCAGCACTACTGTTCAGGTTTATGCCACTGTCAGTAATTCCTAACAGACCTGAACGGATTCTATGTGGAGCCACTGCTGCAGAAGCACACAGCATAGCTTATCTATATGCAAATTCAAGATAATGCACAGCTGACCACATGCTATTTGTTTGCTGTAATATCAAACCAGGCTCTCCCTATGCTAATTACTGAATAAGCACTAAAGTACGAAGGACTCTGCTTCAAAGAACTCTAAGCGTAAGACACATTAAAAGAACTGATAAAACAAGAAACTAAATTGGTAAAGTGAGAATAAAGCAGTCATTCACATGAACATATTCGACAATGTCTGCCACGTATTTGGAGACATCAAGGCAGGTAGAAATATAAAGGAGCATGTTGGAAAGTACAAGGACACTTGTGAAGATATTTAATAAAGACACAACTAACACAAAGTCCAGGTGCAAGAGGCAGCAGTTCACCACTTGACACCACATGAGACAAAATGCAGTGGCGGGGGAATTGGTCAAGTCCCTCACCAGCTGGAACCATCACCTGCAGTTCAAAATGCTGGCAAAAAGGTCAGAAACTGTGCAGACATACCGAAACAGCAAATGTGATTGGAAGGAGTGATTAAGAAGAAGAGTCTCTAAAGAATGGAAGTCACACAGAATAAACTTGTTTGCACAGTCAGGTGACTGCAATTACACTCCTTTTCCCTGCCCTGATGACAGTTCACATTAAGCTGCCTATTCCATGCACTACATGCTGGAAAACACTAAAAATACAAACCAAGTATTGGTTAAAAAAAAAAAAAAAAAAAAATTAAGAAATTCACTGCTGTAATTTTCTTCTCTCTAGCTACATAAGTGCTTTAAATTATATCACCGAAAATTTCTGAATGCTTTTCTTTCAGTCCAATTACATGAAACCACACTGCAATACATCCCAAAATACTCCTTTTTCAGCTACTTCAAATCAAAGAGAGGGAAGCCATTTCCCTCTTTCCAGCTATGTCTGCTATCAGAACTGAGTCACAAGTGGCCAATAAGGTGATATCTCACTAACCAAGTTGCATTTAAATTTTTGTAACAGCAGAAAAGGCCCAACCTTACAATTCACTCGAAAAACTTACAGTACTTGCCCCATATCATATAGCTCTAGTATGACAGAAAAAACTCACCAGGAACTTAAACAAGATGTTTTAACAGGGAACAGATTTTCCAAAAGAGGAATCAAATGCCCTCCCCCTCAGCTCTCTTCTAGGTACAATGGAAAATCCTGCCAGTCTTAAGATTTCTTTTCCTAATTTGTGAGGCTTGAAAAGTTTTAGTTATTTGCAAGTTTGAGAAGCTGCTTAAGTCATATATTCAACAACCACAATCTAGTTTGGTTTCTAGTTTGGAGGAGCTAAATGCTTGTGGAACTAATTGATGACAACAGCAAATTCAAAATTAAACCAGAGCAAACACAAGCTAAGAAAGATAATGCAAAAAAGTTGTTAGGGAACTTGTTGCTTGTAAAAACAGAAATAAGTGATCTTCAGAACAGCTTCAGGATGTTAACTTTACAGGGAGAACAACCTCATTAATCAGCTAAGGTAAAACTTGAGCTTTTACAATTAAAAACTAGCAATTAAAATATTTATGTTGTATAGGTGACTAACACTTGAAAAAATCTTAAAAAATCTGTTTATGAAAATTATTTTGAAATCACTTTAGAACAGTTATATTTCACAACTACACTTTTAAATTGAAGTAAAAGTTGCAAACAAAGATAGGAAATAAAAATGGACTGCAAGCATATTTAGATTTCTAGGGAAAGTTTTAAGTAAATCTATAAACGGAAGAACTAATGATTGAGGAAATGCAATTCCCACTGTAATTTCAGGAAACAGATTATGTTGTTCTCAATTTGAATGACGAGATTATGTTCATTGTTTCAAGGGATGGCTACATGACTGTGAGGTCTCATATGGGAAAATGATTTCCCAATTTCTATTGCACAAACATATTAGTCTCTCTCATTTGAACAACAAACAAAATCAATAAAGCCAAGGCAGACTTTTTGCTAGGAATTGTCCAATTCATCCTGTTAAGTATTTGCACATTTTGTTAGTTTAATAGCATCTATACATTTTCTCACGGCTATATTAGTTCTAATAGACCCCCAAGGAAGTCAGGATGGATACTTGCAAAAACTGAAACGTACAGCTTCTCCTCCAGACCACAAAAGTGCCAAGAAGCTCTTGAACTCAGTAAGACTCTTCCCTTTGTTCTCTCCTCTTCCCCTTCAAGGAAGGATTTTTCTTTGTTATAGCAGCTACTCACAAAACTGAGATGTTTATCAATTCTAACACAAATGAGTTGCAGCAACTGCAGCTCAACTGAAACTCTGCGTAAAGACACAATTTATGTTCTTTTGTTTATAGCACCACTGCCCTTTGGATTTTTGGAAAAGGCTGCTACAGCTAAAGCTTTTCTCTGTCAGTCTTGCTTATCAACTCTTGCTTCTTCAAAAGTAAGAAGCAAAGACCCCCAGGCCATGTTACAATTCACAAGCCAAAACGAATGAAGTGTTTAACTATCTTTGCCATCAAGGAGGGAAGTAGATGGAGCTGAACTAGGAAAAGACAGGACAAGTAGCCTGGGCAGTATCATACGGCTGTAGCTCTTTGCTTCAGTATGTGGGAAGAACACTTGCAAGTAGTCCAACATCCTACAAAATATATCCTGAGTTTACAAAAAACTTCTTCTCTGCAACTCCAAACACTACATACTGATTGATAACCACTAAGCCTTTGTATCCTAGACCATTCTTCATTTCTGAAATGATGTGAATTAACGACAAACAGATCACTAATCTATCTGCAGCTCCATGGGGATGTGAGCAAAAGGATGATGCCACAGCACACAGCAGCCTTCCTCAAATGCTCTGCTACCAGAGACTGAAATGCTTTTTTGGTCTTGAGGAAAATAAAAAAAATGACAAAACTTCAAGTGAAATAGTTTTTATACTTAGTTCATTATCGTTTATAACTCTTTTCATCATTAAATATTTTAAAGAAAGATTAATAAGAGTCAGGGATGACTATCTCTAGATTAAGGAATTTACACTTAACCTTGTCAGTGACTGGATGGTCACTACTGATTAATATGGAAGGTGACAATGGTGGTGTCCTGGCGCAAATTAACGGTGCAGGCTCTGACATCTTGTACTGAGGAGCTGTGCATGCACTACTATTCAGCTGAGTGTCCAAAGATTTTTGGCTATCACCTCTCATGTAAAGCATGCTCCTCTAGCCTCTGCCCTCTTCTATGCTGCCAATTGTTGTTTAGAGCCTCCCCCTCTGCCTGCAAAGTAGTTCAAGTCTCTGAAGTGTTGGCCATTGGTAACTGTTGTCCACCACAATTTTTATTGCTACAGCTGAAACAGTCATAGAACACAACAGACTGAGAACATTAACATTTTGCGTGTTTCTGTGCCTCTTATGCCAAAATGTTCTGTAAGACAATGATGATGTTCATTCTGAGCCAGTGGTTGGTTAGTTTGGACACCAATGTGTTAAGTGTACACCTAGCAAAAGGAAATTTCCATTTCAACCAAGTACTGAATCCAACTCCATGTGGTGTATTTGAATTTCCTGCTCTTCTCTTAAATGTCTATGCCACCTGGAGTTCTTCCATTAGTCTTGATAATTTCAAAATTAGGGTACGTTAAGCCTCAATACTACCACAGACCTCCAGGATAACCCACTTGATCATTCCCTGGGCTATCAAAGGCCTCTAACGCTACTGTGAATTAACATATAATAGAATATTTCAGCTGGAAGGAATCTTCTAATCCAACTACTTAATCACTTCAGGGCTGACCAAAAGTTAAAGCATCTTATTAATGGCACGAACTGCCTTCCAACTATTGACACTTCAGTGATAATTCCCACAGTTCATCCCTCAATAACCCCTTATCAGGGACACTGACAAGCAATTCCTCAATCTTTCAACCACAGTAAAAATTAAATATCCTACTAAACAAATAATTACTAAAGACATTGTCTTGCCTTATGTTCAGTTCTTTTGAAGATATTTCAGGTGGCTTTCAGACGACCAAGATAATGTTTCTCTAGTCTTCCCAGGAATTCATTTCTTGCAATTAATGAAGTATATTTATCAACTTCTTATTCTCTTACGGAGATTTTTTCACGTTTTAACTAATTTGAAGATTCTTCACAATCCACCAGTGACTCCAGCCAAGCTGATCTGTTTGTCTATTCACTTTCAACAACTCCTCGAACTCACTTCTATGTATCACCCAGTGTCAGTCAAAAAGTATCAGGAATCTTCTGGTATGAAAGTATACATTCTGTATTTACTTGAATCCACCTGTTAAGGCCTCAGGCTCATGGGACTTAGTTGACAGAGGACTATCCCTGGAAGACTGGATGGAGTGCAATGCTGGGGAGAAGTTCTTGGTGTTTTGGTGCAGAGCTGGGGTTGTTCAGCCTGGAGAAGAGAATGCTCCCAGGAGACCTTAGGGCACCTTCCAGTACCCACAGAGGTTACAGGAAAACTGGACCAAGGCACAGAGGGATAGGGGAAGGGTAACTGGCTTTAAACTAACAGAGGGCAGGTTTATAGCAGGTATTTGGAAGAAATTCTTTACCATGAGGGTGGTGAGGCACTGGCATCGGCTGCCCAGAGAAACTGTGGATGCCCTATCCTTGAAAGTGTTCCAGACCAGGCTGGATGGGGCTTTGAGCAACCTGATCTAGGGGAAGGTGCCCCTGCCCATGGCCAGAAGGGGTTGGTACTGGATGATCTTTAATGTCCCTTCCAACCCAAACCGTTCAGTCATTCTTTGAACATCAGACATAACAAGATGTTTATCTACTACATTTGCTTCTATTAGTTTTCTTTCCATTTTTTCCTCTGAATGCATAAAAAAATTCTACCTTTAATATATTAACCTACAGTCTGTGTAGTAGACAAAGAACATAAACCCAGATAAACTGCTTCCACTGTTTGCATATAGATTTTAGAAAACCTGTTTCTTTAGTACTTCCAAATCTATAGTTTTCTGTTCTTAAAAAAAGAAACCAAAACAACAAACAACGCCCGCAAAACAAACAAATCCCAAAAACCCCAAACACCTCCAGAAAAACAGTAACTTCCATCTTAACTAAATCCCAAGGAACACTGGTACACAGAACTGAAATCAAAGAATTGAAATGGAGAAGTCCCCTGACCTGTCCTTCATTTCTGCTGGTTTATATTGCTATGGAAGAATGAGAGCAAATGAGTCAAAAAATGGCACAAACGTAAGATGATGATTACAGTAAGCTAAAAACTACTATTCCCAAATGGATAATGCACAGCAAAGAGCAGCTGCCCCTTCACCAACTCTTCATAATGTACAGAACCACTGAAGCACTTCAAAAATTAAGAGCAGTTTCTCTGCAACCCCTCTTCAAGCTACCAGAAAACACATATGAGGTTCGTGACATTCACCTGCAAGAGGAATCCAGGAAGTATTTGGATGGACATAACTGAATTAAACAAAGCTGCTGATAAAGGCACAGCTCTGATCACTGGGGATGGAAAGCAGGTGGCAGAAGGGAGATGCAACTGTTATTCACCATTTACTTCTCTATGAATAATTTTACCTATACAACATACCAGCCTTGAGAAATGCTACAGAAAACCAGCACCATCACCTGTGCAACTTCCACTAGCAAGTAAAAACTCATCATTTTCATTCTCAGGAAGTGTATCCAAATGGACAAATAAAATATCGTAGAATTTTAGATTTACAAAACTGCTTTATGGGTTTTATACAAGTAATAAAGAATGAGACACAGCATGAAGTAGGATGTCAGGCAAAAGGTTTTCTATTTTCCTATGTTGGTCAATATAAGAGGAAGAAAATAGTAAAAGGGGAAAGCCAGACACAAAATGCCAAAAGAAATTAAAGAATGAGAAAGAACAGGTGAAGAAAAAGATGAAGACACAACATGCATTCCTGCTCGTAAGGTCAGCAAATTTTGTTTACTTACATTTGCTCCTATACTTACTACATGTTTTTGAGTACAGTCCCTATGTCCTCAGACTTGGGATGGTGTAAAAAGTTCCTTGTGGACTTAAACTGTGGCATGCTACCAGAATCCTGTGGGAGAAAGTAATTCCTACCTTCAAATCTAAACAGAAGTTTTTAAAAGAAACTTGGGAAGCTGTATTAAACATTTAAGGACAAAAGGTTTAAAATTGGATTTTTTTTTCTTCTATGTTACCATATGCAAAAGGAGAGTTACATGTTAATCTACATTTAATTCTACTTCTGTTTCACCTGAATGAAACATTCTTATCTCTAAGTGTAACAAATAAGACTCAGTAGTAAATGCATATTACTTCTCATAAAGCCTCCCAGGAGTGCCTTTTCAAACTGAACCAATTGCTTTGCATAAATTAAAAACTAACTATTTTATCAAATTCTGATTAAAAACAGGTATTCAGACAAATATGAAATGCTTATGCAAAGTAAACAAATGGTTCCAACTGAACATTTCAAAATTATTTTATGCAGTTGAATTTATAACTGCTTTAACAAAATTAATGGCAAGTTTTAGAGTTTGTATTATTGCAGCCTTGAAGAAGTAGCTTAATTAACACACATTGTTCTTAAAGATGTGGATTTGACACAAAAGACAGCAACTGTTTCAATGAAAAACAAATCAACAACCTACTGTATGACCTACATGAACACCATCTCTTGTGGGCCAGCAGGGTTTGCCGGACACACAGCTGCCCTCCAGCCTGCTGCTGGAAGAAATTCCAACTGCAGCATGGAAAACATCCACTGAGGGGTATTTGGATACTGGAAGCACCTGACACCAGTTACAGGAATGGTGTGAAGAGTGTTTACCCCTGAACTGGGCCCTGATGTTACTGCAGCTACTGTTCCAGCTGGGGCAACCCCTACTTCAACCCCACTGGCTTCCTGACCAATGCTCACATGCAGTCATGCCTCTGATCTCCAGCCAGGACACTTCATTCATGCCTTGGAGGACACAAGGAATGCTCGTTCCACACAGAAAGCTAAAAAGAAAAACTCTTGATAACATAAAAGGCTTTTCTACATGTCTTTAAATATATAGCTCTTATAATTAGGACTGGAAAGAAAAAAGAAGCCCAAACAATACAAGAACAATATTTACTGGGAAATATCTTTACTGATTTGAACCTTTAATCTTAAACGCTACTGTCAAACTAGGACTCTAAAAGAAAAAAAAGCACCACAGAGTTTTTTACAAAACAATATATTAAAATGATAGAGCTCCATACACTATAAATGCTTGCCCACGTATTTCCTTGCAAAAAAAAAAAATCAAAATACAATTTTCAATCACAAAGGCAGCAGTTTCTTTTACATGATTACTCAGCATGATGTGTAAAACCACTAATTCTGTTATACTGCTATGTCTGGTTCTATAATTAGTAGACTATGTAACAAAATAGCACAGAAAACTAACTTCTCTATCCAAACCACACCTCACCCTTACACCCCAGCCTCAGTTCTTTCAAATGTGTTAAGCCACATAACATTCTACCATAGTAATCGACATTAAATGTCTCTAACCCACACAACAGTACATTTGGAGGTCTCCACAAAATAAAGATTTCAGACTCAGATTAAAATTAAATTCATCAGCTCACTTGTGAAGCACTTAAGACTTAGCTTAAAACAACTATAAATGACAACAGCAAAACACTCTGATACCGACAAAATCCTCTCAGGAAAAAATACCTGTCCCTGCCTGAACACCCACACTTAATGATCTCCATACATTCCTCATCTACCATAACCAACGTATTATCAATTTTTTAGTATGTGAATGGACATAAATAAAACTCAAAATACCACCTACAATCTGAAGTATGTATTTCTTGAGAGAGAAAAAAATATTCAAGTCCAAGAAATGTCTTATTTTTCATTCTAACAGAAAAGTGGTAAGTCCAACTAAAATATACCATATGTGGATAGATATTTAATCAAAATACAACACTTAGATCTTAAATACAGACAAAATAAAGCAGTCCTTTAATCCCTCTACACAATTCTACCTTATTCACTGAGTCTTACAGACTACCAAATGTCGCATCTTTAAGGAAAATTATAATATATAGAGAGTTATATGCTAGGAGTATTTGTTTTATAATCTTGAACAATCCTGGTTTTGTGAGTAATGCAAGATCTAAAGCTACTTTGTCTTATCAGTACTGTTACAGTAGATATTTGCTTATTGTCAAAATACTGTAGTAACATGAGTTCCGTAACTTCTTCAGACTGAGTGATTAACTCATCATTGTACCATGTCAGAACTAAAATTTAAGCAATATATCATAAAGAAGACAAGCAGAAGATACTTGAAAAATTAGTCAAGCCAAATTCCTTATTTTTACATCAGCTACAGAAAGTAATTTCCAGTAAGTCTAGCTTTATATTTAATCAATACACACACGTGAAGAATTATAGAACTTAATGCAGCTTTTAAAAACTCACTTCCTCTTTGAAGAAATTTATGACCTAATTCTACATGAAACTTCATATCAGCCATGCAAAATGACTATATGACTAGTTCAATCCATCACCCAAAATTCTTCCTGAAAAAACATGGATGACCTCTAAGAGCAAAGTTATGAACATAGGGCTGACATGACTCCACTTATTTCCACTAGGATTTACATACTGGAAGCATTATGTGGAAAGACAGACAGCCAAACCTATTATCTGTAACTGAGACTTTTGCCAATACCTTAATGAAGCAAGAGGTAACCTATCCTGGAGTTGTATGAAAAATTAAATTAAAAATAATCACAACTACAAAACGTACACCACATTACTTAGTCCAATGTACACAAATATTTGTTGTCAAAAAATAAGCCTGCCTAGAAAGGCTGCAGATGTGTTTTTAGCACAGCCTGCAAACAACAGTGGATCATATCACCACTCAAGTTTAGTGCAAATAGATAGATGCATACACAGAGAACTGGCAAAAAAGTCAAATGTGGATTGTTACTGAGCTGCTTTTGCTATGGAGTTTTGCATTTCCTTCTTAACTCCTAAGATGGTCATCATAACCTCCTCAGGTGTATTTCTTCCACATACCTATAACTGCTCTTAAATAGCCATGTTTAGAAAAAATTATCTGTTAAGCAATAATGTAATATAATCTTTAGAGATAAGTGGTCTTTATTTTTAAGCTAAACATTTCACATACCAGCTCTTGCCCACTATTCTAAAAGCCACAGCAGGTATTTTGAGTGATATCTAAACTCACTCTTCCTGTAAAGCTTCAGCATGTAAGCCACTGTATAAATTTTATACAACTTGTTTGAAATGACACTGAAGCAGCTAGAACTGAATCCTTTACATGTTTTGATTTAATTTAAAATGCTTTTCCATTATATGACTGTGAACTGCCTCCAGCTTCATTACTAGCAACACTACACAATTGGTATTATTTGTTGCAGGAGCTTTTAAAGAAAGATTTCTTGCCCCATTTCCAAGACAAAGGCCTGGGCACTGGCTTTATAGCAACACCTGAATTGCTGCACTATGTGGAATAAGCAAAACAACAGTTATGCTACGGGTGGGGAAATCCCAATTAAATGAAGCAAACATTTTCACCTAAATTATTTGAAGAAAAACAAGATTGATAACTCTCTTACATACCTACACTTCTAATACACACAATGAGAAGCATTTATACATCATGTCTACTGTCTTATGTTGCTTCCTCTGTAGAGTTTCTAACGAACTTTTAAAAAAGAAAATACAATGTATTAATGCTCACTTTACAGGAGATTCTCAACACAGAATTTAACATTCAAGAGAATTTAGGTTTTAGTGCAATAGACAGTTAATTTTCATATAATTCCCCATTAAAAAAAAAAACCAGGAAGACATACAAGCAGGAATTCAAACCCTCTATTGGCTTACTTGCCTCTGTGTATAAAAACTTGGTCTAATAATTTTGGGGTTTTGGAAACCACCGTACAAAGGAAAAGATGAATTTATCCAGGAGAATGCTTCAACATATGCTGATTATTCAGAGCACACTCAAATATAATTAAATCAAAGAGAGGAGACAACATCTAAAAGTGAACTAGAAGGTGATGTTGAAAAATCAGATCTAGTTCATAGTATTCAGCAAGCTGGTGTTCTGTTAACATACTTGCCCTAAACATCTGCAACATCTGACCCATCGAGAACATTGCAGAGGAACAGCCAAGGAAAACAGCTACATAAAGCCTTCAGTGTACTCCACAGCCCAGTGAAAGATTTAGTATATACTGTCATAACAAGAGGCATCTTCTCATAAAAAGACAGGCAAGCCCAGCTCTTTCAGTCGACTGCTTGCACTATTAGCTCAATCACGATACCAGATACAATTACAACTGCCTCTACGCTGTGCCAACATCCCTAACAGAAGAAAAAGATTCAGTGCTACAGAGTCATGCTACAGAAAAAAAACAACCAACCCCAAACCAAACCATTCTTATTAATGCAGAAAAAATAGTACTCAAATAACATGGACTTTTCTATGTGCAACATCCACAAAATAAACTGCAGAACGTGCATTATCAAGCAGTTTCTCACATGCATTTGCCTACTAACCATTCTGCTGGGCCAAATCCCAAATTTTCAACTCTAAACACTTCAGAAAACTGTTAGGTGATTTGGTGTCATTTCCACACATATAACCCAAACTACACCACCAATAAGTTAGCATTTCCCTTTTTATTCGCGTTTCCTTCTCCCACTTCCCTAGCATATTTATATTCGCATTGACACAGAGTTGTTGAGCAAAGTAGGCAACATTCCCCCAATAAAACTGTGACTGTTGTTAACATCTGGTCTTAAACCTAGACGTGACTGAATATAACAAAATACTATGCTTTATGTGTAAAAATGGCAACATGGCATAGTAATTATATTTCGAATGCATTCATATCTCACATACCTGAAGAGCTACACCATCAGCTTATTGCAACTACGAAGGCCTGATCTCTCAGTGGAGATGCAACAAAGAGAAAGTAAAATAAACCTCGAAGTATCTTGTTAGCATGTAGTATATAAGTGAACATTAGGCGATTTTAAGAATTCTACCGATTCTTATTGCTCATATAGATCTAATTGCTCAGAAAAAAAGCATCCCGAAATCCGGTGATTAGAACCTCTTTATCACATCTCAAACACGCTGCATATTTTGGTATTAAGCCATCTTGCTACAAACTGTAAACCAGTAGAATACAAACCGTTCCAAATACATTAATTTTCTCTCAAGGAAACAGGAGTTTGACCTCAGGTAATACACGAAAGAAAACAAAAACCAAAAATCTTTGCACAATAGCTGCCAAGGAGATTAAGCCCAAACTGTTTGCTGCACGCAGGATCCGCTCAGGACAGGAGGCATTTTCCTCAACTTTTTGTTACTGTGATCTGCACAGGCACGTTTGAAGCAGAATCAAACCTACCGCTTCATTGTGTGCTACCTGCTACCAAAGGCATTTGGCGTTCTCGCTGCACTCTCAGGAAGCGGTTATTACCTTTAAGAGCACTAAAAAAATAATATAAGTTCTTCGTACGTTCGAACAAAGCCTGTGTGATCCCAGCCACGCAAAGGCCCGTGGGGTCCGAGCGCCGCCTCCGTCACCGCTCCGCTCCCCCCAAGCCGGAGCCCTCGTAGCCCCCGCGATGCGTCCGCCCCCGTCTGCCCCGGCGCTCTCCCGGCCGGGCACCAATCCGACCCCGCACACCCCGCCGGGCCGGGGTCGGCTCCCCTCGGGCCCCTCCGAGCGCACAATACCGCCCCTCCCTCCCTCGCTACCCCGGCGCCGCCGCCCCTCACAGCGCTCACTCCGTCCCCACCTCGGCGCCGCTCCCGGGCGGACACAAAGGCGGCGAGGCCGCCGCGCAGGCCCCGCGCCGCCCGGTGACCTGCCACAACATGGCCCCCTCCCTCCTCCTCCTCCTCNGGCTTTTCACCCAGAGGGTGGCTGGGTCCTGAAACAGACTCCCAGGGAAGTGGTCACAGCATCAAGGCTGACAGAGTTCAAGAAGCGTTTGGGCAACATTCTCGGGCACATGGTCTGGCTGCTGGGGGTGGTCCTGTGCTTTCTCCCAAGGCTCCCCTCGCCCTGATTTTTCAGGACACATCTCGCCGTCCCTCAGCTCCGCGCAGCTGCACAGGGGGAGAACGCGCCTTGCCCGAGCCCCTCAGGCGGCCGCACCCAGCCCGCGGGCGTCGGGCGCGGGAAGCGGAAGCGGAAGCGGCGCGGAGCGGGCGGGGCGGGGGCGGCCCGCGGGGAGGTGGAGGGAGGAGGCGGTGGCCCCCGGCCCCTTCCGCCGCGCATGCGCCGCGCGCCGCCCGCCGCCCCTCAGCGCGGGCACCGCGGGAGGGAAATGTCCTCGTCCCTGCCCTTCGCGCCACAAGACAGGGTTAGTGTTGGGCTCTGTGTGTTTGTGCTCACTTTCATTTACTGTGTCCAGCTCTGGGCTCCTCAGTGCAAGAAAGACAAGGAGCTACTGGAGAGGGTCCAGCGGAGGCCACAAACATGATGTGGGGTCGGGAGTATCTCCCATATGAGAAGACATTGGGTGGGAGCTGGGCCTGTTCAGTCAAGAGAAAACAGAGAGGGGATCTCATTGATAAGTATGTCAAAGGCAGGTGCCAAGAGGATCACAGAATCATAGAATATGCTGAGTTGGAAGGGACCCATCAGAATCAAGAAGTCCAACTCCTGGCCCTGCACAGGACATCCCAAGAGTCACACCATGTGCCTTAAAACGTCCAAGTACTTCTTGAGCTCTCTTAGGCTTGGTGCTGTGACCGCTGTCCTGGGGACCGTGTTCCAGTGTCCAACCAACCTCTGGGTGAGACACCTTTTCTTGATAATGTAACTTTAACATCCCCTGACTCAGTTTCAAGCCACTCCCTTGGATCAGGTCACTGGTCACCAGAGAGAAGGGATTGCTACTTGCCCCTCCACTACCCCTCATGAGGATGCTGAAGACTGAAATGAGGTCTTCCTTCAGTCTCCTCCAGCCTGAAGCGACTGGCTGATGCCAGACTTTTAAGAGGTACCCAGTGACAGGAACAGTGGCCATGAACTAAAACACATGAAGTTCCACCTCAACGTGAAGAACTTCACATTGAGGGTGGCAGAGCACTGGAAAAGGCTGTCCAGGGAGATCGTGGAGCCTTCCTCTCCAGAGACATTCAAAACCCACCCGGGCACATTCCTGTGACCCTGCCTTGACAGGGGCTGGACTAGATGATCTCTAGAGGTCTCTTCTAACCCTAATGATTCTGTGATTCTGTGATTTTTGGGCTTTCAGGAAGTGTGGTGGTGGGAGGTGGTGCCCACCTAAGGGCCTAGGAGACAAAGGGGAGGCGAGGCCTGTTTGAGGGGTCCCGAGTGGTCCTGGTGACTCCTGAGGTCCCCACACCTAGCACCACCTGTGGGATGTGTGTTTGCATGTGTCGTTACAACAAACAAAAACGCATCTTAGCGTTACTAATTTATGAGTTAACTACTGTGCTGATAGTTATTGTGTGGTGATTTTGGGCAAAGAGCCAATTATTCCCTTCTCCAGAGAGAGTTAAAGATGGGATCACTGGTGCAGCGGAGTGGTGCTGTTGGTATATACAGTTCTGGTGCTAGTAGGCATTGCCAGCGCTGTGTTTTGATAACCTCACTCAATATGAGCATAAATTCTGCATATTCGGCAGCCCCTAAAAATAGGAGGGATCTCTGCATGTCAGTGACATTTTAAAATATGCATTTCAAAAGAAAATCCCCTATTTTGCCTTTTTACCAGTTCTTCAAGAGCCTGGTTAGAATACTGCTCCATTGCAAGAAACAGTGACAGATGCCATCCACAGATCAGACAAAACCTGGCTCTCGGTCCTGTGGGCACTGCACAGTTGCTGCTGCTGACCCCTGGATGTGTAGGCAGGAGGAGTCAGGCCCTGCCTGTCGCAGTGACTCCAGGCGAGCTGGGCTCCAGGAATAGCACCTGTACTGGTGCTACTGCTGGCGCAGCAGTTGTGTGGATGAGATGTCTGTGACTACCAACTGTGTTCTTAAAAATAGAGATGTCTCAAAGGAGAAAATCCTCACTGTTTTCAGTATTTATAGACATGGCTAAGAACATAAAAGTTCCCAGCTCCTGATAAAGATAGAAACATTTCTGCACGAAATGAAAATGATTTCTTGAGCCTAATACTAGTCAGCTAAGTACTCAGATGTCTGCAGCCTGCTGCCACTTGCATGGCTAATCTCTGTGATACCCAGTGTCCCATCCCACTACCACCTGGGGCTGTCTCCAAGGAGGCTGCAGGGCTGAAAAGCCAATTCCTGTGCTTACTGAGGAGGGAAGGCCTCTAAGTCACAGCCTCCAAGCCAGCCCTTCCCTTTGTGCAGACCAGCTGGGATTGAAGGAACCCTGTTATGCTCTTGGCATCCTGAATGCTTGCAGCAGCTGGTCTACATTACACCAGCTCTCCAGCTCTGACCATGCTGAGGACCCTGTTTGTCCTCAATAATTCTAATCAGTGTTTGTATTAATCATCAAATCTTCACAAACAACTCAACATGCATTTGATAAGCATAAGCTTGAATGATTTCTACATCAGTGTGCTTCTCAGTATTGAAAACCCAACCTGGTCATGAAACAGAAAAATGTTTTAAGTGCAATCAGTTTGGGATTTACTCTGATAAATATAATTATTTGATTATTTTCTAAACTATTTTTCTAAAAAAAAGAATAAAACAAAACAATTCCACCACCAGACATCTCACAATTTAATAATGGCACTAAGGCTTTTGACTCATGCTAAAATAGTTCAAGAAATGCCTTTCTCTCTTACCTTTGTTCTGAGGGGAAACTTTAAAAGTACTTAATGCTTTAGATAGTTTTACTTGATATCACTCCATTACAAAATGCTTTTCCTAGCTATTCCTTTTTTAAAGGATGTGTTAACAGCAGACTGGGCTCTGCTTACACTCCAGACGTTTCAGATAAACTCCTTTAACACAGTTACGCTTTGTTTTTTCTGTGAATAAGCATCCTCAATGAAAAATACTAAATAAATACCACTACAACAGTCTACAGTTTAAGACAGTAGCCAAGGATATGGAATGTCTGGATGCCTTTGCCTTCCTCCACAGTCTTCCTCTGACACCTTGGGTAAGGCACTTAATTGAGGAGCACTCACAGAAACTGAAGGCTGCAACCCTAACAACCCCCACTCAGCTAGTGCCTAATCATGAAGAGGTCTACATTTTCTAAAGTCACAAGCTTTGGGATCTAAAACTCTGGACATGAACAGAATTTATCCTGGACATGAACAGAATTTATCCTGCTGTGCCATGACATTCATGTCCCCCTGCAGTTTTGACAAACAATGCTGTTAGATCTACCAAGGTAGCAAGTAATTAACCTGCATTAATTAAAACTAAGGTATTCCTCCATGAAAATGAAACAACTAGGTGTGGTAGATGCTCTCAAACCATCTGCAGCAAAAATGAAGGTCCCCACAAAACCTTGCACTCTTTTAAAACAAAGTGTGTGACATCACTCCCAGGATGAGGGAGCACCAAGATTCCTTTGCTCAAGATTTACAGGCGTGGCTTCCTTGGAGAGAGTCCCCAAAATCAGCAGCCTACTTTGGCTGCCCTCTGCTGCAGCTGGGCTGTTCTGCATGGAAGAAGTCAACATCTCAGATCTTCTGCTTAATGGCCTTGCTGGTGTTGCAGTCAGAGAAGCATAGAGTTATTTGTGTTGGAAGGGATTTAATGACCCTCTAGTCCAAAACCCAAGTCTATCCCCCATCTAATCCCCAGCCGAGCTGTCATCCTACAGCTTAAGAGGGGTGATGGATGTTTGAACCTCTGAGTTCTCTGAAACAACAGTTGCAGTTAACTCTCTATGCCTTCACTGAGGGACAGCCCTGCAGCTCAGGAGCTATTGGAGCTATGTGTACATGTTTCAGAGCAGGGTCATGGAATGCTAAAGTTTATATCCTTAGCATGTCCCTTGTGAGCTACATCTTGGTAAAATATGCTGATCTATATGTACGTTTCGTGCATTTGCAGCAGCAGATCCCATTCTGAAGTTAACTTTCCCACATCACCACTGCATACCAAATTTAGGCACCCAATGCATTGGTTTTGCATTCCATTTTGTCAACAATTAATTACAATTAATTAATAAAATCGGTGAGTCTGAAATGCTACAGTCACTAGACATGCTGCTAGATGCATTGCTGTAGGAATTCGTTTGTATTTCGTGTTTTAGGCCGGCAGTGACCATAATATATAGGAGGGTTTACTGCGGTAAGAACTCTGTCCCAGTAAGCCAAGCCTCCCCCTTGGCTAATCTCTTCCCAGAGCCTCAGAGAAAACGGCTTAGGAGATGCAGACTGCACAGCGGGACTTTCCCATTCACGAATCCTTTTGCCCCACCATTGCTTCACAAGCACAGCCTTTCCCTGCCACAGCCATTCATGTGCTAAGTCAGGGCTGATCTTCTGTTCTATTGCTTTTGACCACTTAACCTGTTCATTAACTCAGTCTCTGCAGCTTCTCATTGTACTGTCTGAATTCCCTCAATCTTCACAGCCTGTTCTCAACCCTCTCTTCCTATAAGTGAACATTTGACCCACATTATGCAACTACATCCATTGTCCACTTTCAGTGTTTAAAACTACATGTTTTAAGTTTTTTATCCCATGTGTGGGAAGAACTCTTCTGAGTTACTTATCCTTCAAATTTCCCATTTAATACACAAAAACTGGTACAAATGGCCTTCCCCTAGTATTATTCCCACAAACCCATTTGGCAACAGCCAACCTCTCAGTATGCAGAAAAGGCCAGTTTGCTCTATTCCTCAAAACTGTGGTATTATTTCCATTTGTTTCCCCCTACCTGTATGTGTACCTGTAAATTTCTTCAAGGAAAGCCATGTATTCTGGGTTTTTTAGGGACTAGATAGCAACTGGCATGACATATTGAGCTAGTGCACATAAGAACTCTTCTGTTTAGCACCAACAGAAAATTCACAATTGTATTATAGTAAATTTTGTCACTAATCCCATTTTTGAATGACTCATTGCTATACTACTACTGAAATGTTGACTTGCCATTCAGTTGCACACATGGTCATTGCTCCTGTAGACATTATCAGCAAGATAATAATTCTGCAAGAACAAGAACAAGATGTTTAAAGGAAATGCATGAGAAGAGGTGTCATTGAGTAGAGTGCACAGCCCTGCAGCACAGATCATCATGAACTTGTCCCAAGAAAGAAATGCCTCTCCTGGAAATGCTTTGCTAAATAAGTCTATACTATAATGGTGGAGGAGGTGTCAGCTGAAGACTCGTTTCTCTTGCAGGACGACTTTGGTCCTGGAGTCATTCATCATAACTGGCTGAAGTCTAAACAATGAACATACCTCAGTGTCACAGCCACCAGAGACTGCGGTTGTAACACAAGAGTCACTAATGGCATCTCCTCATGTACATGAATGAATGTAAATAGCTGTGGAGAGCAAAGCCAGAGATAATCCAGCTGGTTTTTATATTCACATTCACTTCGTTCACAACAGAGTGGCAGCAATGCTTATCTCAAAAAAAAAGGCCTGTGTATCTCAATAGGAGTATATTTTTCTTTCCAGTGGAGAATTAAGTTCTGGGAACTCTCCATGACAGAGGCAGGCTGTAGCTCTTAGAGCTGAAGATTGCATATGATACTCAGTGTGAAGAAACAAACCTCAGAGTTGAGTATCAAATTAATTGTCACTCATTTCATATATTAAGCAGTAATGAGTAAACATTCTATTTCTAAAAGGGGGTAAAAAGTTCAAAGAAATATCTGAGGCAATGGAAGCAAGCACATGAACTCTGAATAATAGGGAGTATTTTCTTTTTTGCACACTTAGGATGACATAATTCAGCCATATCAGAACAAGGAATAGTGGGAAGAATGCATTTTTTTTTCTCCTAGGGAAATACATTATAAGAACCATAAGAGCATATCCAGAGTTTTGATTTTTTTTTGCATAAAATTTCAACAACTTTACTTGCATGAACTAGTACTTCTCTGTATCTTCAAAAATGAGAAGCTGTAGTGCAAAGGATAAACTAGAAGAAAGATCTGCAACATATACTTTGACTTACATAATTTCATGTCTTAGGTTCATTAACACCCTTCTACCTCTTGCCGTATCAAACACTGATCCTTGCAATTGTCAAAGGTTCTTATGACCGGGCTCTGAACCAGCAGCCTTGACACCAAGTGGACTTTGCCTAGGGTAACATTTGGACATCTGCAGTCATCTCTGCTCTTTTGGTGTAATCACTAGGCTGTAATTTTTTCTTCTATCTTAACTGCACCTGAAGCTCACCAGAATTTCCTGTTCTTATACAGTGTCAAGAGGGCCCAACTGCAAGCAACAAGATGACTGGACACATCATTTAAATACCAAAATGGAACACAGCTGTATTAGCTCAAAGCTAGTTCAGACCTCTGTTTTGACTCATTATTATAGCATGAAGACATACTCCCATTTCCACCCAGAGAACCCAAACCTTATTCTGTGCCAAACATGCCTTCAGAGCAGCAAGGCTCAGCACAGTGAATATAGAATGCCAGACACAGACTGAGGAAGAGAAATTCCATCTTGCTTCCTGAGCATAAAAAAGTGGTTGAGCACTGTAATACTGAAAAGTAGGTGCCAATGTTATGTACATATTACATAAATAATAACAGTGTATTCATACCTCCGTGGGCTTACCTTTAATTATATCTGCAGGTTTTACAGACTTCTAAGATATTTCTCTTGTTTCTGATGCGTCCTTCTTCCTAGGCATTTAGTCAAATAGAGAACAAAACAAGAAATTCAGTGAGCTAAAACAATGCGTTTTTAAATACTGCAAAATTCAAGTGCTTTTTGTGAGTCAGCTCTTCCTGTCTTGCAGTACAGGACCCTTGTCTTCAGCTAATCTGTTATCAGGGCCCAACAGCCGTTTGTGCATCTGCACCCCCAGTGCTGAAGTGGGGACCCAAGGGTGAGCCGGCATCTGGAGCAGAAAATGGAAAAGGGAGGGCGAGAGGGAAGAGAAGTGTTTTGTTTTCCAGCTGGAGCTGCTGGGGGAGGAACCCCTCACCCAGTCAGCTATACCTTTGCTGTCTCTGTGACACTGGGAGCAAAGAGCTTTGCAAGTGGGAAGCAGAGATTAGCTCTTCAAATGGGAATAATCAATTCCCGTTTCCCTGTCACAGGAAAAGTAAGCACGAGACCACACCCCGCAGCCTGTGGCTTGCTTTGCCTATTGACTTGAGCTGGCTCCAGACAGAAATCCAGTTTGGCTGGAAAACTTCCCTCGTAATATATTCTGTTAGTGGATTGCAAATCAGGAAGTTTATATGTGTAAATAAGAGTGCCTTTCCACTCATTTTGGCTAAGGATTAAGAATTAGAGGACAACATCTGTAGATGCATCCAATTTTCATTCAAGAGAACAATACTACCTAAGAGTGATTCCTGTACATCCATGTTACATCATACTGACTGCATCACTGACAAGGGTGATTAGGGAGCTATGATCCCTAGACCAGCAAGAGTCCTACAAACCTTTTAGCACAGTTCTTTTCTTCATACAATCTCAAATGAAAATTTACCAAATGGAATTAAAACCTGGTTCCCATCTCCCATGCATACTTCCCCTGGAAGGCCAAGAAAAGATGCTTAATCCATTTCATCCTTCCTTTTATTTATATCTATTTTTAGCTTTAACCAAAGCATACAGATGGGAGGAATTACAGTCTCAACATATCACTATCTTCCCAAGATCATTAGTTCTTCTGTTGGTAAAAACGCACAAGATGAAGCATTAGCTGGAAAATACATGTTTGTTGCAACTTCATAAAGCACCACCCAGAGATGTTAAAGAGTGTCGTAACTTACATGACTTTTCCAGGCAAACATTGGTTTTTCCTTTATATTTGGTAGAGTCTAAGTGATGTTAAACAGCATTAAAATTAACCCCTTGTCCTAGCTCTTTGAGAAGCTAGGCAGTAACTGGTATGGGGACTGGATGAGCCCCTTTGACCCTGGCTAAAATATTCCCAGGCAATTAGCTTCACAGAGCTGGAAGCATGGCCCAGAGCCCATCGTACAGCTTATAGCCGCTCCACAAACAAAATGTTTTGGGCATGTAGGGGCAAACCCTATCCTCATGCTGGTCCTGACTGCAAGCTGAAGCACATCCCATCCCTGCGTGGGGGGAGAGCAGTGGAAGGGTGATCTGCCTCACACGTGTTGACAGCAGCAGTGCCAGGCAGGGATAAGCCACCCAGCCCCACCCTGCACTCCCCACTGTGGCCCAGGGAAAGCAAACAGGCAGAGGCAACTCACAAAACATTCACCAGCTGCTGCAAGCGACGTTACCCTATTTTCCTTCCTGGCTGTTTTTCTCCATGTGCCTTTCCTAGTCTCCTAGTAGTAGGGCAGGTCCTCTGCTGTGCCATTCTACCAAAGCTGATGTTTCCCCCACTTTAAGAAGAAAAGAAGCATGTGGACAAAGAGCCCTTCAGTCCTCAGGGTTATTGGGAAGACGTTGTGGCAGCATTGGGGCAGGCTGGGGAGAGGAGCTGCCTTCTGTGGGCCCCAAATGTCACTTCTGGTCCAGGGTTTCATTCAAAAATAGGGATCAGTTTTTGTGAAGTTTTTAAGGAATTCAGTTTAGTACCTGAAGTTACGATGTCCCCTTTTCACCTGAGGAAAACTGGAATCATTTGGGTCAATGTTATTATGATGTTTCTGACAGGAATTACACAGAGGAAATTATTTTATTATAGAATGCTACCTAACAGAGTGAATATAGATTTACAGGTTAAGCTCTAAGCTTGTGTGATAGAAGTTTATTTTAGAAATAATAAAACTATCTGGTGTTAGTGAAGGTATTATTGTGCATCTACTCAGAAATGTAGGAATGCATTTCAGTGATTAAATGGAATTTTGACATGCTTAAGTTCTATTTTTAATCTTGTTCGGTAGAAAGTTTTCATGAAAATGTTTATTTGTATTCTCATAATGACAGCATTCATTTGATAATGATTCTGCAAAACAGACTTTGTATAGGACAAGATAATCTAATCTTGAATTAAACTTAATAATAAATGAAAACTTAATTCCAACATTTAAAAGGAGTTCTTAAGTGTACAAACAAAAGCAAATAAATTATTAAGGCTAATTTAAGGTATTGCTAGGAAAAGAAAACAGGACAGATTGTGTGTGTGTATATATATATATATACATACACACACATATACCTTGTATACATACATAGGTATATGTCCAGAAAATACAGCATGAAGGAAGAAATTTGTATAATTTCCCTCAGTTGATGAAAGAAAAAGTACCAATAACACTTGATAGATTAACTTGACCTGTGCAAGCAGTGGTGGGATCAGTACTTTTTCAAGTTCAAATTATTTCATTTTAGTTGTGGTTCTCATTTAATCAGTGTTTCATCTTATTCCACTGGTATCTTCTAGAGCAGCTAGTATCATAGAATCATAGAATCATTAAGGTTGGACCTCCAGGACCATCAAGTCCAACCTTTGACCAAATACCACTATGCAAACTCAACCCTAGCACTAAGTGCCACGACCAGTCATTTCATAAACACCATCAGGGACGGTGACTCCACCACTTCCCTCTGCAGCCCATTCTAATGCTTAACCAGCTTTTCAAAAAAAGGGTGAAAAAATTCTTCCTGATATCCAACATGAACTTTCCCTGGTGCCCCTTGAGGCCATTTCCTCTCATCCTCAACACTCTTTATTATCTTTCACAGTGGTGGCCAGATTGAGTTCCAGCTGAGCTTTCACCTTTCTAATTTTCTCTCCACATGACCCAATGGGCATCCTTGTATTCTTGCTGAGTTGCCTGCTCCTTTTTCCAAAGGTCATAAACTCTCTTTTTTTTTTTTTCCCTAAGTTTCAGCAAAACCTCCCTATTCAGTCAGGCTGGTTTTCTTTCCCACTGACTCATCTTTTGGCACATAGGGACAACCTGCTCCTGAGCCTTCAAGATTTCCTTCTACCCGGACCCCATTGTTTTTCAGGGTTGCAGTATGGCACTACCAGTTTCCTCTTGAACACAGTAAGATAACTAAACAAAATATTCAGTGTCTCATCGGGAACATAGGATACCAAATATACTTTAATAAAGAATATCTATAGAATTGAAGCAAGTCTTTCAAAGTTTAATAGTTGCAGAACCAGAATATGCTGAGCCCTTGCTGAGCAGGAACAGGGAGGCTCAAGTTCAGCTGCAGGCTGTCTGCAGACCCAGACAGGGAGCACTAACTGAGCTCATGGTAAATTATTGGGTTTAAGGGTCACTCTTAACCCCTCAACTTCAGATTTGCTATTGTAACATGACAGGGAAAGGCAGTTACTCTGAATATAAATAAGCTCAGTTTTAGTGACGATTCTTGTTGTGAAGCCTAGGGCTGTCCTGCATCCTCAGAAATGTCATGTCACTCCACCATCCTACTTCCAGTAGCCCAAGCTGTTTTTTTATCTTGCTAGCAGCAGCTGACATTTTAAAAATCCCAGCCAGAGCTTTGCTGCACAAGGAGCCTTGTTTTTCATGCCAGGGGCACTGTTGCCTTGGGGGCAACCATGCACTGCTGGCCTCTGGGCACAACATGAAAGGAGCTGGTGGGTCCAGGCCATCTCCAGTGGGGTGGAGGTCCAAAGTTGCACTCTTTCAAGGCTCAGATGTGAGAAGAGCCATGATGCACTGGAGATGTAGAACCTTAGAGTCAAACACATGGGGCACCCATTTCCCAGGCAGGTACTTCTCAATGAGTCCTCTTTCCCTTGTCTGTTTTCACATAGGGCATATGGGGTGTGCTGTCTCTCTGTCCCAATTTTTCTTCCAGGCTCAAGATGTATTTCAGAGCTCCACTTTCCTGGCCTTTATTTCCTCTCTGTTTTCAGTCAGGCATCTCTACTTATATGCCAAGCACAGGCACCAAGATCTGCCTGCAACTGCAGTTCAAATCTTGCATTTTAGAGGTGAGAGTATTCAAGCTGAATTTGGGGGTTTCCATGTTCTTAAGTAGAGAAGGCCATCAACAAGCCCACATCTTATGTCCTGGATGAATTCTCTAATGTTTAGTACCTCGCATACAACTTGGTGTTTGTTGTTTGGGTTTAAAAAAAACAAACAAAAAACAAACAACAAAAAAAAACCCACCAAAAAAACCCTTGATCCCTGCATAATTTTATAATATTGGTGTCTACCTCCAAAGAAAGTTATGGGCAATAGTTTTGACCACTCCACCCTCAGATTACAGGTTATTTTTAATCCCATCCAGAGATTTGTAGCTCTTTTCCAAGCGTGGAAGAGGGAAACCAAGCCCATAACTGAAATACCACTCCTAGGACATAAAATTAAATATTGCGAAATATTTGCCCACATGTTTGGCCTAGTTTTTACCACTGACATTGACCTTTACTTTAAATTAGTTTTCTCTAGTCCTCATAGTTACTCCTGAGATCAAAACAGCCATAAGGACATTAAGGAGAGTTTTCACTCACAACTCGAATACAGTGTATTTTTGCCATCTTAATGTTGAAGAAGTAATACTTACGATAGGCTTTCTTTTCAGCCAGGAATGCAGAATACCAAACCCAAATGCGGACTGAGCCCTGTCGCATTATTGCTTGGGACCAGTAGATGGCAACCACCCATTGCAGTGTCAAAGGTAAGTAAGAGTTGTTCAGGTAGGGGATTTATTAGGTGACAGCTTGAGCACCAAAGCTCTGCTACTCCACACGAGGAGAAAGCAGAACTTGTATTTTTCACTCGTTCTTATACCTCTCCCTTTGGAAGGGAGCAGTAAGTTGCCCTTTTACATACTCAGTTTTGACACATTATAATTGTGACAATTCATTTGACTAAAATATCTTACGACTGCTCCTTACTGCTAATATCAGTCAAAAAAAGAGCAAGACAATGGAAAAAAATCCAAAGCAATCAGACTGCCTTAGCTTCCACAGGAATAGCCTCAAGTTCTTATCATTATTAATTAGATTCTCTATTACTTTAAGTGGAAGCATTTAGAAGAGAGTAACAATGACTCTGGGATCAGAAATAGACCTCCCTCTAGGAATTGACTAAGACTATTGACCTGCCAGTTAATTAATTCTGGTTATATGAGTGGCCTTACAGAATTTTTTTTGACGTGATCAAGTTTGAAGAAATTCTAATTTTATTTTTTCCTACAACATTAGATTAGAAGTTATTTCTTTCTAGGAGCAAGAACAGTAGAGGTTTGAAAAAATCCCCTCCAAGAACCTTGCATTTACACTTCAGAACAGACGTTCCTTTATTAAAACAGGAGAAGAATTAGAGAAATATATCTATAGCCTTACTAGAAGGATACTTAACTACCTGTAGTCATATGAAATTTTCCTTTAGCGTTGATTTAACCATATTTTGTGCCTTTGTTTTCAATAAGGATTGGTATACATAATACCTGTATTGATGCACACAGAAGTAAAGTGTCAGTTGTGCAGAAAAAACCCCAGACCTTTAGACCTCTGAAGGATTCCAGCATCACCTTACAGTGTCATTTGCAATTTAAAAAAGAAGACACTACAAATAGCTAAACCAGATAAGAAGAGCACTGTCACTTAGTAAAAGCAAACCAAAATACTCTGCATTACTGGGATGCCTCCCTCCAAGTTCTCAACCACTTTGCAAACCGTTAACTTGAAATGTGTTAATTTGCACCCTTGCAGTACAAGGTGTATGTTTATTCTCAGAACTCACACCTTTGCTGGGAAGACTTAAAAAACCTACTTGACAGATAAAGTATAAGCTTTTGCTTTTGTTACAGCTACCCCTTGATCAGCTGTGAACTTCTATAAGGGACTTTGAAATTAGGAGAAAACCAGCTGGCATCCATTTCCTAGTGAATACTAGAGAGGTGATAGTAGGAATAGCTTCTGAAATCCTTTACGAAACCCATCAAACTTTTCTCATTATTTCCTTAATCTAATAATAACATTTATACTCTAAACCCCCCTACTTTTTAATGAGATTTGAGAGCTTTTTTCTTCTTTAGGGAGCTTAAAGGCCTTCAACCTGATGATAAAATTTGAGCAACTTTATTTGCCTTAGCATGAGAAACTATGACTCTTGTATATATTGCTGTCCTTGTGGACCCCTGAGTTTTGTTAAGGATCCAAGAGTTACCTTGGACTCTTCTTGCAGAGAACTGCAAAGCTAGTTAGATTGATTTTTTTTTTTTTTTTTTTTTACCAAAAGGCAAAGAAAGAGAAGTCTAAATGATTTAGAAGGAATTTTTAAAAAAACGGTAGAAATCCTGCTGTTTATAGTCACACTTTTTTTAGCTCAAATGTTTGAGAAGGACAGATAGTTTTAAAGATTCAAGGTCTATGATTGCCATGAAGGGCAGAGAAAGGTCTCACTTCTGGTACATATCATAACAGAAGTTTGCAAGACCTCCAAGGACAGTAACTCTCCAGTAAAGTTTAGTTCATGTTCAAAGGAATCCGTGTGGAAATTCCTTTCCACTCAATACTTCATACATATCACAGATCATAAAATACACCCTCATGCACTGTAATAGTCATATTTCTAGCAGAACCTGCCTCAAGGTCTGGAATTTTATGTGTTAGGTATCTAAGAAAGGGTCAGAGGTATCTTCTAAAGCTTGTGCTGTGTTTCTGTCATGTGTGCATTGAAATGTGTGTATGATGAGCTGTGACAAAGTGCTCTGAAGATTGTAGTCTGGTAGGAGTGTGCATATCTTATGTACAATGGTAAAAAGGCTCTGGAAAAATGTAATTGTAGCCTCTTCACGCTTTTTCTCCTGCACTTCCTAAAATTGGAAAAAGTCCATATTGCCCCCTACTACAGTGCAGAAAAAGAGTCTCTGTACTGTTTTTAGCAAAACATTTCTGTTTCTTTCATCAAGACACTGGAAAAGTTCCTTGTTGAGTAAAGCCTTAGCATGGTGGCCAGCAGACTTGTTCGTTTGATCATGTTACAGTGAAGAATGAAAATATTATTGAGCTCTGAAGCAAGTGCTTGAACATTGACTTTTAAACAAAGAATAAAGTACAGATTTGTATGGGGACTTTGCTTACCTGATCCTTATTTCACATGCTGTTTGAAACATGATTTAAAGGAGAGATAACCAGGATCACAGTCCAGTAACATGCTGAGTGATTTTGAGGTGGTGCTGGATACTCTTCATTATCATTGCTTCCAATAAGATTCAGGGATAATCAAACTCGGTGTAATAAATTACCAAGATAAGATGGGTAATGAAAGAATGTGAAATGCACAAGATAAGTTTGTGTTTCTCAACAGTGTTCAGTGTGACTTTTGTAATTATTAACTAAACCTTAAAGCCTGAGGTAGTCCTTATTCAAATGCCTTAATCCTTTTTCAGATTCTCTCCTTACAACAACATCTCCTCACAACAACATCTCCTCACATTTCCATGATGAGGGAAAGGAAGACAACAGATCTACTTCATTCGACAGATCCACTTCATTCATCCACAGATCTGAGCGAAGGGAAGGAGAAGTTAAGACTGAAACAAGAGGTCGGCCTGATTAGCGGCGTGTCATTAATTGCAGGCACCATGATAGGCTCCGGAATCTTTATGTCCCCTGAGTGGGTGCTTCATCACATGGGGAACCCTGCCAGCAGCCTGCTGATCTGGGCAGCATGTGGTCTCCTGGCCATGTTTGGAGCCTTGTCGTACGCTGAGCTTGGAACAATAATTAAAGAGTCTGGAGGAGAATATATTTACATTTTGAGGATTTTTGGTTCTTTTCCTGCTTTCCTTTTTGCCTATACTTCTGTCATCCTGGTGAGACCAGCTGGTTTGGCAGCTGTCTGCCTGAGCTTTGCCGAGTACGCCATCGCGCCGTTCTACCCAGGATGCTCATCTCCGCAGGTTGCCGTCAAATGCACAGCTGCTGCCTGCATCCTGATTTTAACTATCATCAACTGTCTCAACGTGAGGCTGGCGACATCTGTTATGAACATTTTTACAGCTGCCAAACTCTTGGCTTTGTTGGTGATCGTGGTGGGTGGGTTGGTGCTGCTTGCCAAGGGACAAACTCAGAGTTTTCAGAATGGTTTTCAAGGCACGACTGCAGGTATTGGGGCAGTTGGAGTGGCGTTCTACCAGGGACTCTGGTCCTATGATGGATGGAACAACCTAAATTATGTAACTGAGGAACTGAAGAAGCCTGAGGTAGGTGAGTGAGTGAGTGAGTGAGTGAGTGAGTGAGTGAGTGAATGAGTGAGCTGGGTTTTACTTCCTTAATCCTTCTGTTAATATGTTTGATTCGATCTGTGATTGTGTTAAGAGTGGTAGTCAAGGGATTTACAGTGAGGGTGGTGAGACATTGACACAAGAGAAGTTGTGCATGCCCCATGCCCAGAGGTGTTCACGGCCAGCTTGTGTGGGGCTTCAAGCAATCTGATGTAATGGAAGGAACCCCTGTTCATGGCGTGGAGGTTAGAACTAGGTGATCTTTAAGGTCCCTTCCAATCCAAACAATCTTGTGATCCTTTGAAAGTCCTAAAATACCCCATTGACTGGAAAGAAATGATTAGGCAGCACTTGGATGCTTTGGGGATGAAGTTTTGTCTCAGTGCTTAGAGGATCTCACTGTAGACACCTAGATTTATTCAGAAAAGCACTAACTCCTATAACCCATGAAGGATTCTTAACACCAAGATTAAAGACTTGATCCATAATCTATGCATCAGGAAACCACTTTATCTCTCCCCATTGCCTGGAAGGTCAACTTCAGAGCAAGCCAATCCTCACTGGAAAGGGAATCTAACTCTCTGAATGATCCCTGTCTTTAAACATCTACATTTTAGCATTGTGCAGTCCATGCTGAAGGCACTGAAGTAGCTCACCTGCATCTCACATCAGCCTCCTCTGTGCCATATTACCCATTTTCACAGATCAAACAGTGCAGCAGTGAACAACTCTTATTTTGAAAGAGTTGTATGAGTCCTGAGTTTATAGAGTGTGCTTTCCACCAGTGCAGCACACAAGAGCCTACAGATTAAATGAAATTACACAGTTAAATATTAACCTAAATGGCAGCAAAGATCCCAGGGCCACTCTCTCCTACAGAGTTGTGAGCACTGATATTCATGTCCTTCCAGAGTGGAGACAATAGGAATTGATATATCTTGTCTTGTGTTGAAAATGGGGAATGCAAAAAGTGATATTTCAGGTTCTTAGATGCCTACAGTTGCCATTTCCCAGTATTTTCAGTTGCATAAGACACTGTTGATTTTATTGAGTCTTAAAATGATCTTGTGGTGTTCTAAGACAGAATCCTGCCACTAGGAAAAAAGAAGTATTTCCTTCTTAGAGCACATATCCTTTGAGATTTTGAGATCAAACCCCTGCTTTGATTTAAACTGTAGAGTAGTGAAACGTGATTCAACACATACTGGAACTTTGTCCATGGCAGTGAGATGTTTATCGGAAGATGCAGCACACCAGGAGACATAACACGCTAATAACAAGTAAATCAATATTAAAATAATCAAAAAGTATGCAAAAGATTTCTTGGGCAGCTATATGAACTAAAATATTTTCAATAAAATTTGGTGGGTTCTTTTTGTTTGATTTATTTTGGTTTGTTGTGGGGTTTTTTGGACTAACTTTGGAATTGTACAACCTTACTGTTTGCCTGACATCTTTGGGACACTGGTGTGAAAACTGCCATGTGAATCTGGATCTATGTCTTGTTCTGAGGAAAAGCATAGCGAGTGGAGGAATTTGAATGAGAGATGTGGGTGGTGGCAAAAACAAAACAAACAAAAAAAGTACAGTGCAAGCATAAATGTGCTGCACCTAACACTGCTGTTCTACCTTTTCCAGGTGACCCTTCCCAGAGCTCTGATGATTGCCATTCCTTTGGTTACATGCCTGTATTTGCTGGTAAACGTGAGCTACTTGGCTGCCATGACTCCCTCTGAGCTGCTGTCTTCAGGAGCTGTGGCTGTCACTTGGGGGTGAGCTCTGCGTGGGGCAACACGGGCAATGCAGCCCCAAGAAATACTGGTTCTCTCCTGACTTTCAGGAGATTTGAATGTTATTCCCAGAGGGAATGGCAGCACTGCATCGGTCAGGCCAGGAAGACCTGTCAGGCCATGTTACAGGGAAGAAGAGGATGACAAAGATGCTCAGAGGGCTGAAGCACACTGCTGGCCAAGAGAGCTGGGACTGTTCAGCCTGGAGGAGAGAAAGCTCCTGGGAAACTTATAGCACATTCCAGTGCCTAAAGGGGCTACAAGAAAGCTGGAAAGGAAGTTTTTACAAGGGCATGTAGAGGTAGAACAGGCAGGAATGACTTCAAATTGAAAGAGCGTAGGTTTAGATTAGACATAAGGAAGAAATTCTTTACTGTGCGGGTGGTGAGGCACTGGCACAGGTTGCCCAGAGAAGCTGTGGCTGCTCCATCCCTGGAAAGATTCAAGGTGAGGTTGAAGGGCGCTTTGAGCAACCTCGTCTAGTGGAAGGTGTCCCTGCCCATGGCAGGGTCTTGGAAGAAGATGGTCTTCAAGGTCTGTTCTAAACTGTTCTATGATTCTATAATCCTATGGTTCTATGAGGCCAAGGCTGACCAGCTCCATCTGGCCATGGTCTCCAAGGTACCTCTAGGCTGCCAAGATGGCACATTCCTTACTCCCCATTCCCATTGTTTACACTGGGAACCTGTAGCTCCCCTCAACTCATGTTTTACCTCATGGAAGGTGCCATAAGGGAGGGGTGAAGGTCACACCAGGAGCATCTCCCCACAGGCCCTGGGAATGCAGCAAGGGTACATATCCAGACTTGGGGACTGAGAAATGACCCACATTTTAGACATTTCCAGGGAAATTGAGTTGTGCTTCCCTGCTAATGCAGAAACAGTGGGTTGGGAGTGAGACAGGAGCCAACTGGGTGAATCCTGTCTACTTGGCACCTGAAATTTAGAGTAGACCAAAGTATTTTGTCTCAGTTTCTCCATCTGTGGGGAAATGGAAAATAGCATTGATCTCAACAACACCTTTGAGAGGTGTTATACACAGGTTGGGTAGCCTTTGGTAACTACAATTGGCTTGTGTTTTGCCAGAGCTGCACCGAAACAATTTGTACCTTTCATCAACCTGAAGTATTTGGTGACATTAAACAGTTTCTGTGCAAGACAAGGAATTTAGGAAGAGAAGAAGGAGACCATCATGGGAGGTGTAGACACCTTCACTGATCTTCCACCAGAACATCCAGCCTTAGTCTAAATATTTCCAAAGACACAGAATCCCTGATAGCCCTAAATGAGTTGTCTGGCAGAAATGATGACACTGTGTATCCACAGATTATGTGCTGCTCATCCTCCTCCTGAAAAGTCAGCAGCAGCTTTGCTTCTGTGTGCATTTCACAAGATCTCCCATTTGAAGGTCTGACTGAGCTCTTGCTGGATGTGTTCTCTAATAGCCTTTCACGTCATTATGAGTAGGAGCTTTTAAAGGTCTAGTGCTTTGTTTGAGCATGTCACAAAGCCTCGCTAAGCTGCAGACTCATGAACTTTCCCTGCACTTCCTTTCCCATCATTCCTAATTAACAAGTTATTCGTGAGCTTCCTCCTTTGTACACATCTCCTTTTCCTGCCTGATTAACCTTTTCACTCAAGAGTGCAATTCAGGAAGAAATATTGAACTAGTGGCGGGAAAGCTGTGCATTCAAAGGCTGGGGAACAGGTAGGGAGCCAGTCTGAGGAGGGAGTGATGTTGTGGCTCACAAGCAAGAGAGGCAGCTATTCAGGCCATTAAGAAAGAATGGGAGGAGTATAAAGAAGCCAGAGGAGGACTTGTCACACTTAAATGCATTTATTCCCCATATAAGAGGAAAACTGCCAGTAAGAAACATTGTTCAGTGGTGAGAGGTGCAGCCAGAAAAGGAGCTCAGGAAACTTCTCAGTTTTTCTTTGGGGACAGTGACTTAACAGCAACCACAGGTTTCAGTTTGCTTGTAAAGTGGTCTAAAAAACATTTGAGTTTTGGATTTATGCCAATTAGATAAACAGAGTGTTTGTGTATGTGATAATTACCCCGAACACCAGCATTTATTACTCAATTAATACTCTTAATGCTGCTTCATTCCAGAAGACCATCTTCACTTTTAGGTGAGAAGAGTATCGTTCCTTCCAAATGTTTACCTTGAACTCTGTTTGTAATTCTGCTACTTCTTCTGTTAAGGAGATAGCAAACTAGAAATGTCTGAACATGTTGTAGAACCAAACGTCTGGAATTCAAACCATTGCGTTGGCTTAAGTCTGATGCACAGAAGAGCAGTAATAGGTGCATGTGGGATGAACAGGTTAAAATCTTTTGCATGTTGAGGAAGAGGTTGTAATGCAGAATATTTCTTCCAGTGTGATGGGAACAGTTTTTCTGTGATTTCCAAGCTAGTATTATTGGTTGTGATAGCAGTATCTTCAGGCTTTTTGCCACAGCATCAGTACACAAAAAAGGTGGTTTTGCCTGTTGTGACAGCTTTGTACACCATTGCCGTGTGGGCAGAAGTAGATATATATACACCAAGCAGGAAGAAAAGCTATCAGAAAAGACAAACTTACTAGTCACTAAATATTAGGGGAGTTGCAAGAAGACTTTAAATCATTAGAAAGACTTTGGGAAAAAATTCAGTATAATACAAGAATAATGGGGGGAAGAAACCTGTCTGGTTCTACAGTGAGTATTCAATACATCTATGAACTGCATCTTAAGCTGTGAACTCTTTCCCACCTCAGGGACAAAGTCCTGGGCAGCTGGGCATGGTTCATCTCCCTGTCGGTGGCTCTGTCTACGTTTGGTTCATCAAACGGCACGTTCTTCAGCGGAGGCCGCGTGTGCTACATTGCTGCCAGGGAGGGCCATATGGTAAGCACAAAGAAAGGGAGGGGTCTAGCTTGCTTTGAGCAACTACACCTTCTTGTGACACTAAAGCAGAGAGGAAAACACTGTGTATGTTCAACTGGCAGAGTGATAGCTCTTCAAGAGGTTTGTTCCTTGCTCAAAGACTCCCCATCTCTTTCAAATGCAAGGTGTATGTTGTCTCTGGGCTTTCTTCTTCAGTCAGGTACTTTCAAAAAGATACATATTCACATCAAGCCTGAATTTTAAGAACAGCTTTGAAATGAACCCCTCAAATATTGCTGCATTGGAACACCTGGCACAGGCTGTGGGGTGATCTAGTCAATATGAATTCCTGCCAGGGAAGGGGAACCTGGCCACGCTCATGTGTTGTAAGGCACCTTTACTTGCACTGGGAAGGTAGCCCAGCACCAGCCAGCTGCCTTTGGTGTTATACTGACTACACAGGTTGGTCTCAGGGGTGTTCCAGCCCTCTCATGGGTAGTCCGGCTTAGATGCAGCATAGGATATCTCTGCTCTTTAAGCTTCATAGCAATTATAAGGTGACACCAAGCCTTACATCTCTCCTAGCTTGGGTTTATTATTGGTTTTGTTAGGTGGGCCAGATCTGGGAACCCAGTGGAGGTCAGGCTGCTGCATCTCCCTCCTCCCTGGTCCAACCAGTAAGTCCAGCATGTATTCCCAGTAGCCACACACACGCAAACACAGGTATGAAGCATATTTATATACACATATACATATATGTAAAACTATATATATTCATACAAAGACAACAGGGAACTTAGAGCTGCACATACAGACACACCTGGGGCTCACGCAAACACCAGCACTAACAGCACCAAGTGCCTTTGGTTCCCTCTCTGGCTGATCAGAAGTCTATTAATGGGAAATACATATAGAAACCTATGTACAGTGTGGGTTCCTCCAGCAGCTGGACTCAGATACTCAGCCCCTGGATCCCAGTCTCCCCAGCTGCTGGTACCTGGGCACACAAGCCCCCGAGGTTGCTGCCCCATGCCAGCTGCTTATACAGACCTCACTCACAGGTACACCTCCACACACACTTAACCACACTGCTCCACAAAGAGGAGATAAAAGGCTGAGTTGCATATGTCCTTTTCTGTTTTGAGCAGGCCTCTTGTGTTCCTCCTGAACCTTTCTGCTTTTTTTGGTCCTTCCCACCCACAGCATCTGGCATTTCTGTTCTCAGTTGTGAAGGCACTGAAATAGGTTGCACAGAAAGGTTGTGAATGCCCCATCCCTGGAAGTTTGAGGCTGGGCTTGATGGAGCTCTGAGCAGCCTGGTCTAGTGAAAGGTGTCCCTGCCTACAGTAGGGATGTTGAAACCAGATTATCTTTAAGGTCCCTTCCAATCCAAATCATTCTATGAATCTGTGATTCCAGACCAGCTCTGCTCCTGGTTGACAGCAGGGAATCTTTTATGCATATGAATGACCAGGTGGAGATGACTGGATTGGTGGTTGCTGGTTTTGGTGGTTCCTGGTTTCAGTGGTTACTGGTTCCTCAACTTCTCTCTCTAAGGACGGTGCTTGGTCTATCATAGCAAGCTCTGTGCTGAGAAGTGCGCAGATGGTCTGAATCTGACTATACCAAGATAAGCTGAATGCTTATGCCATTTCTCAGACACTCATGTCTAGAAAAGTCCTTGCATGATATTTTGGTTGGGAATTAAAAAAAAATAAATTTAAAAAGTAGCCTTTCTCATTAAACTTTCCCAATGAAACAAACAATAAAGAGGCTACTTATCATCTCAGTGTTCTGAAGCAAATCCTTTGTAGTTACATAAATGTTTCAGGAGTAGTCCCTGGCTCATTTTCCAGTCATCCCAAGAGAAGTCAAGTCCCAGAGAGATGTGACAGAGGGCAGAAGAGTGAGTCCATGGCAAAAGATCCCGATGGTGGTCAGGAAAGCTCTAATTTGACTCATTCTATCACATCAGTAGTTTGAAAACCTCATTTTGCCTGCTCACACTGAGCATATTTGATATGAAACCAGTGAGACACAATAAAAATACCCTTGAAGGAGTTTTCTGTATTTACACTCCTCAGAGTTGGTCAAATATGATGCTTATTTGCTGATTACAGTGGCTCTGACTGCAGGCGAAGCTCCCACCAGCAGCTGAGGGGATGAGTAAGGACCTCTGAGTCCATGATATGATGATACAGTGTTTTGCTTTGTTTTTCAGCCAGACATTCTGTCCATGGCTCATGTGCGATGCCTCACGCCCTCCCCTGCTCTACTGTTTACGTCTGCGATGTCTTTAATAATGATAATATCAGGAACCTTCACCAGTATCGTCAACTTTTTCAGGTATGTGTGTGTAGGGTTTCTGTTTGCATGCCCTGTGCTCCTGGGTTTTACATTGTTTATAAGTATTTTCTTGCAATATCTATTTGAGCCTGGGCTATTGCTTTCTAACCAGTTCTGGGGAGAGGAGGAGGGAAGAAAGGAAAGAAAGAGTTGGGAACCAGCACCTTTGCAATGCATGAATACTCCTGTCACTATAGATGTTACTGAATGTGATTCATCCTCATTGAAGTGAATCTGTAATGTTCAGATAATTCTGAAGTTCGCATTTTTTGTGGTAGAAAGGAAATGAATGGAAGCACTACTGAATTTATATCAATGTTCACCTTTTTAATTGGAGATATGAACATCTGGGATTTGCAAGGCAGGACTGACATTCCTGGATGATCTCACCCCAAGTTTAATGCTATCTAATTTTTTTCCTTTCCTTCAAGTTTTATGGCATGGCTTTTCTATGGAATGACTATTTCTGGCCTCCTGTATTTAAAAATCAAGAAACCAGAACTGCCAAGATCTTACGAGGTAAAGTAATAACATAAAACCCTCAAATACTTTCCTATATTGTTCAAATGACTAAGAGAACATTTAGAGAAAAGAGTGAGCACTTGTGGCTTAGAGATTTAATGATGTGATTGTCTTTCCTTTTTTAACTTCAAGTTTTGTGTCAGCAAAGCCAACAAGGGGTGAGATAGTGTGAATATACAGGCATGAGTCAAAGTTGAGTTCTGTCTTGATAAGTTAATAAGGCCTTGCCTTCTCACTATGAAAATATATCTACCATATCCTCTTTTTTTTGGAAAAGATTTAAGTGGTAAATGAAAGATGATTCTGATGAACAATGTAATCAACTGTTTATGCTCACAGACTTTGGGCAAACTCCTTGGAGGGTAGCCCAGATGTAAGAACCTTGCAGAGTTAAAAATAACTCAGGTGGAGTGCCCCAAGTCCTTTGAGATGACCAGGGGACAGGTTTGTTCCCCACAAAACAGCTAAGAGGAAGGAAATAAGGAATCTCGTGTTCTTCCCCTGAGCAAGCTGATCTGCAGTGCTTCCTCCGTGACTGAGGATTATTCATGAACGCACAAGCCACCCTCCTTTGAGGAAGGGTGACTTCAAATTGAAGTTTAAATGCTTTCTGACCAGACTTACAGAAATTGCCTCTGAGATTGCCTGTCCACCTGTCTCTCAATAGATGGATAAAACTTTTTGTGCAAGGGTGCTAAGGTACAGTTGATTTGAATAGAATTGCTCTGTGTTTTGTCTACAGATCTGCAAGGTAGTAGGGAGCACAAGAACAGACCTGGCACCAAACCCAGCAGTTTGCATCTTTAGGTCTAGGAGGTCAGGAAAGACCAGAGGTTAAGGTGTGATATGGTAGTATAGCCCTTGCAGGGATGTTCAGCCTTGGAGTGGGGGTAGACTGGGAAAAAGGATGTCTGGATTAATTGGTAATTCTAGGTAATACCTCAGGTTGCAGAAAGGTTTCATCTAAAAAGCCTTCTGCAGAAGTTCCAGGGTTGTCCAGACACACAGAAGCCCAGAATTATGAGTCTTTATGCTGATGTTTTGCTTTCACAGGTCCCAATTATCATCCCCATAATCGTGCTGATGGCAGCCGTGTACCTGGTGTTAGCTCCCATCATTGATCAACCCCAAATAGAGATCCTCTACATTGTCCTGTTCATTTTCAGTGGCATAATTTTTTATTTCCCACTGGTTCACTTCAAGTACCACCCTCACTTCTTACAGAGAGTCACTTTACACCTCCAGTTGTTGCTGGAAGTTGCTCCAACCACCAGGGATGCAAACTGAGAAAACATCCTCCCTTCACGTGGCTGGCTGCACCTCATGGTTTATCCCAGCACCTTGGTTTCAAGGCTCAGAAAATAGTCTTCTGTAAAGAGGAATGAGTAGAATGGGAGTGACACTAAGTGTCCAGGTGAGATGGACTACAGCTATGACTCCTCATGTTTCCCTAAAATTCTGGGGACACATTTTTCTCCTTTTTCTCTCTGCCTTGGCAAATTACATACAGATTCCAAAGGAATATGTGCATTTGTATTTTTCATCCCAAGAAGGGCTGTTTCTCAGAATCTCAGATCTTCTATTTCAAGGTAAAAGGTAGCAAAAGACAGACAAAGAAATTATTCCTATAGCAGACTGGGTCCCATAGCCATTCCTGGCAATGGCCTTAATTATTTACACCTAGTTCTGCCCACTGTGAGTGCAGAGGTTCTCAAATCAATAAAGCAAGGGCTCACCATGCCCACAACAAATAAAGCCTTTTTCACTCTGGTATTCACTCTGGGAAGACCTTGCTTCTTCCAGTCCCTGGTGCACAGTCACAACAGTCCATTCTCTGTCTCAGAAATCATCCCACATCTCACAGAGTAACCTCTGACACAAGGCAAGGAGTGCTTTAAATCTCTGTCAGTTTACTTGGTTGAGAATGCACTTGTCCTCTGGGATCCATCCATTCATGGTGAAGATGCAAGCAGCATCACTCAAGTGCCAACATTCACCCATGTGCTTCCCGTGATTCCCCTGAAGACAAATAACTTATTTTGTGACAAAGTGAGGAAAAAAAAAAGACAACAAAAAAAAACTAGAGCATATGTGCCAGCAAGATACTCTGACTAGGAATTAAAGAAACCACATGCCGGGCTACATTAGAAGGTGGCCAGCAGAACAAGGAAATAGTCTGTCTCTTTGGACTCAACATCTGAAGTCATGCATCCAGTGTTGGACCCAGCTGTTCAAGGTGGAGTTGTGAAGACCGACTGGGCCCTTCTTTGTAATGGCAACTCAGAGCAATGGTCACAAGCTGTTGCTTGAGATGTTCAGGCTGGACTTAGGGGAAATGTCTTCACCATGAGAGCAGTGGAGCTTTGGAGCAGTGTGCAGGAAGGTGGTGAGATCTCAGTTCTCTTACATTTTCCACCACAGCCATTTCCACCAATTTCTATGATTTTAAAGGCCCAGCACAAAAGTCATGGGCTGTGCTCTCACCCACACCTAACACACTAAAGTCCCTGTTGTTTCCCATTATCCTGAGGCGTAACTGGTTTTTTCCTGTTCTAGGGGAAGGAGAAGTATTATAACCTGTTTTCTTCACATTTTCCAGATGGTTCCAGGATGATACCTGTCCTGTCATAGACTGAAAAGGTCTAGGAGTTAGTCCCTAAAATGCCTTGTTAAAAGTTATGCCTGAAAGTTATTCAGGTCAACTTTCTGTCAGCATTCTTCTGTAGAACCTGCTGCAATCCTGCTACCATTTACCTAACCTGCTAGGATCCTAGAACAGAGGTCACTTGATCCTCCAGGCCTCTTCCAGCCCATCTCAGAGCTGTGTATCTGATTACAATCTCATTCTGCAATGTCGCCCCTTCTGTTCCTCTGAGTGGCAATACCAACAGCTACAGGGATGCACCAACAGTTTGTTTTTCTAGGTGTTAGGTATGATAATGGATAGGCCAGATGCCACTCTCTAGATCCTTAGCTTTAACAGTGTTTAGGAGGATTTCCTTCCACTGATTTTTACTGGAGTTGCCAGCAAAGGCCAATGGGGGAACAATTTTTCCTCCTGAGTCCCTTGACAAGATAAAATTCTTGGAATGCATCTCTTAAAGGAGAGGATATTCTTAAAAGGACCGATGAGGTCAGGAGCTCTAGGTTACCTTCTCCCCACTGTCCCAGGCTGTTCATATGATGTCAGGGAAACTTCTTAAAGGAGCTGCATCTCAGCTACTTATCTAAAAATTAGAATCATACAATTTCTCTGATTATAATTTTTGGGAAACAATCTTTTCCCTACACCTATTTATGAAGCCTATCACATGGGGCTGTGCTCTAATAAAGAACATGAAAAGACTTAGCACTTTGAATAAATAGGCTTTATATGTTATTGATTTGTGTATGGATATAGGGGAGCTGGAAAGCTGCAATTATCATACTTTGCGCCAATCTTATTTTCTATAGATATTATTGTAACAAGATGTTCTTTTTTATTTATGTTGCCTGGGATTTGCAGATGTTTATAATGCCAAAACAAGATACCGAAAGCTCAGAGAATTACAAGATAATTACAATAAAATGGGTATTACAATGAAGTGAGTTAATGTGTCTGTTTCTGTTTTTCATCCAAGAAAAACAATTCCATAGAAATTTTACTGCATGATCATAAACAATCAGCATCAGGCTTATCTCTCCTTGGTCAGAAGGTTTAACATGTGTGGGTGTTTATTACACCCACGTACACTCATTTTTCAAAATGATTGCTTATCTATTCAACCCCACCATATGTAAATTGGAATCTTTTTCCTTCATGAAACATTTACAATAGAAGTGCCAGGAAGAGACAGCACGTCCTTACCATTCATTCTTGCAGCACAGTGACAACTTGACAGTGGACAGAGCTCTATAGCTGCCACTTGTACAAGATCTTATTGGTCCTGTCTGTTTCCAAAGCTCCAGATCCCTGTGACCTGTGCTTAGACCCTTTCTTCATGGGCTCAGAGGAAAAATGGACTATCAGCATTGACCTCAAGATAATCAAAAGATCTCTACTTCACCTCAAGACCCTGAGTATAATTGAATCCCATCCTTCAGCTGACAACCTGCAACAACCAGTTGGGAGTTTTACCTTGGTATACAAAGCTGAATGTATTCTGGGCTTTTTCCTGACTTCCTCAGAAGCATCAGAGATGGGCTGTGGGTGCCCTGGAAGGGCACCCCTTAGGCTTTGGCTTCTTGCATGGAAGTCCAAGGACCAGTTGTCAGTCATCCCAATTCCACTCCCCTTGTTTACCCTACATGATCAAATTCCAAGTTCTGTAACCCCATTGGTTAATGGCCCATTGGCCAACTCTCCCCCTGTTTGTCCCAAGGCCACTCCTTCCCTGTCCTCCCATTGGCCCACACACCCTGGCCCCTCCTATGTACCACCCCAAGCCCTCAGATCATTGGCCCTGATGCTCTCCCTGCCCCTTGCCTTCCCAATATAAAACCCTGGGACCCACCACCCTCTGGGTTCTTTGTTCCTGCCCCTTCCAGCGTGTGGATGGGTGTTGAGGTCTGCCACTAATAAACCCTGCTGGGAACCCTTGAAGAACCCCTCCTATCTCTGTAGCCTCATTCCCACCGGCTGCGCATGTGAGCGTGGTGAGCCCCCTCCGCCCCGACCGGGATGCTTCCCCCGTGGGGACGCTTCAGGAAGGTTGAGGTATCGGGCAGCCCACGCCACAACAATGGGCTACACCTGGGGACTGTAAAGGACAGTCCAGTGTGTGAGAGAGCACAGAAAATTCTCCTGTGGTCATTTTCTAGTCAGTCATGCTCATGTGCCCAAGTTCACGTGATTGCCATAATTTGTGGTTGAGGATAAATTTCGCATTGGGTGGAACAGAGCAGAATTCATGATGACTTTAATTTTCCTCTGTTCAAGAAACACAGTTCACCCACTTCGACTGACTGGATTTATCTGAACAGTTCTCAGCCAGTGCAGAGGGTTTGGTGTTTAGCCTCTCCTGCTCTTTGTTGGGACATAGGGAATAAAAAAGACCTCGCTGGACTCTCTCAGCAGTGTTAACTTGCTCTCCAGGTCATCACACTTATGGAATCTTTCCTCTTCAGAGATGAAATAAATACAGTCAGCTCTAGAAGACCATTTCAGTGTGGGTTGGAACTGACCTCTGGAGGTCTCTTGTCCAACTTCCTTCTTGAAGCAGGACTATTATCACATAAAGTTGTGGGGGACCGCAAGGACCAACCGCCCAGTTCGTGGTGATAGAAAAAGCCTCTCCTAGGATGCAATGCAGTTCTAAATGTACCCCAGTTTACCCCCTCACTGGGTTCTCTGTCTCCCTGCCACTTTTCACCCCTCTGTTCTCCCGTCCCCGGTTCCCCGTGGGTCCCTGCTCCCCCTGGCTACTCCCTCCCTGTCCCCCCGTCTGAGCCCCCAGCCCTGCCCCCTGCCTGCCTGGGAAAAATCCCTGCACTTCCTAGTTCTGGATTCTTTGTCACTGGATCCCTTCACATGTGGAATAAACCATGTGGAACTCTACACAAGAATCCTTCTCGTTTTCTCTTCGTTGGAGGATTGCAAAACTATCTGGTGTGTGTGTGTGTGTGTGCTTGTGGAGAAGCGTGTCCTTGACTCTGAGCAGCTTCTAGCTGGAGGCATTTCTGAAAGACAGTGTCACCTTACCAGCAGCACCCCAGCACCGCTGTATAAAGTAGGTTACCTGTGCCTCTGTCTCTTCATGTTTTGGAAAACACTGAGGATAGAGAGCCCACCATCTGTCTGCAACGCTCTCTGGATAAAGAAATATAGATGAAGTTCAATCTGAACATCTCAAGCTGCAGCTTGTGGCTGTTGCTCTTCCCTGTATCATCTTCTACTACCAAAGTGGTTGGTTCCATCCTTTTTGTAACTGTTTCATGGAGCTGTAGGTTGCTGTTATGTTGCCTCTTTTTCTTTTTGCCAGGCTCAACAAGCCGAACTCAACAAGCTTCTTCTTGTAGGCAAAGTGCTCTGGACCTTTTGTACTGGGAAGGGGTCAGAAAATTGAATGCAACATTCCAAGTGTGCCCTCACAGGTGTCAAGTCTACAGAGACACTGACATCCCTTGGTCTGCTTAGGTACCTTTCCTAATGCAGGCCACTATGTGTAACCCTTTCAGTCAGTCACTTCTAAGAGCTTCAGCTGAGTTAGTTGAAGGCAATGGAAAACACTTATTTTGTACAGTTGGTGCTCTTATTAGAAACTTTGTCTAGGCTGTGATAAATCCAGCATCAGGATGACTCAGTCTAGCAGTGCAGGGGATCTACATCTTGCACTTTACCGTTTATTGATTAGTTAGTTGGATGCTGTCAGGGTCTTTGTATATGTGACTCATTCCTCATGAGGGAGTGCTGTTGCTAAAAAAGGATGCACACCCACAGTCATACAATAAATGGGTGGTCTTAGGTTTGTGAACTAGCAGTGAGCTTAATGGCTAGTGAAATAGCCCATCTGTTTTTAGAATCGAGCTACCATGTCATGTTTGTCCTCAGAGACAGTGAACCCTATGGCTTGAGTGTCTGGCAGATAAATGACCATCTTTTCCTTCTAAAGGTTGGTCATCAGTTCTTATTGTTTAATTTCATGGACTCTGCCCTGGTTTCCGTGCAGTGACATGAAAGGCAACAGGGGAGCTGAGAACAGGAAAAATGAAAAGTAGCTTGAAAGAGAATTACTGTACATACAAGTCTTGGCTTGTCTGTCTGAATTACCTATGTAAAATCCAGACATGGACAACACCCAAACGGCAGACATGTGCCCAGAAATTCTTAAATGACAGAATAACTTTTTTTTTTTTGCTAAGCAGTAATTGATTTCCTTTCTGTTTGTACATTCTGGGCCTGTTCTTCAGTTCACAGTCTATTTTTCCCACAGCATAACTGTGTCATTAACAAAATAGAGCAACAGTTCAGTATTTTGCTTTTTTTCATTGCTCAGTCTGTGGTTGCCAAACATCATCAAGTCATGATTCCTTTGAAGAGATGGCACCAGAATGCACACAGATTTCCAGCAGAAGGTACAGGCCCTGGCTCAAGGAGCACCACCAGTTCCTGAATTAGGAATCCAGAGCAGTTCCCAGGATCTCTCAGGGTGTTGGATTTGCTGTCCTCCTTCCTTTGCTGTGGCCTCAATCCAGGGCTCTGAGTGCTCCGTTTTCCACTCACATCCCACCCTGTTTAAAATTGGGTTAATGAGACTTCAGCCTGTATGAGCTGTTGTGAATCTTAGTTCATTCATATTTGTCAGTAAAAGGAAATAAACTCATCTCACTGAAGAGGAAGCAGGAGGATGAAATTATGCCCATAGTCTTCTTTCTTCCTAGGCCAAGTAGTTCCTCTTATCCATACATTTTGCAATCTGAATTAAGTGTGCAGAGGCTGCAGAAAATACGGAGGGTTTCATTCTGGCTGAAGGGCCACTCTGGTAAGTCGCACCAGCTGAGCCACCCTTTTGGTGTCCCTGGATGGCTTCCAGTCCCCTGGGGCCATGTGGGCACTCTGCAGGCAAGGGCCATTCCTCATGCACAGCAAGAAAGTGCAGAGGAGTGTGGATGTATTTGAGCACACCCAGGTGATGCTGCGAACTATCCCAAGGATCGGGGACCCTGCCATCCCCAAAACCTGCAGAGAGCTTTGCCCCTTGGATCAAGACAAAAAGCTTGGACCAGATCCTGCTGCAGGTTCCTACCAGGATTCTCAGGTACCAGGCACAATGTAGCGGGTTGAGTTCGAAACCGGGCAGAAACACCATTTTATGTAGTGGGTTTACGTACGTTGGCCTTCTGTGATGAGATAAGGATGAAGAGAAATGTAAAGCAGGTCTAAACTTTGAAAGATAAAAGATAGTTTATTAACAGAACTAAAGACAAAGAAAAAAAAAAAAACAAAATCAACCCCCAGATGTTTTTTCTCCCCACCCTATTTATCTTTCTGTACCAACACTTTTTTTCCATCAACAACCTAAGAAACCAAAACTTAAAGGTCTTTGGTTAGTTTACCATCTTTGAAACAAACTTTCATCAGTTCAGTTGGAAAGAGGAGTCTCTCCTGTTTTACCAGGTTGATCTTCCCACAAGAAACACAGTTCTTTTGTGGGGTATAATATCACAGTGAACTCCCGCCCGTAGTCTGTCCAACTGTGACAGTCCTTT